>OZ034805.1:63884196-64484196 GCA_964028335.1 Altica lythri | reverse complement strand
CTACTCATCTAGACACTAGCATCAATTTAGCACCTAAATTAAACGCACTAGCCGTCCAACCGTCCAAGCACACCTCAATTCCGTCAGTGATTTTCCGCCCCCTTCAGACGCACACTCGAATAACTCTGATCGAAGGATTGTTTCTGACACATTACCGCCGTCAGATTGATATAAATCCATGCATATAATCTACACGGTTGCTTTATCCAAGTGTGTACTAAATATAAACCTATAATAAAAGGACTTAATAATAGTGAATGCATTCAGATATGGTTTAGTTATCAATGACGAACGAAAAATAAGTAAAAACACATTTTTTTATTTTTAATAAAATATACTTTTGCTCAGCAATTTTTTTGCTGAACTGTTTAAATCACGCCCTTCTTTTTCAACATCACTCAGGTGGAAGCTGTTTCCAATATTTAATACTTCAACTGATATTAATAAAATACATATTTCTCTACTACACAGAATGTTTAGTCATCGATGCAGATTAGGTCAATCTAATCTAATCCAAATAAACCTGGCATGGTCTCTCCTGTAGAGCTCCATGTTTTAAACACTGGTTCCTATGGGAATATTGTGACCAGGTTCGGCACCAAAAGTCCTTGCATGCACCCCATGCGTGCAGGACTCTAGTTTGATCAGCTGAAGATTATCACCACCGCTGATCTTCAGGTAGGGATAAATCCAAGTGTTCCCAGTTCTTGAGGATTTGGATGACTATCCTTAAGTTACTATTGTCACAGGGCAGTTCCCTTTATAAGAAATCTGAGTCCTGTGACTAATTCCTCAAGGTGACGGTAAGTTTCAGGGTTCGTGTCACCGAAGATGAGGAACCGTTTAGTGTCCAAGGCTCACACTCAAATAGAATGTGAGTTGCCGTCTTATCTTCCATGGCACACAGTCGGCACGAGGAGGGTTCCTGTGTCAGAATCCCCATCCTTCGAAGGTGTAGTCTGAATGGTCCATGCCTAGTGAGCAGGCCCACCAGTACTCTTGTCTGACTCCTGCCAAGATTCAGTATGTCAGATGTCAGTTTTTTGGAGTAGCCTTTGAGCGTCAGCTTCGAATGCCTCAGCCCTACAGTATTACTTCAGTGTTTGGTCCACTTTTCCCAGACTCAGTTCCTGACTTTGGTCCTTTGAATCGTGTATTAGGTTAACACTTAACACAAAAGAGAACAAGAGATGATGTATGGTACTTAAACGAAGCGCCTAACATATAGACACCGGTCATACTGCAGCCTAGTTAGGTTTATTGTATTTTTTTCATTGCTTCATGTCATCTTCTCTTTGATCTACTAGTTTGTACAAGTGGTCCCATACATGTGTGAAGGTGTACAGATGTGTTCCATATGTACCTGTCTTTTTCGTTACAGTGCCTCGCAATGATACAGTACGTGTTTAACAGTTTAAGGTTTCCTGCTGCATAACCTACAACTTGAGTTTCCATTAAATAACTTCAGTGTTTTCAAGTTTACCTTGACCGGTGTATGGACGGCAAGGAAGATTGTTACGATTTGTAGCTGATTTCTACTGATTTTGTGAAGTGCTCGAACTCTTCTGACACAGGTCTGTTTATTATACATACAGCTGTGTGCTTAGTTAGAGATGTATTTTCGATGTTAGAATTTTTTTCTGCATATTTTTAGGAACTACGGTCTGATTTTATCTTCTAGATATTTTCTCTAATTTCTTAATTTTGTTGTCTTCGTAGTTAAAATCTTCCTCAGATATTCTTGTAGCGTATTGTTGTCCCTTGTATTACAGTCTCTGCTAACTTTGTTTTGTCTAACTCTAATTAGCATTCCTACAATATCTATTATTACTTTAATTAATTTTATTATTCTACAAAAATTACTACCCTGTTTCTCGAAGCTTCCTATTTGCGAATTTTCAATATTGAGGTTTGCTTAATAATGTGTGGTTTGCCATGTATAGTGAATTTTAACCCATTCGTGGTTATTGATTAGTGTTGTGAATGGCGAGAGATGAAAATTGATAAAGCGTTGGAAGATTCATAGCTCCTTTTGTTTACTGATAAGCCCGGTAGATAAATATTTATTGTTTACGGGTATTAACTGAGTGGCATCTCGCATTGTTTTCTCGATTGTTGTTGTGGTTGTGAATGTGTATGCAGGAAGGAATAGTGAAACAGATGTATTTATTGGCTCGATTGTGAAAGGAACTTTTGGGAATATATATCCTAACCACGAAAATTTGAAATTTGAAATTTATACAAACAAGAAACAACATTGTGGGAAATTAAAAAAAAAAAACTGTTACATACGACAAGATGTAACGATTGTATCGTTAGTTTTCGAACAATCCTCCCGGACTATAAATATTTTTAAATTATCTATTGTTTCCGCGTTGATACGGGTGGGGACTGCTAATTGGAAGGAGAGATATGGTTTCGTAGTTAGTTTTTGATTTTATTTCGTTCATTTTATTGTTGAATTTTAAGTAATTCAGAGTTTCCGACCATCTTTGCCCTTCTGTCTCTGGGTTATTGCCAACTAGAAGAAGGGCCGACGCCATTTTGCTGTGCCTTTCCTCTTGTTAGAAAATTCCGACAAGAGGTTTCTTCAGAGATATTCCGTTGCGGTTCCGATTCCTCGGTTAGAAAAGCCGAAAAGAAATTTCTACAGTGAAATTCCATTTCCGTTGCTGTTCCAAGTCCACTGCGTAGAAGCGTGGAAAATTCAGTCTAGAAGTCCCTCGAAAGGAAACCATTCTTCTACAGCACGTGCTTTAGGATCAAACTCCGTCCAAAACCACAGATAAAAACCAAGTTAAGAGAATTAATTAATTTTCATATTTGCCAAACATTACTAATCCAATTTTTAAAGTAATAAACCATTTTAAACTGATCTAAAGTATTTTATTTGTGTGTCTGTACTTGGCGCCCTTTAAAAACTTGTTTGGGGGGAAATTAAGCAAAAACACAGAAGGAAAGCCACGACCCTCGGGAGCTAGCCTGGGGTACTTTTATGGTTACAAAGAATCAAACCTGAAATCTTTATTCTTAAACATTAATGGTAGTCAGTGCTTTGATTTAACCATATTAAGTGGATTATAAACATATTGCATTTTCTAAGCGACACAAAAAAAAAAAAGTTTTTAAAGCAGCTTTTTTACTTTTTGTATTTCCTATAACTTCGATAAGTTTCTACCAGTTTAGAAAATTTCACATTAATCGCTTTACAGTTGCAACTTATCAATAGGTATAAGTTTCACAATGATTTGCTATGGAAGTACTAAAGTTTAAAAATGAATAAAATATATACGAGGTCTGTTTATTAAATAATAAGATTAATTATTGAATTATAATTTAATATTTTACCCCCAAAATAGCTTCTTTCTGAAGCACACAGCACTTAAGACGATTCTTCCATTTCTCACAGCAGTGCTGGAACTCCAATACTGGAATTATCTTCAAGTGATCAGTTACAAAATAGAATAGAATTCCTTATTGGACCATCTTGTTAAATTTTTTATATTAATGTTAATTCCTCGTTTTAAAGTACACTTATGCGAACGGTGGAGAGCGAGTCGTGAGTTTATTCAAACTAAATAAAATTTAAAAAAAGTCTAAAAAAATTAAAGAAAAAAGAAAATGCGCGCCTTCAATTTTTTATCCTATGGATACGAAAGTTGGTATATTTTTATAAGTTGTGTTTTCTTGATGATTGGAAATCGGTATTAATGAAGATAAAAAATTTACAATAGGCTTCCAAAGTGCTTTTTAGATACTTCGAAAAAAAGGCGTATCCCGTAGATAAAAGGTGAAGATAAAACGATAATTCGACTAATTACCAGTCACAATTACCAGGTATTTTGAAGGAGGCTATATAAACAACCATATCAACTAGAAGCATTAAAATTTCTTAAGAACCTCCCAGATATGTTAATTGACCGTTTGGCCATAATCAGCATAAATTTGATCTTCGACGTCGTTATCCTTGCCTCTAGGCATAAGAAAGTTTGAAGTGTGCCACTCCATACCCTGACGCTTGGTTTCTTGGCAGTACCTACCCATAACTCGTCACCAATAATAACTCGTTCCAGAAAACAAGAGTCATTTGAATAAAATCCAAAAATCAAGGCACCTCTATTTCTGATGTTTTATTGGTCTTACGAAAGGTATTTTTTGGACCCATTTTGGGTAAATTTTTACCATCCCTAATTCATTGTTCAAAATCTGATAAACGGTGGTATGAGTCAAATTTAACTCTTGCACGAATATTCTTAGTGTCTATCGACGATCTAAACGCACGAGATCCTATCGACGTTTACATCGGTTTTTCTGCTGCGTAATTTAATGGACTCTTTTTTCTAAAAATGCCTTGAACCACCAAAAATTCTGGGTCCCAATAAAAAACTTTCTTTGTAGTCCCGCTGAAGTTTAGCCAGAGTTTACATCACACTGTGCCCTAGTCTGGAGTAAACCTGATAGGACGACCAAATGATTCCAGTATTTTTTTATTAATAAAACCTAGGTTGTAATATAGTCTTATTTTTATCGTTTTTAGTGATAAATTATAAAATAAATATAAATTTTTGTTTCAGGTTAGTACAGTACAGTCCCTGATGAGTAACAGTAAGTAATGTATTTTGTCATTTTGTAACAAGGTATATGCAGTATAATGGACAGCTTGTTCTTCGAATAAGAAAACATATTTAAGATGTGCAAGTTAAGAAGGATAGAGAGGGTTCTGCATTCTTTTCTCTCTTTCCAATTGATGGTCAATTGAAAACCAGAGGGTTCTGCATTCTTTTCTCTCTTTCCAATTGATGGTCAATTGAAAACCATGCCGCAGGTAACTGTGTCCGAGATGAAAAGCATATCATTATGTCTCTTCTTCTTCTTCTATTTTTTTGTTTTACTTTCGGGGGATCCTTAGCAACTTTGGATACATGTATGGGCTTGTGGAGAAGCTGTTATCCTCATCTGTTGCTGAGAAGACATTGCTTTTGCACTATATTTCTCGTGCATTTGACTATTTTTGTGTCCTTTTCTCTTTGTGCGTTTTTTTATTGTGCAGTGTTCAGTAGCGTGTTCTCTGGGTTACTTTGGTGATTTGTTGTCCTCTGGTCTTTGATCTTTTACATTTTTAAGAACCGTTGTGTGGGATGTGGATCAACGTGCTCTATTTATACTGCCTCTATGCGAATTTAATTGATTATGGAGCTTTTATGGTGATTCAAAATTACATTTTGGCAGGTAGAAGTTTGCAAATTTCGTATGTAATTACATTTAAAAACTACAAAAATAACAAAAATCTAATTATATTCATAAATATTACCATAAATATTTGAGTTTACCACAGACGTATATTATAGTATTTCACATTTGCATAGAAAATGTATATCAACATGAAAACACATAAGGTAGAAGATCATAAACCTACTTTGGGTTTTAAAAATGGATTTCCCTTGCGAACAAATTCCCAGTTTAGTATAAATGAAAACTATAACAAAAGTGTCGCTAAAATATTACCCGCGACGTGTACACGAACAAAAAGGAAATAGGCGAAAGCTGGATAGGGTGACTGGCTGCGCTATATAATGAGACCTTTTGGGACAAAAATAAATTCATATACAAAAGAGATTTGTACAGGTCTTTCTAACAATGCATTATTAGTTTAATGCTTGTGCTTTTTAACAGAAACTCGATCAAGAACAAAATGCGACAAAAAAACTTAACTTTGTAGAATAGTAAATTTTATTAAATATTTATATTTTTGTATCCGGTTTATGATGTATTTTAAATTATATATAAGGGTTATCTTTGTTAGAAAATATCATTAGGCAATTGAAATATTATCAACTTTAATCCGGTATTGTCAGATACGATGATAGGGTAGTTGAACCCTACATAATAATTTAATACTTTTATATTTCATTTTGTATTGTAATCACCCAGCTTAAATTCAATACGTTAAAGCGAGCTTAGATAGTTTAATTTTTATTTTCATGTAGAATATAATTTAGCTATAATATATATATAAAACTCAAAGGTGACTGACTGACTGACTGATATAGTGATCTATCAACGTAAGCCCAAACCGCTGGACGGATGGGGCTAAAATTTGGCATGCAGGTAGATGTTATAACGTAGGCATCCGCTAAGAAAGGATTTTGATTAATTCCACCTCCAACGGGATAAAATAGGGGATGAAAGTTTGTATGATCTATCAACGCACAGCTCAAACCGCTGGACGAATGGGGCTGAAATTAGGCATGCAGGTAGATGTTATGACGTAGGCATCCACTAAGAAATAATTTTGATTAATTTCACCCCCAAGGGCATAAAATTGGGGATGAAAGTTTGTATGAAACTTTGTCAATTTTAAACCGTTCGGGCTAAAACTTTGCATGCATATAGTTACTACGACGAAGGCATCCCCTAAGAAAGGATTTTGATTAATTCCCCCCCTAAGGGAATAAAATAGAGGATGAAAGTTGTTATGAAACTCTGACAATTTTAAACCAGTCGGGCTAAGATTTTGCATGCAGATAGTTACTATAACGTAGGCATCCCTTAAGAAAGGATTTTGATTAATTCCATCTCTAAGAGGATAAAATGGGGGATGAAAGTTTGTATGAAACTTTGTCAATTTTAAACCGATCGGGCTGAGATTTTGCATGAATGTAGCTACTATGATGTAGGCATCCCTTAAGAAAGGATTTTGATAAATTCCACCCATAAGGGAATAAAATAGGGGATGAAAGTTGGTATGAAACTGTGTCAGTTTTAAACCGATCGGGCTGAGATTTTGCATGCATATAGCTACTATGACTTAGGCATCTCCTAAGAAAGGATTTTGATAAACTCCACCCCTAAGGGATAAAATAGGGATGAAAGTTTGTATGAAACTTTGTAAATTTCAAACCGATCGGGCTAAGATTTTGCATGCATATGGCATGCAAGTTTTTAAAGTCGATAGACGCGTAGAGTCTTGAAAATTCGAGAATAAATTTGTTTTATTACGTAGTGGTGTACTCAGAAATTACTTTTTTAAATTCCATCCCTAAGGATTTAAAATAGGGGTTGCAAATTTGTATGAAACTCGGTGGCAAAAAACTAAAGTCCACGCGGATGAAGTCGCGGGCGGCCGCTAGTTAGCTATAAAATAGCGTCGTTAACGTCGCACTTGAGTGTCCGGAATCTGAGGTTGTCTGTAAGGGTCGCCCTTTGGGGTATCTCTAAAACAGACCCTTGGGTCTGGGCCATTTATACATATAAAAAAGTTAAAATCGCAAATTTGTATGTTTTTTTTTATCTATGAAAAATGCAAAATCGATTTTTTTATAAATAATTGAATTTTTGACAAGAATTGCTTGTTTTTGGAAAAAAAATGGATTTAATTTTTTTTTAAATCGTTTTAACTTCTGTAAAACAAACTGTACATGCATTTCTATACAAAAATATCTGAGACATTTTATTTTGTATCCAGATAACCCTAAAAGAAAACTGACACCAATTAAGGTGGCTCCCCTTTTGTTCAGATATTCGTTCTCTCCGAATTAAACTATTCCTGTTACATACCCAGACATGGATATATTCATGTTCAGAGGGAAAAGATGCCATCAGCTTAAATTTTCAGTTTCAACGAACCAACAAATGTTCTTTTCGTTCTTATTTTTATCTTGAATTCTCTACACTAAAATAGCAGATTGTTATAAAAAATCCAAACGTCATTTGCTAGAAATATTTTTATAAAAAAAATAATCTAGAATATTTGTGGCAAATAACAAAGTTTTAAGGAAACATTATGTTTAATGATTTATTTCAGGATTTAAACAAAAATCTAATAAATACACAGTAAAATACAATAATAATAATTTTAAAAATATAAGGATATAAAATGACATTTTTGTATCCTAAACGTTTTGATGAATACAAGCTATAAAAGTAGGATCTCTTCCAGGCTCATACGTTCCATATACAGTACGAAATCGAAGGATATTTATGTGTACGACCATTGTATTCCACAAGACAATCACCAGTGAATCATTCAGAAAGCGAGCTATTTATTCGATAAATGGCACATAAATTCAACATCAAACCGAAAATGGAATTCACTAAAAGCGATTCTTTTGCTGACATATCTTTTCATATCCCAAACGATTTACTAGGGTCGTAGCCTGAACAAATCAAAAATAAATTGGCGCTTTTTATTTTCAGCTATTTATACCGACCGATCCATTGAATATTTGTCTTGTAAAAAATAGGTACCGTTTTTAACATCAAATTGACATTATTTAATATGGTTTTTCTTTATATAAGATTTTCCAACACTCCTATTTGGCAACTTCAGTTAGAAGGCAACTATAAATAAAGCAAAAGTAACAGAATGTAATACGAGGGTTTTTAGCTATGCATTTAGCCGCTTAGAAGACTCCAAAAATAGAACCATTAGACAAAAATCTAACCTTAATCTTTTGTTGACATAAATCCAGAGTTTCATTGCGATACAAAAAGTAGTGTAGGTACAGTGAATTTTTCAAAATTAGCAAGTCGGTCGAAAAATGGATCTTAGGCGAGAACATTTTCGAGCAATATTTTCTTACAATTTTCGGAGAGGATTATTTCAACAGCAATATCTCGCTGAAATAGTTTCTCTTTTTGTGAATGAAGCACCACACCAGTCAACTATTTCCGCTGGTATTGCAAATCGCAAAGTGGTCGCTCGAGTCCCTGTGGCGAATCCAGGCTAGGTCCACTTAAAACAGCAAAACAATGGATGTGGTTTGTTAGCTAATTAAGGATGTCCGCAGTGTAACATACCGGGAGATAGAGGGATCTTTGGGCATTTTAAAGACTTCGATTTAAAAGATTCTACATGAAGAACTGGGTGTAACGAAGTTGGTTTCCTGTTCAATCTCTCATTTGCTCACAGAAGAGCAAAAAGCGGTGCTGGTCAATTGGTGTCGAAAAACATTTGAACGCTTTCACAAAGAAAGCTTAAAAAACATTTATAGTATTGTTAGTGGCAATCAATCTTTGATTTACTTTTATGAACCAAAAAAGAAATGCCAATTTGTTCACGATGAGGAAAAATCAACAAAAATTTTTGATGTGTGTCAAAGAAAATGGTCGCAACTTTTGTGTCAAAATCTGGTCATGTGGCAACAATTGCTTTAAAAGATCAAAGAACGGTTACTTTTGATTGGTATATAAACATTTTTTTTACCAGAAGTTTCCGCGAAACAGACAAAACAACACACAAATACGAATCGTTTTACATCAGGACAATGCAAGTGCCCACACTGCCCAAAAAACAATTGAGTTTTTGGAGCTTCATAAAATCAAATTGTTAGACCATCCAACGACTTCTTCATGTTCCCAATGATCAAAAATTCAATGCGTGGGTAAAAATTCCAGTCACCAGTCGATTTTGCAGGTGTTGAAGACTCGAATAACTGTTATACCAATTGATTTGAACGTATGCAAAAGTGTAGCCTTGGTGGGACATATTTTAAAAAGCAATGAAGTACTTTAAGTATATATATTTTTTGTTTTTATGGCTATATGTAAAACTAAAAAGACAACTCTTGTATAACAGATTTTTTTAAGCTGTCCAGTTTTTAAAGCAATTTTAAGATTCTTTAAGGTTTTTTAAAGAAATACCAATTTAGTTAGAAAGGAACAATGAATTATACTTTTTGAGAAAAATCTTTAATGTTATAGTTATCAAAGATCTCTTCGAATGTAATACGTCAAATTGTCCTAATAAACGGGTTTTTATCGCCTATGCAGGAGGTTTAAACATATTTTGTTTCATCCTGGTAGAGCCTAATTACTTTCCGTTTCATACCAATCAGGTTTAAGCAAAAAAAATTGGACTCGGATTAACGTTTAATTTAAACATAAATTACGCTTGAGTATTAAACACTAAGAGGAGTAAATTAATTAACTTGATCGACAGCAGTGGCACTTTAGAAAAATATGTCTGACATCTATCGGATTTAACCGATTGTTCGTAGATGATAAAATATGTTTAGAAATCATATAAAAAATCACAAAAGATTAACGATTGACGGACAGTGACAGAGTAGTTAAAATTTAAAATATTTACTGCCTTTATGCACTAGAAAGTAGTTCATTGAAGTCGAATAATACTACCATTAAATTATTTCAGTCAGTTAAGACAACTATTTCTACCAAAAAATAATAGTAAAATCCAAAATCCTAAAAAAAAAGTTTTAAAAACCTGGTTGAAATATTTTAAGAAACAAACGATCAACTTTTGAAGTTATACTTTTATTCACGCGCCCGGCATTGAAAAGAGATAGATACACAAAAATGTTTTAGTATCATAGTGACGTATCACATTGTGTTAGACAGTTTATTTTATTCTTTTGTCACGTAAGTAGGAATAAATATTAATTTAAGTAATTTATATTAATAATATTAACAATAATATTTAGTAATAAGTGCGCTTTGGTGACATTTTAAACGTTTTGAATTATACTTAACCGTCAAAAATATCATATATAATATTCAAAGGTAATATAACAAGACCTTGATTATAGTCGGCTATTTTTGTGGTATCTAGATTTTGAGAATATTTTAGTATCAATTTGTTGAGACATAATTTGACATTAATAATCTGATTAAAGCCCGAGAGCTTTAGCTCGAGGGCTTTACTCTTTGATTATTAATGTCAAATTATGTAGAAACAAATTGTAAAATTTTCGAGAAATTTAGCAACAACAAAAATAGCAGACTATTAATCATGGTCGTGTTATATTTGGGAAGATTATTTCGTTAGAACTTATAAACTGAGAAATATTTGACATTTATATTTGACGTGACTATTTCTCTAGAGAAATAGTCAAGGGTAATATAACAAGACCTTGAATTTTTGTGGTATCTAGATTTCAAGAATATTTTAGTATTAATTTGTTGAGACATAATTTGACGTTAACAATCTGATTAAAGCCCGAGAGTTTTAGCTCGAGGGCTTTAATCTTTGATTATTATTGTCAAATTATGTCGAAACAAATTGTAAAGTAAGGAGAAGAAAATGTACAAAGGTGTGCAAAATATATTTAATTTCAACACTAAGTACTTTCGGCTTACGCCATCATCAGAGTAACGTCAAAAGGTACCTACAGCCAATGGAGGTAAAATTGCCTTAAGGTTAAAAGATATAACATTTTGCACAAAGAAAAAAGGTGATAAAAAACTGCGGTGAAATTGCCACTTGAACTTAAGAAAAAATGTTTTTTATCAAACTAATAACTACTTAAATTAACAAATTGCGATGTCATAACTCTATAAATTGTAAAGTGTTCGAGAAATTTAGCAACAAAAATAGCAAACTATTAATCAAGGTTGTGTTATATTTAGGAAGATTATTTCCTGAGAACAGCTTTTTCGATGGCATTAGAATCTAATGCACCAAATCTTTCCATTGTGGAAAATTATAACAATAATTAATAATGCCGTTGTTAAACTGACAAATATTTGACATTTATATTTGACGTGACTATTTCTCTAGTGCAATAGTCGCTGATATTGTTCTAGCGCAATAGTCGCTGATATTTGATTCTGATTGGTCCAATTTCAAAAAATTATGACATTCTATTGGTTAATTTGAATCGAAGGAAATAATCAAGGGTAATATAACAAGACCTTAATTATAGTCGGCTATTTTTGTGGTATCTAGATTTCGAAAATATTTTAGTATCAATTTGTTGAGACATAATTTGACGTTAATAATCTGATTAAAGCCCGAGAGTTTTAGCTCGAGGGCTTTAATATTTGATTATTAATGTCAAATTATGTCGAAACAAATTGTAAAATGTTCGAGAAATTTAGCAACAAAAATAGCAAACTATTAATCAAGGTTGTGTTATATTTAGGAAGATTATTCCCTGAGAACAGGTTTTTCGATGGCATTAGAATCTAATGCACCAAATCTTGCCATTGTGGAAAATTATAACAATAATTAATAATGCCGTTGTTAAACTGACAAATATTTGACATTTATATTTGACGTGACTATTTTTCTAGTGCTATAGTCGCTGATATTGTTCTAGTGCAATAGTCGCTGATATTTGATTCTGATTGATCCAATTTCAAAAAATTATGACATTCTATTGGTTAATTTGAATCGAAGGAAATAATCATTTTTATATGGAATCCATACAAAATTGAATTTTTCCATATCGTTATAAAAGCTTTACGTTAGTAATATATTATTTGCTCCTCTTAGTATTAATTTATAAAGGTTGCTTTCATCATACAAACAAAAGACTTTAAAAATACGAATTATACAATTCATGCTAAAATACTGTCAGTCATAAATCCTTTTCTCCAGAGACACTATACTATTCAGATTACTTTGTTTCCCCAAAGTAATACGGTAAAAGCTAGTGAATGGTTGCGTGCAACTCTTTTATCTTTGCTCCTTATCAGGATTGATGATTGACTAATCATTCGTTGAAAGACAAATAGAGCAATTGCAACGAATGATTTTATATCTTTAAAAACACTTAAAAGTATTATATTTACTGTCTTTTTGTGAACTAAAAATTTGTTACAACTTACTATGAGAAGATTCGTATTGCATCATTAAGCTTTCATTAGATTATACACAGTTAATTATTATCTTAAACGTAAATACATACAAAGCTTTGACTTTAAATCGTCCCAAGATTATATACGAAAGTCTCTCTATACTGAAAAGCTATTTTCCGACTTAATCGTTAGGGGAAAATTGTTTTCTCTAGATTGCTGTTAAAGTTTCAAATTCTAGAGGATAATGTGAATATATACAGAAGTTAAACGAAGAGCACAGTCACAATATTAATTTGTAATTCATGGTTGGTTACATGTTTGAGTAAACAAGATTTATTCTAAGGCACCAGATACTTGGCGTTTCCATAAATTACCAAATATTTATTTATATATTAAAGTCAACATATAAAGCTGTAAGTTGCTTTTTAGAAACAAGATTTTCTGCAAAGACCTTCTAGATTACACGTATAATGAACTCACTAAATAAAGAAGCCAATATAAATTAGTCAGGTTAGACTGTGTAGCAAGTATTAATGATGAGTTTAGGGAATGAAAAATTAACGAGAGAATGAAGTTAAGATAGGACCTTCTTTAGCTGCTAGATTGGCCGTAAATGAGATTTTTTTGTGGTATCTGGTTTTAAGAAACTTGATCTGGCTTTTTAGGCAGCAAAAATATTGTTATACTGGTATAGAAATACACCTAAAAGAAAATTATTATATTTTGTGAAAATGATATTTCGGTAAACTACAAAACTTTTTTTTAATGTAATTTCAGGAATTTCAGCTCATTAAGTTAATTTTGGTTTTATTTATTGGCGACTCATCATAAAATTGGAACTCTTAAGTAAAAAGTTTTGCTGAAATCTATAAACCTTAATTGTGGTATCTAGGTTTATGTTTTAACATTTTAAGTTCTAGTAGTCTAAGATCCCACTGCTCGATCCTGCAGCTATTTGTTTTTTTGATGAAATTAATTTCAAATGAAAGTTAAGGAAGTATTTAATAGATTAGCGATAGGTTGCCTATTAAAAATTTGCCGCAATTACCTGTAATTAATTTTTGTATAATTAATTTGGTAATATACATTGCAGCTATATGTTTTTTTAATAAATTTTACGTCATTTCAAAGAAAATGATGTCGAGAATACAAAAAAAAAGGTTGCCAGCTTTCAGTCAGCCGCTACGCTAGAGTAACCAGGTGTAAACAGGTATATTACTGTTAATTATTCACAGTCATCTGTTTTTTTAAAAACTTCTAATGCAAATTAAAGTTTTATTATTCCTGTTTACAATAATTAGTCCAGGGCATTTACCGGAAAAACACCCGAATAGAGGAACGGATTTGAGCCAGCAGCTAGAGAGATGCGGTTTTCTGCATTGTGTTCGGGAAGATCACAGAAAACGACAGCCAAAGTTTGGTTTCCCCATTTTCACAAAAAGGCCTTCTGGACCCGAAAATGCATTTTCCAAATGCATCATTTCTTACACCGTTAGAGGAGTGACTGGAAACTCGGAAAAATTGCTCGAAAATCGTTACTCGGGGGTTTTCGGGGATGCCAAACTCGATTCTGGCATTAGAATTACCCGGGGGTGCTCGGGTGTGGCTCTGTGGGGGTGTCCAGGGGGTGAATTGGGGGGAGAAATCGCGGCATGCCTGGAAATAGATCCAAACTCGTTACTCGGGGGTTTTCGGGGATGCCAAACTCGATTCTGGCATTAAAATTACCCGGGGGTGCTCGGGGGTGGCTCTGTGGGGGTGTCCAGGGGGGAATTGGGGCTAGAAATGGCAGCATGCCTGGAATGGCAAAGGAGAAAGTGAAAAACCACATCTTATGAAAATAATGCTTTATTCAAAAAATAAGTAAGATTTTTTATTAATCTTGGAGTATTCATTATATACTTTAATTTTTAACATGATTACTAGACATCTTGTTGAAACTCTTCTTCGTCTTCTTCCTGCAAATTATGACAATAATACTTTATTCAAAAAACCGATACGAGATTATAAACTTAGATTTTTAACTTTAATACTAATCATCTTGTTCAAACTCTTCATGCTCGTCTTCCCGCTCTTCATCTCTGTTCCCTTCCTGATTTTTTCCCCTTGCTCGTCTTCTTCCTCGTCACTATCCTCGGCCCCATTGGGAGTGCCTTTTTGATTTGAGCAATTGCCATCGCAATGCTTGCATGCAAGTGAGCACCCCAACCCATTCCGCCGGCACCCGCACCTCGTGCCACAGTAGGTTTTACAAGAACAAGATATTTTGCTCAAAATTTCCTCGGGGCCGGCTTCCTGGGTCATGGTGACAGGACTGAGTTCTCCATCCACCAATTCCCACCCCCATTCCAACGGATCTAAGCTTTCGTCTTGACCTTGTGAACCATACCAAGCCTGTACTTGGAAATAGACCCGATGGATATGCTCTGTTAACGCATTGGCAGTCGGAATTATGCGTGCAAGGTCGACTTTTTGATGGTTTGCGGCTTCAGCATACGATTTTGCTCGATATTTTTGCACGAGCTCAATCGCAGGTTCATCTTTGGTGCGCTCATCTTTGGGTGCTCCGTAAAGAGCCAAAGCTAGACGAAGCCCGTGATCTATTAAATTGTATACGGCTACATGTCTTTGCTTAAATATATCTGCAAACCCATGTAAATCTTCGGATTCCTCAAACAATTCGCAGAATTTGACTTTCCCTCGATAGAAAAATGCTGAGGTTGTGTCGCATCCCGTGAAGGCATGTAGAAATAATATATGAGACCTGATACACGCGCTTTTGGAGGCTAAGCTCTCTGAAGAATACACAAGATCAGGTACTCTAGCCACATGTATGATATTTTCTTACTTAATATTCAATCTAAACTTGTATTATTCATAACCCCGGGCAATTCTAATTCCAGAATCGCGTTTGGCACCCCCGAAAACCCCCGAGTAACGAGTTTGGAGTGGTCTCGAGGCATGCTGTTACTTGTCCCGCAATTCCCCCCCTGGACACCTCCACAGAGCCACCCCTGAGCACCTCCGGGAAATGTAATGCTGGAAATGAATTGGTCATCCCCGAAAACCCCCGAGTACAAGTTTGGAGCGATTTCCAGGCATGCTGTCATTTCTCGCCCCAATTCCCCCCCTGGACACCCCACAGAGCCACCCCCGAGCACCCCCGGGTAATTCTAATGCCAGAATCGAGTTTGGCATCCCCGAAAACCCCCGAGTAACGAGTTTGGAGAGATTTCCAGGCATGCCGCGATTTCTCCTCCCAATTCACCCCCTGGACACCCCCACAGAGCCACCCCCGAGCACCCCCGGGTAATTCTAATGCCAGAATCGAGTTTGGCAGCCCCGAAAACCCCCGAGTAACGATTTCCGAGCAATTTTTCCGAGTTTCCAGTCACTCCTCTAATGGTGTAAGAAATGATGCATTTGGAAGATGCATTTTCGGGTCCAGAAGGCCTTTTTCTGAAAATGGGGAAACCAAACTTTGGCTGTCGTTTTCTGTGATCTTCCCGAACACAATGCAGAAAACCGCATCTCTCTAGCTGCTGGCTCAAATCTGTTCCTCTATTTTCGGTAAATGCCCTGGACTAAATCTATGGTTGCCAGTTAAAAAATGGCCGCAAACAGAGGTTGCCATGGCAACTCTGGTATTTATCCTATAGTGACAGGTTACGTTTCGTTTACGTTCAGTATAGGTATGTTCTTGTTTACGAAGGGTGAACACTCAATTGCGTATTTAGTGCAGATTTTTGGTTGTTTTTATTAGTAATTTAATACAAAATTGAAAAAAACTAAGACAGACCTAAGTTGCATAAATTGTACGCAACTAGCGGCGAAGTTAGGTCCAATTATGTCTTGTGCATTGCCAGCATTCCATGCGTTTACTGGCTGCGATTATTCAGCGGCGTTTTATAATAAAGAAAAGGTCAGGCCTTTCAAAATTTTTTCCAATAACAATAAGTTCCAAACAGTTTTTGCGTCGTTGACAGATGCAACTGAAGTTTTTCATGACGAAAAAATTGCTGTTGTCCAAGAATTTACCGCACTTATGTACGGTGTTAAGAAATGTACGAGTGTTAATAAGGCTAGATATTTAATCTTCCAAAAATAATACTCAGCGACGAAGATAAAAGAAAAATTTTTAAAGAAAGTGACGAATTTTGATTCGAAATTGATTCCACCTTGTTGGAGATCATTAAAACAAAAAATGTTGCAGACTATTTTTATAAATTGCATGTGGCAAAATGCAACTGAGCCATGTTGTGTCAAATTTTATCCGGAGGAGTATGGCTGGTCGGCAATTGATGGGAATTTAAAACCAACGTGGTTCATGGGCGACCCGACACCAATAACAGTCGAAGAAATTTTGTTGGCATCAAAAGAATTGACTGTAGATGAAAATCAACAAGACATAGAAGAAAGCATGAATGCAGATTATAGCTCTGATGATTCAGATGGTGCTGATACAGAACAAGAATGGAACAAATTAAATATATGAACAATTGTTAGTTTTAAATTTAGATTAAGTATATTGTGTAGTACATAATTTGTATGAAAAAATTGTTTTTTAATTTGTCAATAAAAGATTATACACACACTTACCTGGAGGGAGAATCGTTGATTGAAATCATGGCAACCTCTGTTTGCGGCAATTTTTTAACTGTCAACCATAGTTTATTGTAAACAGGAATAGTAAAACTTTAATTTGCATTAGAATTTTTTAAAAAAACAGATGACTGTAAATAATCAACAGTAATATACCTGTTTACACCTGGTTACCCTAGCGTAGCGGCTGACTGAAAGCTGGCAACCATTTTTAACTTCCCGCTAAAAAAAATTAAATTTTTTTTTAAAATCGGGAATTTATTGGTTTCACCCCGTATTTCGAAAATCGAGTTTTCATCGGATCTCAACGTTTTGAGGTCTTAGGAACCTCCCCTGACTATTTTTACGAGGGTGTCTGTATGTCTGTATGTACGTGTGGATGTGTGTGTGTGTGTGTGTGTGGATGTATGTAAACCTCTTATAACTTTTGAACGGCTTGACCGATCGGAATGAAGTAAAAAGCATTCCAAAGAGTTCCATCTAACTTAGATTCCCTGTAAGTTTGAACCGATTCGAGCAGGTAGATTTCGAGAAATTTCAAAATAACCGAAAAAAACAATTGGTAAAAATGATGTTTTTTGGGCATATCTTTTTGGCTATTGCATCGATTAATTTCATAACCTAATCAGCTCTCAAGTTTAAAAAGCCACGTTGAATGCCGTTTTGCAAATTAAAATCGGTTGATTCGTTCGTGAGATATCGTCGAAAAATTTCAAAAAAAGTGTTTTTTTCAATAACTTAGATATTTTTTGACTAACCGATTTTGCACTCCCGGTAACGTTTTTAGGTCTCAAAAAACTGCGTCGAATGCCATCTTGAACATCAAAATCGAATAAGGCGTTAAAAAGTTATGGCTTTTTAAACATTTCAAAAAAGTCAAAAACGTCAAAATACGTCACGTTACTATAGCTTTGCGGTTAAAACTAGCGGGAAGTTGCAAGGATGGCCTTTAAGGTCAACCTCTTTTCGAATTTTTTTTTTTTTCTATTCTCGACATCATTTTCTTTGAAATGATGTAAAATTTATTAAAAAACATATAGCTGCAATGTATATTACGAAATTAATTATACAAAAATTAATTACAGGTAATTGCGGCAAATTTCTAATAGGCAACCTATTGCTAATCTATTGAATACTTCCTTAACTTCCATTTGAAATTAATTTCATCAATAAAACAAATAGCTGCAGGATCGAGCAGTGGGATCTTATACTATAGAGAAAGATTTTAAGTTGAGAAAATATTACAAAAAATAGATGAAGAAAATGTGGGAAATCGATAAAAACGACAAAACTTAAAATATTTCCTAAATTCCATTTTAATATAAACATTTTTTTTTAAAGATAAGAAAACAACCATTGGAAATCTGTTCGTGCGTGATGTGCAAGTGTCAATAAGCTGAAAGTAATATTATGCGATACTCTCGAAAAAGGACCGATATTGGGCTCGAAGAGGGCTCATATAGGGCGTAAAACTGCCGTTTTTAAGTCGTTCATATGCGTCGAATTTCCGTTTAAGTGGCTATTGGCTATTACGGCTTTTGGTTGACTCGTTCGAAATTGTATTTTTTAGATTTTCTCCATTTCTTCGCTTTCACCTCTCGAACCTAATCGATTTATTTCGTCGCAGGTCGCGGGAAAACACCGTTTAATGTCGTAAAAAAAATGGATTTAAACATTTATTTATTATTGAATTAAATAACTGTATACAATACATAGCGTTTTCTTTGTTTTAATTATTTATCTGCACATACATTTGTTTAGCAAATTTTTCGCGAAGCGAGAACAAGCGCTTCGTTTAGATATTTTACATTTTGAATAACAAAACAACTAGCTGGCATCGTCTTTAAAATATTTGCAAGCTAAAAAGTCATAATTCAGTCACAGAGACTTCCCACATTCCAGCAACATTATCATATCATTGTTACCACTGTTGGTGAGTAGCAATTGTCAGAGCCGAAAGTATAAATCATTACAGTGGCGTCTCTAATGAAAGTATTTTAATCGAATATTAACTAAATAATTTTGTCTAAGCAGTTTTTTAGGTAGATGTTAATATACGCTACAATACTATGATAATTTTGGGCACGCTGACAATGGAAGCCCATTTCATTGACATCAGTCTCCTGAGCATCAGTGCCTTTTGACTAGAAGAAATCTCGTGGTTTTGCTTTAATCAGAGTAAATCTTAATTATTTAATTGTGAATCTCGGAGCAGAACCTCTAATTTCCGACAGGGCCATTGAATTCTTCTGCGTTTTGGTTACATTTTTGGGTTATTTCGTCTCCAGTGTGAAAAACCACATTGTGGGATTTGCAGAGATTTTTCTTTGTCGATATATATAGAAGTACGTTATTAGGACAGTTTTTGGGGGCAAAATCAAAGTCCCAGTTTATTTTTAGGAGAATATAACATCTTTAAGGTCTTAGGACCGGGGTCTTTTGAGACTAAAGTTAGTTTGTTCGGGGTCTTTTGTAGGGAATGGGACGTTTCAGTGCTGCCATTTCAGTGCTGCCGATTCAGGGCCGCCGTTTCAGTGCCGAGACGTTTCAGTGCCAGGACCGTTCAGTGTCGGGACGTTTCAGTGCCGGGATGGTATGTCATTCAGCTATATATTAATAAAATTACTTGACTGTATATTTTTACAAAAATTCGAAATATAATAACATAACTAAAGTTTGTTTTTATATTTGATCTTTATTTTTTCATTTTAAATTTGTTTGGATAGGTTTAATTAAAAATATTTACATAAATAACCAACAAATTTTTGTAATAATCTTTTATTATTAACTAATATAAAACTAAGTATGTATATGAAACCAACTTTAATATAAGTTATTAGTTTAACCAAAACAATTGTTATTAAACATATTTACATATATACAATATAACAAATTTTGAGTTATTCAGTCATTTGGTAGTTGTGGGCGATACCTCTCAAATATTCAAGTGGAATTCTAGTCCCGTACTCCGTGACAATTCTTAAAATCCTTTCATTAGCATCTCTATACTTTAAATTTAATGGAGGCTGATTCCCAGCAACTTATTGTTCGTAATTAGTATCTCGCCCTTTTTGAACTTTGTGTAACCCATCTATAAATTTCCAAATTGTTGGATGCTCCATTCCCAGTTCCGATTTCAATCTTCGATTGGCAGCTTCGAAATGGTTGTTGGTTCGATCCTCTCCATCAAGAGTTCTAGTATATAAATTCCACATTTCTGTTAGAAACAGAGGTTGCTTTCTCCCATTTTCGCGCCTATTCATGCCTCCTATATAGTAATCCTCAAACCAGTTTAGCAGAGGATGTAATTCTTCAGGTAAGTCTTTATTTAGTGCTTCCAGGTAATTGTCTAAATTATATACTTACTCTTAAAAATGCTAAAGCAATAATTATTTTAGCTTTCAGGCAAAAGTCTGGATCAGTATTATACCGATTGATAAAACCCAACCCAGCAATATGTTTTCGCATGTTCTGCGCCAAAACAACATTTTATGGAAACGCCCGCAAAACACTGACCCATTGCCAGCTGCCTGTTCAAAATCACAATTTATAGAAGTAGGATTTAAATTATTTTGGTTTTTATTAAATCGAACATTCTTATGTAGGTTTCTCGTTGTTTATTTGGCAATTGGTGGAACTCCTTCAAATCTTTCTGCCATTATGGTATATACTTGCGCAAATAATGGGGGTACATTTGAGAATGTACCATCTGCATACCATGTCGATGTCTGTAAGTGCTGTATCCATGTTGGCCGTCCAAAAATTAAAATTCTCGACGGACCCACCCCACTGTCACAAAGTTAAAAATTTTCTACTGTGTTCGGCTCTGGTAAATATTGAGTATATGCATCTGGTAAGACTAGTTCCTGGAAACTTGCAGGTGATGCAGGTGTTGAATTTGTTGCATTTCTTTTACGCCTAACAACTTTTCGTAAAGCAGCAATATTAGGAAACGTGGCTTCTGAACCTTGACTTAGGTTTGTTAGACAATTATTAATAACATTTGTTGTACCTTCTACAGTATTTTCTGCTCGAAATTTAATTTTTGTAATAACTTCCGCAACTTCCACTCTTGCTGCGGAGGAGGAATGAGAATGGATATTAATTACTTTAATAACTTCTCCATCTTCGGTATGAATCCTTGTTGATCACTTCGCCAAAATTTAATACGCTCACTACTTTTAGAACACTTTTCAAAATTGTATATAAAACCGTTATGTGTAAACAACAGCAAACACTACTTTTGAAATTATTCAAAACTATAAACAAAAATTTGTAAAATATTTCTTTAAATGCTACTGACAATAAGAGGATTTAAACACAACATAATTAAGGTATTATTACCTACAAACTTTCTGCATCCAAAAAAAATTCTTATTTACAAGATCATTAGCTCATTACGGGTGATTTCTAGGAAAGTCGTTAATCACAAGAACGGCTTAGGAATTTTTGTTTTGTCATATTTAATCCGTGAATCATAAAGGTAAATATTCATCAGAAATGATGGCAATTAAAGGATTTAAACAAAATATAATTACGTTGGTATTTTGTGTTAAATTAGTAGTGAAAAAGAAATTTTTTTCTCTGTCTGTCTATCAAAAACAGGGTGTTGTGCTAATTTTATATACAGTTAACACAAAAACAAATATGGTAAAATTCAAGATAGCTTGATCGTTGAATATCGTCTTAATAAAAACAATCTTTGTGACACTGAAACGTCCCAGCACTGAAAGGTCCGACACTGAAACGTCTGCGCACTGAAACGGCGGCACTGAGTCGGCTGCACTGAATCGGCAGCCCTAAAATGTCCTAGACCCTCTTTTGTAGACCTGAGTCTTCTTTGCTCTCCGGAGCCATAATTCCGGACGCCTTTTGTTAATTGGTGATTGGAAGCCAATACTACCAGAACAGATAAGCGATAACTGTAATTATAGTTTATTATATTGTTACTTATTCTTACTGATTTTATAAGGGTTGTTAGCGCCTATTACATCTAGGGGTTTCAGGCTTGTTTCGTTTAAGTAGGTGGTGTGGCTAACTTGTGAATTATCCCTCTACGGCTGAGCTCCGGCATAATTTGCCACTAATAAGCCTTGTTTAATTTAGTTATTTTGACTTTAAATTTAACTTAATTCTTACCCTTTGGTTAAGAGAAGAAAAAAACGAGGCAAAATATATATCTTTTATAGTTAACCTTTTTAATGTTATTCATTACTCTGATTATAATTTTATACATTTATACATACACGATAATGAGAATCAGAACACCGGTTATATTAAAAAGATTAACCCACAAATTAAGTTCTCTAGTAAACCGCCTTTTTGAGGTTCGAAACAGTGTACCCATGTCTGATTTAAATAACAATAACGAAAGCGTACATAACATAACATATACATGTACTATTAATCATAGTGAGATTCGTATTTTAAAAGTTTACGGAATAAATGTGGTGCTTTAACCTCTGTTGCGTATATATACATTCAGTGGCGTTCAAACTTCTACCCTTAAAATGTGATAATGGTTAGCAAAATAAAAATTATATATCACTAATACTAGGTGCTGGTAAACCATAAGGTAAATACACAAGTAAAGCTTAGTAGTCGTGGGAATTATTGACAGAAACCCACTTTATATGTAAAACGAGCACTCTGGAACTTTTTATTTGTTGATTAAGCATAAATAGATAAATAGATATTCATTTGGGTTGGCTGTTCGCCTCTATGACTGCGACATTTACAGATCTATTGTACCCATCATCTCTAAAATAGGATTAGAGTTCTGCCCTCTTAATGAGACTTTATAGGTTTAACAGTAGCCTTTTCATGTAGCTTGGAGGAGCCAATTTATCATCTTTTAATACCAGATACCACGTCCTTGCTAGGCATTCACATTGCCTTAGGACATAAAATGCGGTTTACTTCTCCTCTTGGCTGACTCATTCTCTTCTGTGTACTGTCAAAAAAATGACAATTATTCTTACACCGTTCCGCCTTTGTTATAACAGCTCTGTAGTAAAGTTTACTGAGTGTCCTTTAATAAATAATTTGGCTTTTCGCTTGTCCGCTGATTTTTTCCACCACTCCTGGGCCTTTTCTAACCTTTATTCCCCAATAGCTGCCTTTCTGAAGGTGTCAGCAATACCATTGAATAGTTCCCGGCCAATCATTGGCATATTAGCTCCCGCTCGGGCCAATTCATCAGCCTTCTCATTGCCCTTTAGAGCTTTTTGGTTGTCCAAGTATATTCTAAGGTTTTACCCGTTATACCCTGACTTATAATTTTCGTTGTACAATATTGTATGGCCATACTTCAGCTTGAAACAGCGTACCATGCGCAGCTAGACTTAAATGGACTTGTATCCTGTGTCTTCTAGTGTATATACCCGACCATTTGTCTTTCCCAGTCTTTGAGCCATAAGTATACCAGATTGTTTCTCCTTGAATTGAAAGGTCATTATTCCAAGAATCCCTTTTCAGTAATTTTACTCGAAAGTTTCTTGCAAAGTTATATCTGGGGGATATCCTGACTTGAGGCATACTCATTATTTAAATGACCTCTTAAAGTTTAACTTTAAAGTTAACGTAAAACTTAATTAATAACAAATAAGTATTGAAAAATAGTTTGATTTGCTATTGTTTATAGCTAAGGATGTTTTCTTTACGTTAGGATATGCATATGGAGGTTGTTTTTACTGAGGTCCTACAAGATGGTTCTGGTCTCAAATATAGGATTTTAGCTCCTTTTTCTGCTAGCTTACCTGCTAATTTGTTTCCTATTCTTATGTGTTCTGAGGGTAAGAAAGTTATTATGTCCAAGTTCATTTAGTTTGCCCAGGCATTCCCAGACCACCTGTGAACTGTTTGTGTGTAAGTTTAGACTTTTGATGGCTTCTTAACTAAGTAATTGGCTCTAGGTCCAAAACTCCTTACCCTGTTCCTTCCTCTGTCTTAGAGCCATCCACATACCATGCTATGACGTTTTCGTGTCTTTGTCCCATTCGGATTTACTACTCAGTTTTGTAATGAATTTTCTCACAAAGTTAAATTTCTTTGGCATGTCATTGTGGAGCATTTTCCAAGTTTAATTTAGTGAAATTTAGGACTACTACCATTATAGCTTTGGAGCATGTCCTCATTGCTCTAGTGTTGCATGCACAGGTTAGTCTCTGAATCTTCTAGAGGTTTGTCCTCGTAGTAGATTATCTCTCGTGTCCCAAGCTGCTGTCGCATAAGTGATGATTAGTCTCACTATTGCCGGGTTCATCTACTGCAATATATTTCATTATGTTAAAGAGAAAAAAATGTCTTAAAACAGTGCTAGAAATTTCGAAAAATCAATAGCTATATAACAATTAACACTTATAAGAAGTAGGATTAGTTTACTTAATAAAATTTAATGTCAACAAGTATACAAAAGTCAAACGCTACATTTAATACTAAATGTACCTACATAAGATAAAAATAAAATTTTAATGTTAAAATATTTATCGAATTTAAATAACTAAAAAATGTGTATTTGTTATAAAAATAAACGTAAACCTTCTACTTAAAGCAAGTTTCGTAAACACCTATAATCACAAATCTTTCTTCGATAACCATAGCCATCGTTTTCCAAGAACTGGAGTTGTGGTGGTCTCATTCAACTCCAAATCTAATTTAAGTTTGTAGATTCGAATTAAATTATCGTGTTTCATGTACGGTAACGAAATTATGTCAAGGGGTTGAATAGGCGATGCGAAGTAGGTACCGGGATTGGATTATCATAAAATAAACCCGATAAACAATAAGTTTGTATATTGACATCTTTGGATTAAAATATTTTTTTTTATTTTAAAAGCCATCTGACACAGTCACCGTTCGTATTCCTAACGTCGTTAGGCTTAGTTTTGTTTTTCTATTAATTACCTATTTTAGAATCTACTTACATATCTTGCATTAGTTTGTGCAAGTCTAGAAAATGGATACGTTATGTTTACGGAGTGACACGAAAGTCTTTAATTGATCTATTGCTGAGGATTGCATTTATCGCCTCATAATATGTTGCATGGAATGGAGGTATCTGTTAACCAATGGGTGCTTCATTTTTTAATAAATATTTTTGTGTGAGCTGTAGCAGAGATATGCTCTTAATAATGGTTGACCTGCATACTTATTTTATTTGGTTTTATACTATACTTTTTAGAACTCCTAGAAATAGCTCAAGACCAAAGAATGGCCCGTTAGGAATCCTATACTGATTTCTGCTGATTTAACTAATTGCTTTAGATTATTTAGCTTTATTAAATATGCATATTTGCTGTGTACTTCATCAGAGATTTGGTTTTAGTGATGGTTGTGTTGCCTAATTTTCAAGGCTTTTATCCGGCTCTGTACCATACTTTTTGATACTCTTCGAAGTTGCTGGGGAACTCGCTTTTTTATGCGACTCTGTACCAAAATGTAAGTTGCAACTCTTAGGAGTGACAGTAAGAAAGTAAAAATTTATTTTGATAGTTTACAATTAGTCGAGATTTCATTGGTTATTTATTAATTCTTTCCCTGCAAAGGAGTTTTTAAAAATTGTTTTAACATGCTTTGACATCATTTGTCCAAAAACGAAATATTGAAGACTGTGGGGATGATTATGGCACGAATGCGTCAAATTGATGTGGCAAACGCTATAAAAACCACTGAAAAGATTATTTTACCTCTTTGGACTCGTTATTGTGCAACGAAAAGCGTTCAGGAGTGGCAATTGGGACGATCAAAGATGACAACACCTTATATGGACCAATATGTGCAGTTCGAAACGCGAAGAAATCGCACAGTGACTACACGGCAGTAAATTAATCATCTCCGTGAAGCTTATAATGTGGTTGTTTCCGGACAAACAACTACAGAAGATTGAGAGAAGACCTTGAAGATGCCAGCCACCTTTAAATCGAGGGAATCGCGCCAGTTGGCTACGTTGGGCACAAGAACATGTTATATTAGAGCAAAATCAATGGCAAAATGTTGTTTTTACCGATGAATCTTAGTTTAGTTTGTATCCAGATTCTTGAAGGATACGCATATAGAGAGAACCTGGCGCAAGAAATCAAATGCAACAAACATAAGAAGTTTACAGCTACAGAGAAGGCACAGTTATGGTATGGGTAAGAATTTCGCTTAGCAGTAGAACTGAGCTCGTTCTGTTGAGTTGTTTTTTATCTTCAGAGTGCTATGTTACAAATGTAGTTGTTCCGTACAAAATATTGGTACGGTTTTTTTGTTGATGCATGACAATGCTAACCTATACACAGCAAGAGTGACAAGAAATTTCTTAAAAGAACAGAATATTCCAGTTTTGTCCTGGTCAGTTCAATCGCTCGATCTGAATCTTATTGAGCATGCGTGGAATATGCTCCAGCGAAGAGTTTTTCAAAACCAAAATCAATTTCAAATTCGCAGTAAGCTGTTTTAATCTATTCAACAGTGCTGGATGGTAATTTCACAAGAAGATTTGGATAACTTGATCCTAAGATTGGAAAGACGCTAAAAAACCATCATAAATGCACGAGGACGCCACATGCCTTATTAAAACATGTTTTTTCTACAAGCATGTGTAAAACAACACTTTCCCGCATGCATTTTAATTCAGAAAATATCTCTTTTCCGCACGGAGTGCGGTTAAGGTTTTTTCCCGCACGCATTTTTTTTTAATTAATTGAATATGTTTTCCAATAACCTTTTTGACAAATTATTGTATTATTACCTTTATCTTGCTGGACTACATACAAATAGTAAAAAAAATTAAGATTATTTTACATGAAAATAGGGATTTTTAAAATGTTTGTTTTAAAAAAAAAATATAATTTATTAAATCACCCCTGTAACCCTTACTCAAAGCAACAACAAACTCACCTGTTTAAGTAGGGTTGCTATAGCTACAGTCGTGTATTTATTGACACTATGAAAGATTTAATTGTCACAATCGCATCTTTTCAAATATCTAAATAATTTTCGAGGTGATTTTGCTTGAAGAAAAAATATTGATCCTAACTCTTGCGGAAATTAACTTTCCCGCAGTTAACTGCTTGCCCGAACTTCGCTTCGCGTCGTTCGGGCATCAGCATTTCGCGTGCGGGAAAGTATAACTTTCCGCACTTGTTAGGATAATAACTATTTCTTTCTTCCGTTGTCATTTTTTTTTAATTGAAATAATACAATTTTCGTTTTCTTTTTTGTATACGTTTTAAATTGATCTTATTTTTTAATGAAAATGAGTCATTTTGATATTTTTGTTCATTTTTTCTCTTATATATGTTATGTCATTATTTATACTACAATTTATAAAATGAAAGAAATGTAAATTTCTCGCTGATTTTTATTAGTTTTTTATTAAATATTACTACGGTCCTGTGCAGACAGCAAAGACAAGAGGAGAACTTTGTGAGATGAGGAAAATTCTCCTGCGAATTTGGTAGATTATAGGAACAGAAATAACTTGTGTAAATATTTGAATTCCACCCGTTGATAGCGTCAGACTAGGAGAAAGACAAAATTAAACTGTGTACTTTAATCTCCTTTCCCTTTCAAAAGTTAAACTTTCCTCAATTCGGTTATCGTTAACAACATGCGGCTCAATTTTATTTTAAAATAATAGACTAACTTGTGTTTTAATATATGTTAATCTGTAATGATAATATAATTGAAACAACCAACATCTTGTATTAGGATCTGAACGTTAAACCAGTGGAAATAAATCCAATAAATGGATAGATTAAACTACTTGACATCTACATGGGTTTCTGGCGCTGAAATCAAGTTAATGGTCCAAACCCTACTGTATGTTTACTCGGGTTAAGCCTGACTTCTTTCTCCAATATTTATGGTGATTTCATTAATATATTCGGTTTGACAATAGGGAGTTTTTCAAACGGGTTAACACGTTAAAAACAATTTGTAAACTTGATAAAGAAATTTATTTGAAACACAAGCAAAGCAACTCTGTTAAATATTGACATTTTGTAACATATAAATATCAAGTCCTAAAGAGAAAAAAAACGAGTGTGGCAGTTAGTGGGACTGCCGGCAGAAGTTATACTTCTATGAATGCGACCGGATTCATAAATAATTATGCGAATGATTTAGTAAAATCATTATATGATATTCGTGTTCAGCGACCTCAATAACCTCCTAGTACCGAGTGCTCACCCATTTTGTATCGAATTTGCATAAAATTTCTGGAGACGAGGTCCGTCTTAAGCACCAGGTGTTTCGGACACCATCATATTCGTATTCAGCGACCCAAAAACCGCCGAGTTCCAAGTGTGCACTGATTTTGTACAGAATGTACATAAAACCCCAGGAGAAGAGATAAATACCTTAGGCACCAAGTGGCGCGGGGACTTCGACATCATGTTATTCGTGACATTCGTGTTCAGCGACCCCAAAAACACCGAGTACATAAATTGAACCCATTTGGAGTACTTACCGAGTTGTAATTTTTCTATCTATTGTCTGTTCGGAATGCACTTTTCGACTTTTCTTAAAACTCTGTTTATGTAGCCAAAAACCTCAAAAACATAGTGCAGGATATAATGCAACCATGTGACGGTACTATGGACTACAATACAATACTCATTACTGAATATTATTATTAATAACAATTATATATAATACTAAACTTTATATGTATACTAACGTGACAGAATTATAAAATAATCTGTCAAACACAATGTTATACGTCACTATGATATTCAAAACATTAGCTCAGACTGTTTTTTTTGTATATCTATCTCTTTTCAATGTAGGTACTGAATATTTAAACGGTATTTAAAGGACTTATAGTTATGACTAAACATGTAGTAAATATTTCATCTTTGTTTTTACCGACCTATATACCTTATATGTGTTTCTGTCTCTCTCTTACTCACACCATTACATATGTCATGATTTTTCGCATTTAACCCCACACAAATCCAGTGCATGAATAGAAGTATGACTTCAAAAATATTTTCCCTTGATTTTATCTCATTGACAGGCAACATTGGCGTAATTTATAACCGACATTTTCTTTACGATCTCGGCGGTTTCTCATTAACCCATCCTTTTAATTCTAATTTTCCACTCGAATTCGTCGTTCACTGTCATTATCCAGCCCACTTCCAGAAAATTTTTATCCTACTCCAGATAATTTTCGCACCATTTCGCATCATCAATCTTATATTCGAAATGGACAATTTAAATTAATTGGGCTTCGGTCTCTGTGTCCCGTTCCTAAAACTTTGAAACTCAAGAGAGATAATTTTGATTGACGGGATTCAATTTCAGAAAAATATTAGTAGAATTTTTTTTTGTTATGTTTTCTTATCGATCATGGATTTATTATTGACAGAATTAGTAGTATAACAACGCGGAATCTAGATCAATTTGACCTTTGAGAAAAATGACTGAAAATAGTATATTGTAATACAAGTGTTACAATGACAGGTTTCGTAGTACGAGTGCAGTTTGTAAAACGAACCGCGAAGCGGTGAGTTTCGCAAAGAACGAGTACTACAAACTGTCATTGTAATTCGAGTGTTACATACTATTTTTTATAATGAACTTTTAAAAGTATAAAAAAATAAATAAAATGAAGAGTTTTTCGAAATATTTATTTATGTTGGCAATCTTGGCACTTTTGACACTTGACAGTTTTAATTATTTTAAAATTGAATGTTTGTCAAATTTGTATAAAATATTCTGAATTTCGCAATATCGCTGATAATGTAGTTAATAATTTACTACAACATATTTCTTCTGAACTCTTTCGTTGACAATCAGTGCAGTGCAACCAATTGTGTAAAACAAAAAGTTACCAAAAACAGTGTTACAATGAATCTATTTCGATACTGTTTTTAGTGTCGAAATAGAAACTTTGTGAACGTGAATTATAAAAAAGTCATTTTTCAGTCATTGTCCTCATAGGAAAACTAATCTAAACACTCAATTCAATTGGAAAAGATTCACTGACATTTTATTTCACTAAAGGTTCACTAAATCATTTTTTCTAAAGGTTCAATAACCATAAAATCATTAAACCATAAAATCATTAAACCAGTTTAATGATTTTATGGTTATTGAACCGTTAGAAAAAATGATTTAGTGAACCTTTAGTGAAATAAAATGTCAGTAAATCTTTTCCAATTGAATTGAGTGTTTAGATTAGTTATATATAGTTATAAGTCATTTTCCAATCATTTTCCTCAAAGAAAACTCAAGGTCAAATTGATCTAGATTCGGCGTTGTTATACTACTAGAATTGGTTGGATTTAATACATGTAAATGTAAGCTAGAATATATTTTGCCTGGATTTAAAACTAGGAAATTCCTATTCAAACTTTGTGTATTTGAAGAATTTTCGGTAACCTATCACATCCAATTGCTGACTCCAGCAATACAAATGAGAAAACAAAAAATACTCCCACTACAGGTGTTCCGATATATATACCTATTACCAGAGGATTACTGGCTTAGTGCTGGTATTTTCATGGTATTGCGTTGGTATTTTGTCGGAATTTTACCGATTCTTTTTCAGCAAATCCCCATCAACCCTAATAAACCGCGTGTGTTCCACATACATCGACATCAACAGGATTTGCAGAGACGACTCGGGAAGCGTGCTTTGAATTGGGTTTTGTTAAGCAACTTATATTTGCTAGTCAGATTTATTTAGCTCGCTAATAATTAAGCTTAATGATAGCTATATGTACCATGTTAATTAGTTTGGATAGTATTTTAGTCCAGTAAATAAAGGATTATTTGTCATTCATTACCAATGTCATATTTTCCTCTTAAACTGTCATTAGCTTTGACTTTATATCGTTTTCTTTTAAAGAACTGTCAATTTCTGTAAACAAAATATTAAAAATCTTAAAACTGTCATATAGACATTAAGAAAGTACTTTATTATATTTATATGCGTTACCCTAACTGTCAGTTGTCAAAAACAGTCTAAAGTTTGACAAACTTAGAATTGTAATAAACCTGTCAATTTTGAAATTTAGTATATATGTCAAATGTCACCAATGTAGATTTTTACATTTGCCTCCTAAACTATCATAAACAATACAAAATAAAATTTAAAATTTGCGAATTGATATTATGGCGTTTTCTGTCAAAGACCTGTGAATTTCTGTGAGAAAATTTTAAAACCGTGACATGAATTTAAAATTTTGTCAAATATACATTTTTAGTACATACTTTAAAGTATTCTTATGGGTTACCGTAACTGTCAACCTAGTTACCATTTTTATTTTTTGGTTGAATGTGACATTTGGTAAAACTTGGGAAAAAAGATAAAAATAGAAAAAAACACTAATAAAAAAAATAGAATATACGGAATAATAAAAAAAACAAGAAAAATTGAAAAATATAGGAAAAGAGACAACGAAAAATGTGTAAAATCAATAAAAGGGAAGAATCGAGAAAAAAAAGAAAAATTGGTAACAAACGAGAAACTAAAGTAAAATGAAAAATAATTAAAAAAAAGAGTGTGCGTGTAACCTTTACGCGCGATTGAAGTAAAACTTATTTGACGTCCGTATCATCGCAAAATAAATTCAAATTCAAAATATGTTTATTAACAAGTAGCTACAGGTTTTTGATTTTTTCGTTTATTATTTTATTTATTAATGAAAGAGTAAAATATTCTTGAGAATCCGCCATTTTATTCAAGTGACAACTATTTTGTTTTGTAATTAATCTTAAATTCATTAATTTCTATTTAAAGTTTTAAAAAATTTTGACAGAAATTAACGGTTAGGTTAGGTTAGCTGATCAAAAGTTTTGACTTACGTATCGCAAGGAAGTCGGTAGAAACATAAAGAACTGTGTGTGTGAAAATCATGAGAAATCTGATAATTTCTTCCGTATTTTAAATGTTAACTGTCAATTAATTTCTAACAAAACTAATAGAATAGACCTAATCTTAAAGCGATATGGACCAGACATATTATGTCTATCCGAAACATGGTCCAATAATGACAATATCGGCTACATACGATTTAATAATTACCCAAACAACTGTTACTTTAATAGAACTAACAAATCACATGGCAGTGTACTAATTTTGACAAAATCTTCCATAGAAATTATGAAACACGATTTTTTGACTAATTTATCACTTGAAGTAGATATTGGAATCTCCAGTATCTCTTTTAAAATACTTCAAACCACCTGTTGTATATTAAATATTTATAGATCCCCATCTGGAAATTTCAATACATTTATAGATAGACTTTATAGTGCATTAATTTTCTGTACAAGTAACTTTGCATATTTTATCCTTTGTGGAGATTTCAAAATTAATTTTTTTAAACGATTCACAGGAAAATAAAATGTATCCATATAGAGTACTCACTCATTTTCATTAAATATCTTTTCATCACTTTCTTCATTAATAAATCCACTTTGTTTATTCATATTTAAAACAAATACTTTATACACAAATTTTAGGCGTAAAACTATTCACCAACAATGTATTTTAGTTGACAAGCTGTCAGTTTGACAGGTCAGCAACATATGTATATTATGTTGCCTATATTTACAATTACAGATTTAACTTTTATTTAATATAGTAGGCGAAATCGTGTTAGGTTTTTTGTATCAGGTTTTTTACGTTACATTAGAATATGACGTCACGTCCGTTAGAATTACTGAGTTACCCCTAGTCGCGCCTAAAGAAGTTTTACTTCAAAACCTGAATGTTTCTTTGTTAATGGTGTTAAAAAAAATAACAATAAAATATGTTAATGTTATTATATATAGTGTTATGTTAATCATTCTACACATACCTATACATTTACATAGAGATGTATTAAAAAACACCATTTAACGATTCTTTTCCGAATTTGTGGTTGTAACAAAATCTCATGCTCCAATAATTTACTTCATTCTCTCAATTTTTTGCTGTTGACAAAACTTCCAACTTCAATAAAGCGTAACAGACTCCGTTCCACATATCCGTACGCATTTCATTATTATTCAGTGGGGTTTGAGAGTTTCGACAGTTTGTATATTTTTTATGGTAATGAATACGTGAAAACGATAGTCGGGTGTTTTTTACATTACTAATAAATGTTTACAATAATGTAACATAAATATACAACTTAAACATGTTGTATTATAAAAACAATTTTAACTGTGAAAATTCACAAAAAAAGGCGTAAATTCCCTAGCTAGCTCACTAGAGTCGTGGCTTCTTTTAAGAGTTTTACCAGTCCTCCCCAAACATGAAATATAGGGGCGCCAGAGTACAAACTAAGCAAATTAAATAACACTCAAACACCTGTTTAAATAATTTATTTTAAAGTTTTTAAAATATCAATTATTTTAATTAATACAACAATAGGATATTAATACGGTTAAATAGTAGTTCGTAAATTAATTTATTCTCTTATCTGCTTCTTTGGTGATCTGCCGCCGCTTTTGGAATAGATTCTCCAGAGACGAATTTTCCTCAGATTTCGCTAGTAGTCGAGATCCGGGATTCTAGCCAGAATTCAGCTTTTTTCAGAAAATCGCGATAAATTGTCTCGCCACCAAAAAAATATGGAACTCTATCACAGATATAGATTGACCTTGTATTGCAGAGGAGCTACCACGAAGAAATCAGATAGGAAAATGAAATCGAAAATCTTTCTTAAAATAAACCAATTACATTACAAAAGGTGACTCTCAGTAATAAATTTGTAAATAATATTATCGTTTATATTGCTTATTTGTACTTTAAATAATAATATTTTCATACCAATATAAACTAATAGCTAGGCTAATCATAATGATATTGAAGTTATAAAATTGTAGTAGAACCCGTCCCGCATTAAACTTTACATAATACGAAGATGAAATATAAACTACTGCGAAGGCATGGGAAGGATATAGGTCAAGAGAATATCCAGAGTATATTCATTCGTAGCTAATGCTCCGTAAAGCTCTGGTTAATTTCTTGTGTCGTAAGTTGTAAAGGAACAATTAGCCCAAGAGAACAGCATTAATTAATTTTGAGATAGTCTTTTGCGTCCCATGAATATTGAGAAGACTTATAACGATGTCTTTACTGTCTGCAAGGTTGATATACGGTCCATAACTACACAATGTTGCTTCAACTTGAAAAGCTAAATTTGCAGTAATGTCACTAGTGAAAACGTATTCAAATTTTCTACTCAATTTACCATTAACTTGCTTATGCTAGATCGAATAACACAATACAGATATAGAAACTTAAACAACTACTAGTTGCATTAAACTTGAAATATTATTTGATGTGTACATTTTTAATTAAGTTGTGTCATTGGAAAACCAATCAGACTTTAAAAACAGAGTAATCAAAGTCAGACCCGAATAGATATTCCTTCGTCTATAACACTGTACCAGGAGCAGTAGGTACATGATGATACAGTGATCCCTGAAAGAAGCAAAGTAATGACAGTGGCGCAATTGCAAGGAATAATGGAAGAAGGAACATCTGACTAGATGGAACCTTGTAACCACAATGAAGAAGATAACCAAAGTGTATTAATTCAAAAATCCTTGGTTACCACTGCTGAAGAAATACCATTACTACTTATTAACGTTAATGATTGCCTATTACGATTAAAAAGGGACGAAAGTGGGAACCTGTGTGTACCAGTTATATCCATAAGTAGTCAAAAGAATACCTTGGACAGATCCAATCAAAAATAAATTCGAACCGATAATTTTAGTTGCTGGTCAATTCCTAAATAGGCTGGAGAACAAGAAACTTAAAGACTTCTTCTCTGATACTAAAAGATATTTGTTCCAAAGGAAAAGAAAACAGGGAGAACATCTACAGTCTAATACAAGATCAATACTGGAGATGCCAAGTCAATTCGTCATGCAACACGAAGATAAACACAGGCGAAGATGGAAGACACTGAAAGGATCGTTCATGAAATAAAAGAAGCGGAGGTGATAGAACCTTCTATCAACCCTTGGTTGTACCCGATAGTTCTGGTCAAGAAGGATGGAACTTCGAGGTTATGTGTCGGCTGATGTTACTATGTTACTTTTTGAAAAGTGATATTTTTCACAATTGTCATGTGACATTCTTGACGTGTGACGTTTTTAAGATTTTACTTATGACCCATTGATTGGTTTGGGCTTTGATACTTAAGTCATCGTAAAAACACATTCATAAATTAATGTTTTTTTAGTATGAATCTATCTTAACTATTAACACAACTTTTTTAAATAATATTTGTTTCTCACAAAAAACAAAATTCTCATTTTATCTTGCACTTTAAATCCTATCACCGTTAACTCATTAAAACTTTTTAAGCAGCCTTCAGATTTTGTGTTAAAGATAGATCTCCAAGCTTGGGCATCAAATATATTTTATTCAAGGAAAAGATTTTACGGAACTTGCAACATATTAATTAGCTGTCATTTTACGGCTTAGTTAGTTTTCACTATTAATGTAGCCACTTTAGTTTAGGATTCTTATACCATATTCTTTAATTTTGTAATCCATATTATAATATCGATCCATTCTTAATTATTTTAAAACTGTAAAAATTCCATGCTCGATTAATTTGAATGATACCAAAAAAAATTCTTGATATTTTTGTAACGTAGTATAAAAACGCAATTACCCGAAATTCCGAATTGATCGAAAAAACGTTTTGTTGAATACGTCACGTACAAACATCCACAACAGTACAACAAACCACGATAATAAAAGCAGAAGACGAAAAATAAATAAACAGCATAGCGCGGGACTGAAAACTGGTAAAGAAAAGAATATCGACTGCGCCATGTAATTGTGATTCATCTAATAATATAATTAGTAGAGTCTTGGCGAAGGTCTGGTTGGCAATTAAGTTCGAGTTTTATTAAATTAAGAAAAGGCAGCGTTAGGCATTTTAATTTTTGTTGCGTTCTCTCTTTCTTTTCGTGCCCATTCCATAAATGAAGTTCTTGCTTTGCCGCGAGCAAGTGGTTATTGGTTTATTTTTATTAAAACAATTTTAAATTATCTTAGTATTTTATAACTACGTTTCGTTACAAGTTTTCATTACACACCTGATAAATAAAATTACACAAATATATTTATGTACTTAAATCTCCTTAGGTTATTTACAATGTTAATGAATGTTTTAATGTTTATCTTAAAATATAATTACTTCTCTTGTTTGTGTTGGGTATTGATAGCTAGAAATTGGAAGAATATTTACCTGTTGCATAATTCGGGTAGGTACTTTGCTTTTTTTTGTTATATAGTTTTTTTTACAATTTTTAAGAGGGGTAGTGATTTAATGTCCATAGCAGCCTAAATTTTAAATTTAAGAGGAAAAAGATCCTGTTTGACACTGTTTCCCGATTACTTTTAACGTTTTGTTTAAGCAAACACTTATGTTTAAAAAAAATTACAAGTTAGAAGGCGATTTTTTTCACCGGTCGTGAGTTTTAGCAATTTTTAAAATTTTGTCGTCAATTTTGATGAGACAGAGGGCAGCTCCTTTAAGTTTTTATCAGTGGCTGAAATTAGCACTCTTTTTTTCTTTTTGATGACTTTTAATTAAGTTACGTTAAATTGTCAAGTCATATTTCGTGTTGTTGTCGTTTCAACGTTTTAAAAATTAAGCAAGAAAAACATTTACGATTCATATGTATTTCTTGTGAAAAATTAAGTTTAAAAGTACAAAAAAAACGTTACTTTTTGTCATTTGATCGCTACTTAATTCAGAAACTTAAAACTGAAAAACTAGAGTGATACCATCCACCGCTATGGGGAGACTCAAATAGTATCACTAGACATCTCAAAAGCATTTGATCAAGTGTGGCATGCGGCTCTTTTGAACAAACTGCCTTCATACGGACTCTCGCAAAACCTTTGCAGATGGATATCCAACTTTCTTTCCAACAGGCACATCCAAGTTGCTGTTGATGGACATTCTTCCAACCTCTACAAGATCAACGCTGGAGTTCCCCAAGGATCGGCTCTAGTTCCTACTCTATTCTTATTACACATTAATGATCTACTAGAAGCCACTAATAACCCGATACATGGTTTTGCAGATGATAGCAGCCTACACTGTAGCAAAGCGCACAACCGTTCCATACCTCTAGATATTCTGGAAGAGGACAGAAGATCCACAACTTCTTCTCTCAATCAAGATTTAAGAATTGTAGACAAGTGGGGAAGAAAGAATCTTGTTAATTTAAACGCTTCCAAGACAAAGACATGTTGCCTGTCCAACAAGAGGCAAACATGCGACTCATCCATTACAATCAACGATCAGACAGTGGTAGCCGGCGACTCCATTGCGCCGGTTGGTATAACGATCTCCCAGGACTTACTATGGAACGAACATATTGCATCCATAGCAACTGCAGCAGGAAAGAAATTAGGCTTTCTGTTTAGAGCACGAAAATATTTTTCTCCATCCAACTTAGCTACTCTTTACAAAGCCCAAATACGGCCTAATCTTGAATACTGCTTGCATGCATGGGTTCGGCGGCTCCGTCAAGTCTCGGAGTTCTTGATGCAATATAGAGAAGAGCGGTTCGACTAATAAACGACACTAGTATCACCAAAAACCTAGCCCCATTATCCCACCGAAGAGCAGTGGCTGATCTCTCCTTGTTTTACCGATACATAAACGGATTTTGCTCAGAACTCCGCTCTATAATGCCTCCACTTGCCAGACCAGCCAGAGCAACGCGACGTGCCAACTCCATGCACCCTTATACTGTTCAAGGCCTGACATCGAGAACGGATCGATTCGATCGTTCCTTGATCTCCACGGTCTCCAGATTGTGGAACTCCTTACCTTCCCACGTCTTTCCCACTCGTCCTAACTTGCAGGCCTTTAAATCCCAAATTAATAAATTGTCTCTTCTGCCCCAATAGATGTTCTCGGTACATTTGTATTTAGGTCTATACCTACGAGGACATCCCTAATAAAAAAAAAAAGATTCGTCTAAATGAAGAGAAGTACTGGTGGTGGTGGTAGCTGAATCGATGAATTAGATACTTCAGTGAAGACATTAATTTCGAATTTTCAATTTTCTTAGCAATTTCCACGGTGTAGAGGATGCTAGCAGTTGAATGTCATCATATGCCTTCATATGTTAAGATGGTTTTATTCTTCGCGGTTTTCTGTCAGCTGTTATGATCTATTTTGTTATCATATGTCAATATTTAGACTTCATAGCTACCATTGGGAATAATTTTGCATTGGTTTAGTTTAGTTTTTAATTATTTAAAAAGAAACTTGACGCAGGATTCGAACCCGGTGTCCCCCTCATCATAAGCAAATACGGTAGCCATCACACTATTTAATAAGTAATTAAATATTACAAACAATAATATACAAAAACTAAACAAGCCTTACAGTGGTAAACAATAAAAAATAAATGAACGTGTTTTCGGAACAGGCTTATACTTGTTGTAAATTAATTATTACAAAACACTTGCTTAATTCATAAAAGTGCAAAATAGTTAAAAAGACACCTAGCTCGAGTGAAGAAAAAATCCCACTAGCCACTTCGTGGCTTGTGCGTAATTTACCACTCGTGTGTAAACCGCTACTTACCACTATTGTTATGTCATTCGCTATTATTAGTGAGTAATTTTTAAATGGTTAAATAACTTTAATCCGGTTCTGTAAATTACCACTTCTAGAAACTACGTGAATTTACTCTTTAATTATTCAGAGATATTCACAACGTGTTAACAAATGTTCATTTGGCTTTGTGTGACAGTTTTCAGATCCAATTCTCGTTAAAGGCTTATTAGCACTTTGTCTGGAAGGGTAATTATTATGTCGTAGAAAATTAGTTTATGTAATATCGATCTTCGATAAAGAATTGTACTCCAGTTTACATGCTAATTTAAATCTAACTTTTAATTTTTATACACGACAAACAGATACAGATTAAAATACTCATATATCATAAAACCTGCGGTCTAACTTCACTTATTTGTTTAATCGAATAAAGCCAGAAAAAATAAAACTTCTAAAAGGTATCGTTATCTTTTGAAGTTCCATTTGTAGTGGCCACTCTGAAACGTAATTGTAAAGCACTTTGCCAGTGAACTCTTTGCTAGTATAAACACTGACTTATCCCGAAAGGGCCTCTAAAGGAAACTGTCCTAAATCCTACTTTCTAATGTGAAAAGGAGAGAGGTATACCTCTAAGGCGTAGTTTAGGGTTTCTACGAAGAGATCAATAAAAGGATTAAGAAAATTTATATTGTGTAAAGTGGCATGAGTAAATGAAGACTGGGTAGTAAATGAGACTCAGGGTGGTTGTTGACTTTTAATTTGTATCGAAAATGTCTTTATACGAAATGTCAAGCGAATTAAGAAAAATACGAAAACCATCTTTTTGCAAAATTCTAGTAAAATGAATACTTTTTCTAATAATATATTGAAAATAGTATTTATCTAAAGACAAAAGTGTTATATTTTAAATGCAAAGTTAAAGAGTAATTCTGAACTAATATACTTTTTATTATAAAACTAGCTGACCTGGTGGACGTCGTACCGCAAATCATTTACGTCATTCTTCCATTTTTCGTTTTTTCAATTTATTTTGATGTTATCGTTTTCATCATATTTTCTCCCTAGTCCTTAGGTTTATACTTTTTTTTTCGTTATATTTTGTAGTTTATCAATAAAATATATTAAATGCATTACAATACTTAATTTAGTAAGAATATCTCGTTTAAAGATAAGTGATATTAACTGCGCCACCTTCCGGTGGCGTCACAATACTTAAGTAAGGATTGCTCGTGATATAAAGTAATCAAATAAGTAGTGGTTGCTCGCTTAATGGAAGCGACATCTGGTGGTAACTGCCATTAATACGAATATCATATTTATATTAACCATTAAAAATACAGCATCATACTGATCAATGAGCATATCATACAAACCTTCTTCGTGGAAAAATACATAATATACATACCAATTTGCATGACAATCGGTTGAACGGGACAGAAGTTGCTACTCTGCAGCGCCATCTGGTGGCGAGTGGCATCAATGAGCATATCATACAAACCTTCTCCGTGGTAAAATACATATACATACCAATTTTCATAATAATCGGTCCAGTAGTTTCTGAGTTCATCGATTTCATACATAAAAACACATCCTTTTTTATATATATATAGATTAATACGATAAATAAAAATAAAACTAACTAAGATACGAGTTAAAATCGCTAACGTTAGTATCTTATTACATGTCGAATATCACATATCGAATGTCACGTGTGAAATGTCAGATGTAGGATGTCACATGTCGAATGTCAAATATCGAATATTACATGTCGAATGTCAAATGTCGAATATCAAATCATAAAAGTGAACCATTCAATGTCGAATACCATATATATCGATTATCCATTGTCAATTGTCGAATGCCCTACGACAAACGTCAAATTTCTCATATCTAAAGGCAAATATTTAATGTAAAAAATCGAATGTTGAATATCTTATGTCATATTTTAAATGTCGAATATGAAATGTCAATTATTATCCATTGTAAAATGTCAAAGACCGTTTCTTAGATGTCAGATTTCGAGGGTGAAATGTCCAATGTCAAATATCAAATATTAAATATAAATGTCAAATAAATAATGATAAATGTAAATTATTTAAAATTATTAACTATAATGTCGAATGTCAAAAGATTAACAATTTAAATAGCCAGAAGGTAATTGCAGGATTTTTTAGTATGTAAATTAATTAATTATCGAATGTCAAATATAAAATTTTATAAATACTATGTGTCAAATATCAAATTTGACATGTTTTATGTCAAATGTCAAGTATCAAATGTCGAATGTTGAATATTGAATGTCAAATCACAAGCGTCATTTTAAATGGCCAGTCGGTATCTGTGGGAGTTTTTCATTTGAATATTGAATGTCCAATTTCGTATGTCAAATATTAAAGGTCGAATGTCAAAAGCAAAATGTTGAATGTCCAATCCAAATAGTCTCATGTTTGAGACAAACTAAAAAATTTAAAAGTTAAAAATCGAAAAAAAGTATTAAAATCTGAAAAGAAAACATTAACAATTTAAATTACCAGTCAGATTCCCAACATTTTAAAGTACACGGTATAACATTTATTTGTATTGCTTTTTACACGTTTTTGGAACGAAGTTCCCTTTCAGGCGTTACCACCAGTTACGAGTGAGGCTAGAGGCTAGCCGAAAAAAATTCAGACCAAAAGTTGTCACGACACGACACACGCATGTTTCTCTGTCTGTCTGTCTCTCTCTCACAGACCAAAAAATAAAAAACTCTCTCTCTCTCTCTCTCATAGATAGATATATTACAATTAAAAAGACACTATTTTAAATTAAAAGAAAATGTACATTAAAAAGAAAACACTGTAGAAAAAAAATAAGTACCTACAATAGTATTTTATTTTATTTCATCCTGTTTTTATAAATTCATAAATATTTTAAAAATAGTTCGTAACTTGACTAGTTAGGTACGTACGTCAAATTACCTTAACTGTCAGTTACTGTCAAATATTTTAATTTTAAAATTTTGTATTAAAAATTGTTAATTCCTGTTTTAAATTTAATTGAAATAAAAAGTAATTCTAGGTAGTTGTATTTCATCTAAACCTCTGGTATTGTATAAATGGACAATTTTGTTAAAAGAAACGAACTGTTGAAAATATTCAGGTGATAATGGATTTACTATTTTCTATTTTGCTTTGAACAGTGTAGTGTCGCGACTTTGTTAAGTTTATACAGATTTTTTGTAGATAATAAATAATAAACTAATAGAAAATAATAACAATAATGTATCCTGACAGTGTTTCTGCACAAGTTCCGGATAATGCTGATAGAGTTAGGTAAGTAGAGATTTTATACAGACAATAATAAATGCTTATGTATGTATAAACACTCTGTTGTGTTTACAAATTACAATTCCTTCACTAATTAATCGAAAGGAACTTCGTTCCATCCGGGTGTCCCTTGACACCTCTCACTTTTTTTTATATATTATGTGTATATATCTATAACGTGCGTGATTTTTCTATACATGGAAAGTGGAGTATATCCCCTATATCTAATCCTTTTTTGTCGCTCTTTCTACGTTAAATGTGTTTGCCAAATCTTACCATAAGAAACGTAGCTTTAAAAAAACTGACTGGTAAAAAATATTATCAAACTGGTATATCTGGATAACCCTAATAAATACTAGAAGCACATAGAGTCAGGAAATGGAAATTGTACCCCACTGCTGTACTTATTCAACATTTATCGGATGATGTTCCGCTCTGAAGAGTAAGCTACACTAGAGGGGGAGCCAAAAGCGTCTTATTCGACCCGCTGACCGACACACAGGGGGAGAAACTTTACAATCAAAGTTTAAGTCGAGAACCGGACCAAGTTTAACGGTTCCCTAAATGGCGGATATTGCGGAAAACTTTATTGCAGCAATTTGCAATAAGGCTCATCTAGACGGTTTAATAGCACTCCTGGGGCATATTACTCGTGTCTTGTCCCGCGTACTCTATCCAATGGTTATATTGTTTGTTACATTCTATGTTACACATAAATGTGTGAAGTAGCATTTACCAAATAAAATAAGGAAGAGTTATTTGTTCCATTTTATAAAGTATAAAGCTTATCCTCGAAGCTATTGTATAAAAATAGATATGCGCTTCCAGATTTTATAGAACTAAGTAGTTAGTAGTTGTTATGTGTGGGTTAGCTAAGTTATAATTAATTTATAAATCTATAGAAACTTTAATAATGCCTAATTGTTTTTGGAGTTCGTTACAGTACATCAAGTTTTTTTTTCAATGAAAGCTTTCGGAAGGTTCGGAAGAGCCAGCCATTGCGACAAAAACCTCGTAGCTTCCAATTTTGAATAAGCCCACGGTTTCCTGTCCCTTATTGCCTCCCGTACCCATTGCTCTTACTTTCATACATTTAAACACGAATCGTTTGCTGTTAAGCTTAAAAAAGTTGTTGCAACAGAAAAATCGTCACAAAAAGTGACCAACAACATTTTCTTTGGCCTCTATAGCTCCTATTGCTCCCGCTTTCGAGTAAGTTTTTTAATGCCTTTTTTTGTGTTTTCATTTTAGAAATATTTAAAAACTTGGCTTCCATCGAAATTTTCCAATTTAATTTGTTTAATAAGAAGCTTTTAATGTTCGGAAAAGCTATTGCGACAGAAAATTTGTCATAAAAATGAGTAACGGTACTTCATTCAGACTTGTTGCTTTTAAGTAAATCTTTGCGTCTCTTAAGGGTTTAACTTTTTAATACAAAAAAATCGAAAAAATTATAGTTTAAAAAAAAATTAAGAAAAATTTAGAACATCCAATTAAAATTATGAAAAAACAAAAATTTTGTTAATGTTTTGTACTATGTAACGTTCGTTTGCGAGCATACCATCCGGACTATATATTTTTATATTATCTATTGTTATCGCGCCGATACGAGAGGGGATTGCCAGTTTGGTAGGAGAAAATATGTTTCTTCGATAGATTATGATTTAAATTTATTCATTTTTATCTGCGAATCTTAATAAATTCAGATTTATTTCTTAATATCTTCGCCCTTCATTCTGGGTTATTGCCATCTATAAAAAGTGCCCTATTAAGGACCAGTTAATTCATACAGGAAATAACGCTGTCTGCCGACAGTCATTTTGAAGCCGACACCAATTGCGGTTCCGTTTCACATCTAACGAAAATCCGTCAGGAAGTTCCTTGAAAGGAATTCAATCCACCTTGCAGTTCCGTTCCACATCTAAAGAAAATCCGACAGGAAGTTCCTTGAAAGGTTATTCTATCCACATTTGTAGTACCGTTCCACAACTAATCGAAACTCCGTCAGAAGTCTTCGAAAACCCAAAGATAGGAGAAATAATTAATTATTTAATTAATTTTTACTGAATATTAATTAAAGTAATAAATCTTAAAACTGATTTTTCGAATTTTATTTGTGTGTCTGTACTTGGCGCCCTTTAATTAATGTTTGGAGGGAATTAAATAAAACTCAGTAGGAAGCCACGACCCTCAGGAGCTAACCTGGGGTAATTTAGGGGTTACAACTATAAAAAAATTTTTTTATTAAGTTTTTTGTATTTTATTTTTGTTTTCATGTATATAAATAATAACTTTATAAAGAGAATTTTTCTAATTAAAATTTTAAATAATATAGATGAGAATTTTTTGTAACATAATCATGAATATTTGTTTCCAATAAAATACACATTTACAAAATATCAAATACAACCGATATTGATACCCTAAAAATATCTTTAAAGTTTACATCGAATAAAAATAAAAATTTCCTGTATGAACCATTTTAAACGTATTTTCCGGCTTTTTGGAACGCGGCGATGGCGATATCGTCGAACAAATGTACATTTGAGTGCGAAGATTCAAATTCTCGAAAAGTTGGACGACAAGAAATTGCATAAGGATCTTTGCACTTTTATTTGTGGTTTTTGAACGTTTCAGTTTAATGTAATGGAAACCAGAAGGGTAATATTACAGCATATATATGTGCAAATTTGATGTTATAAAAAATATGCAATTTTCCAATAGGATACACAGTATGTTTTTAAAATTATATCAGAAGTTGTGATCACAAATGATTAAAAGTTCTAACAGCTGATTCAAAGTGATCTTAAATGATTGCAAGTATTCCCAAGTAGTCACAACTAATTAAAACCCATTCCAATTGAGCTAATAATTAAAATTGATCATAAATAATTGTTTGTAGTCTTGTATTCAAGAATGTTTAAAAATTTCACATCCCAATTTTTCAACCCGTAAAATATCAATAATTATTTACCTACTTCGTTAAATTATAAATGCAATCTGATCCAATTAAACTAAAACTAGTGTGGCAGTCAGTGGGACTTCCGGCAGAAGTTATACTTCTATGCACGCGCAGGGATTCATTAATTTGTATGCGAATGATTTAGCTAACTCATTATATGATATTCGTGCTAAGCGACCCCAAAAACCTCCTAGTACCGTGTGCACACTCTTTTTGTATCGAATTTGCATAAAATTCCTGGAGACGAGGTCCGTCTTAAGCACCAGGTGTTTCGAACACCATCGCCATTATTATAATCGTATTTAGCGACTCAAAAACCACCGAGTACCAAGTGTGCACTGATTTTGTACATAATTTACATAAAACCCCAGGAGAAGAGGTAAATACCCTAGACACCAAGTATACCCTAGACAACAAGTGCCGCGGAGACTTTCGGAATCGTGATATTCCTGTTCAGCAACTCCAAAAACCCCAAGTATATAAATTGAACCCATTTTCAGCAATACTTACCGAGTTGTAAGTTTTCTCTCAATTGTCTGTTCGGAAAGTACTTTTCGAATGCAGAAATGCAATTTCCATTTTTACGTTATGAAATATAGCGACAAATTTCCTGATACTTAAACGAATCCAGTGCAAAAAAACGCATTCCGATTCTTCTTACGTTACAAAATTCGGAGCTTTTGGTGCTTTATTTCCTCGACTATTCGTAAAAACTCTGTTTATGTAGCCAAAAACCTCAAAAGCATAGTGCAGGATATACTGCAAACATGTGACGGTATTTTAGACTACAATACAATACTCATTACTGAATATTATTGTTAATATTATTAATATAAAATACTAAACCTAATATGTTAACTTACGTGACAGAATTATAAAATAATCTGTCAAATAATCATGTGTCTCGTCACTATAATATTCATACATTAGTTTAGACTGTTTTTTGTATATCTATCCCTTTTCAATGTACTAAATGTTGAAACGGCATTCAAAGAACTTATAGTTATGGCTAATAACATGTGATAAATATTTAATCTTTGTTTTTACCGACCAATATACCTTATAAGTGTGTTTGTCTCTCTCTTACTCACCCCATTACGTATGTGATGATTTTTCCCATTTAACCCCACACAAATCTATTCCACCGAGTGCATGAATAGAAGTATAACTTCAAAAACACGCAAAAGGTACACACTGGTATTGGGCTATGAAATTTATAGAAAAAAACAATATAAAAACTGATTTGAAATAAAAATCTTACACATCCAAAGTATTCTTTTATAATATTTATTCTAATTCTATTAGGACATAAAGCGTTCAAATATAAAAATATCGTGAAAAACGAAATACCAAAACGTCTAAATCGTGTATAGTTCCGTTTTTATTGTGCTGTCTAAATCTTGAATAGTTCCTTGTTCTTTCAACGAAATCGTTACGTGTCGTGTTCACAATAGTCAAAAAGAAGAAGAGGCATTTTAGAAAAACGACATGTCGGATAAGAACGTAGTCGCGTGTTTCGCCAACATTTAATAAAACTTTGATTCTCGTAGTTTTTTTTAACATTTTTATTTTTATTTGGAGAATCTACGCTTTGTATTGAGATAACGGTTTATATAAGATTTTTTGGTGCATGTTACATGACTTTTGTAAGTGTTTATGGAAACAATATTTGGTTACTTTTACGAAAAAATTATTTTTTTTGATATTTTAATATTTGTTTCTTTTTGTGTTGTTTTTTTGGAACTTAGTTCCTTACGGCAGGCTTGGATGAGACAGGGATTTTGCTGCGTGACCGAACTGAAAAAAATTTAATAGTAAAAAACCGTAACGAAAAACCGTTAAATGAGACGTGCATCAAACGCATTCTGGAAGTTATTATACGTAGCATCGATGGTTCATTGGTACAATGCTCGCCTGCTACGCGTGCGGCCCGTGTTCGATTCCCGGCCGATGCAATTTTTTTTGTGTATATCTCTTAACTTTTACCTTTTTTTGTTAAAGTAATATGAGATATAATTTTTTAAAATCTTGATAGTTGAAAGTAGTTAGAAAAGGCGAGAAAAAATAAATGTATACATTACTCTTTAAAGCTCACCTTGAATTTTAAAGAAGCTTCTTTCTTAACGCCAAGATTTCACTGATTTTGATATATTGACCCGTAAATGAGACGTGCGCAGGCGTTACAGTCGTATACACAAGCGAGTAGTCTTATGCGTCGATTCTACATTAGCCGAAGGAACTTAGTTCCTACCTGGTGTCCCACGACACCATTTTAACTTTTTTTTATTTTACTGTTTCTTCTTGTGGTAGAGTAAATAGTTCAGTTTTTTATCCAACGCTTTTTTTTACTTTTTAGTCTAAGAACCACTTTCTAATCTGCTACATTCAGTTTCTAAACTGCTGCATTCAGTATGTTACCTATCTCATCCTGTTTTTGCACTACTCCAACGACTCCAACCAGTTTTTCTACTGCTCTATCCAGTTTTATGGACTTTATTTAATTTCTCTTTAACAATGTCTTTTTTAAGTATAAGCCAGCCCTGTGGTTCAAAAGTTCCATCTCGTTCGAGAATTGCTTCTTGAGGGGTAGCTGGAATTGGCTTACTTGATAAAAACTTTCCATATTTATAACGAGAGAACTTTCTAGACAATATCGATTTATTTTCTAACCAATCATATCCCTCTTTTTAATCACGTACCCCGTAAAAGTCTATTTAAGACACACACCCTATGCAATCGGCGGTACTCGGGGTGAGGTTCTTGCCAAGGAACCCCAAGTCAAATAGTTTCAGTTTCCCGCTTTTTTCTCTTTTCTTAAACTTACGAAGTAATTAAGTGTTTCTAGTGCCTAGTTTCGTTTGTTCCGATTAAAGGTTTATCTGAAGATTTTCAGACAGTGTTATCTTTAAGAATTCCTTCAAATATCTAGTAATTATGACTGCAGATTAGTCAGACTACTGTATTTCGTTACTGTATACCTATGAAGATTAAGTTGATGGTTTATTCTCAAGCTACTTGTTAATCGAGACCAGAGAATAGTCTAGATTTAACATTATTATCGTACCGTAACCTATTACCGCGAGAATGAAGCAATTTGATATTCACGTTACCTTAAAAAACTTTACAGTTTTAACAGCCCTAAGGAGTCTATGAACTACACCTATCAGTTTTTAGACTATTAAAACCGCTTTTTGTTCTATTCTAGCATATTTGTTATGTGCTTTAATCAATTTTTAACTACCTATTCAATTTGTTTACTCCTGCAATTAAATCATTATCTATTGTAACTAGTAACTTGTAATTTCAGGTAATTGTTTTTGCTTTCCAACCCCTTTGTTTGCTGCTGTAACCTATTTTTTACTTGCAGAAACGTGTTTATATAATTTAATGATTTCATCAACCACTTTTTCAATAGCTTCCACTAGTTACTGAACTGCTCTAACTAACTTCTGTCTACACTAACCCAGTTAATGAATTAGTTCTACTATTTAATGTATTGCTCCGATTAGTTTTTTAACTGCCCTTACAATTTAAAAAGAATCCGTAGCTGCTTCAAAGTGTTAAATTACCTACTTTAATGAAGTATTTTTCTAAAGCTTATTCTCTTTCTTCTTTATATTAAATCCCTCTTGTTGATTGTTTTAAGTAAACATATTTTAAAATACATATTTTCTGGTTGTTCTTTGTTAAACAATTCTATAATTATATAATAATTAATGTTGTAAGTTTTTATCTGTTTTCTACCCCTACTACTTAATTTTTAAAAAGATTTTATGTACCCTTTTTTACCCTTTTTATTATACCTACATACTTAAAGTTCTTAAGTGTTTTCACATTGGTATACATTGTAGGTATCTGAAGATGATCGATGCGTCTTAATAATTAGACTAGGACTTGTGCCTCAAAGTGAAAATTAATTTTCTAAAGAGTAACAGTTTTGTTTGGTTGCGTTTAGAAACAACGTTCAAGGTGTCGAAATACTGTTCCATACTTTTAATTAAAACACTCTATGTGGTATATTTAACGAGGCAATCTTTGCAGGAAATTAATATCTAACTTTTGTTTTTGTTGTTGGCGTTGTCACAATGGTTGGCTGTATAGTTACCTCAGCAGGGTTAGAACTCTATAACTGTTTTAATGTGTTTTAATAAATAGAACCGTGTAAGGTCTCATCAAGTGGTTAATATAATTAATTAAATTTACGAATTATTTATGATTAATATTGATTATAATTACAGTTTGTGTATTATAAAACAAATATGTTATAATTTTCACATATTGTATCAAGTTACAGATCCTTAGCGGTAAAACTAATTTGTTAAACCAAATCGTATCTGTAGAATCCGCTTTACGTAACCGTAACAAGAACGGACACGTATTACGTTCTTTTATCAAAAATACATTATTAAGGTACAGAAACTAAATTGTGTCCACACTCAAAATTGCGTTTTTTGTGAAGCAAGCATTGCAGTTTAGCTCGCATTTGCGCTTCACAACCTTTTCACGAGAAATAGAATACCAAATCCGATCCAGAGATCTTTGCGCTGCAGTGACCGTTTATTTCGGATTCGTATTAACGCGAAATTATATTCATAATGCCTTTTACTTTGATTCGCATTTCTTTGCAACACGAATATAGAGTACTTTATTTAATCAGTAAGTGTCGACTTTCGTTTGATATTATAACCAAAGATGATAAAATTATGCATATAGTATGAATATTAACAAGCTTTGCACTTAAACATCAAAGTTAGACTTACTTAATTTATCGCTGCAAGTTTTAGTTTACAAATTAGAATTCCTAACTAGTCAATTTAAAGAAATAGCCAGAAACTTTATTTCCCGAAACAGTCTGCAATAAAGGAAATTCAAAGAATAAAGAGCAACGGTTCTAGCTTGGCGTATGTATGACACAGTTCTTATGTTTTATTTATAGTTTGAGCCGCGTCTCGAAACAACACCAGCCACATTCAGCTTTGATTTTATTTACTAAAAAACAAAGATGGTCTTTTTAAAAGGTCAAAGGGATAGAGTTCGTTAAGTTTTAACAGTGAATATTAAAACCAGTAATCACAGAAAAGAAGTAATGATCTGATTCGTTTTTATTCTGTTTTTGTTAATAACAGAGTGCAATACATAAAGTACGTTGCTGAAAGAAACGCGCACATGTCGCTAAATCCGATTGAGAGCATTCACCATTTTTTTAAATAATCTGTTTAAAATGTTTAGTTGAACTCTTAAGTAAATTGACATTTTTTTTGGAAATTTTATAGACTTAAGTATCTCTTATAGTAGCAAGTTCTAAATCTAAATATACAAATATTTTTTTCGTATTTAAATAAGTGAGAGCGCCACGAATAACTGATTGTAGCTAATACATGCAGTTTGAGTAAGCGCATTCACCATTTTTTTAAATACTCTGGTTAAAATGTTCAGTTCAACTCTTAAGTAAATTGACATTTTTTTTGGAAATATTATAGACTTAAGTAGTTATCTCTCATAGTAGCAAGTCCTAATTCTTAATATAAATTTTTTTTTTTCGTATTTAAATAAGTGAGAACGCCACGAATAACTGATTGTAGCTAGTGCATGCAGTTGAGTAAGCGCATTCTTAAGTATCTCTTATAGTAGCAAGTTCTAAATCTAAATATAAAAATATTTTTTTTGTATAATAAGTGAGAGCGCCACGAATAACTGATTGTAGCTAATGCATGCACCCTCAGTAAGCGCATTCACCATTTTTTTAAATACTCTGTTTAAAATGTTCAGTTCAACTCTTAAGTAAATTGACATTTTTTTTTGAAAATTTTATAGACTTAAGTATCTCTTATAGTAGCAAGTTCTAAATCTCAATATAAAAATTTTTTTTTCGTATTTAAATAAGTGAGAGCGCCACGAATAACTGATTGTAGCTAATGCATGCAGTTTGAGTAAGCGCATTCACCATTTTTTTAAATACTCTAAAATGTTCAGTTTAATATAAATTTTAAATAAATTTTTATGATTTTAGTTAATTAAAGTTTATAATTTAAATTAATTTTTATAAAGATTAGTATGGGAATATGACGAGTACTGTTGTGTTACTTATTCTATTGCTTTTTTAAGTCACTAAATTTTTGCATAAAATGTAGTGAACGTAAAATATTTATTCACCATTAGATTTGTTGTCATTCATTTCTTAGAATTTCTCCAGTATTACAACTAAGGAGGCAAGTAAATCTCAGCAAACTAAGCAGCTTTACTAGATTCTTGCAGAATTTTTCTCATAGAATGCAATACAACTCCTCGGAATTTAGGTGAGCTAAAATAAAATATTTAATCTGATTCCAGCATTTCAAAGTTTAAAAACTTTGCAGGGACGTAGTTTGAAATTACTAGTTTATTTTTATATATAAGTAAACTATTTTAATTAAAAAGTGCATTATTCTATTAGGAATAACACCACTTAAAATTTGTACTATAAAAGTAATTTTATCAGTGCAATGGAGCAAATCCCTTTCGATGTTCGCTACCAGTACGCCGTAGTTATAAAGTTGTGCTTGGATTGTATTTGTTCAATCGACAAATGTCGCAAAAGTTTAATGTAATTGACCCCCACAATTGGGGAAAATGCTCGATCGAATTGCGATGGTGGCTGTAGGTCAAAAACAAACACACTGTCGAACGAACAAAGCAATCTGAGAAAACTGACACCATTCTTTCATCGATTTCAGGAAAAATGTTAGCTATCGCTTTTCGATATAAAAAAGCTCTAATAGCAAATAGGATGTGAGAATTGGAAGTGAGCATTGCTGAAAATAATAGCCTTAAATTTCAGATATTTTTATCACTATAAAGTTTGCTATGTTAATAAAAAAGATTTAAGTAAATGTAATAATATTGCGGTGAATATAGTTAAATAATATATCCCAAATTGGTTTGTATTAGAAAAATAATTGATTAGTAACAGAGATTAAAGCTTGTTTTTAATGCACTACATTACAGTTTGCGATAATGAATCTTTCCTAATTATGTGTATAGACTATAAACCAGACATTTTTCGCTATAAAAAGCTTATGCTTATAAGTCTTTGATATGTCATATAGTAGAAAGTCGTTAGCTCCAATTACTTAAACAATAGTGACATATAAAAAAATATGTATTTTGTAATGGAATAAATAACTTATTTAAAATTTGGGTGAGAGCGCGACGAGTAACGGAATGTAATGCGTGAAAAGAATTTTTACGTTGGCGGAAGAACTGTGGGGCGGATGAAGAATATAACGCGCACATCTCGCAGTCTGATTGAGGCGCATTCACCATTTTTTTAAATACTTTGTTTTAAAAGTTTAGTTCAATGTAATTCTCAAATAACTTGAAATCATATAATGAAATTTTATTTCGTGCTAGTGAAATGTTCTTCTACACAAAATATAAACGGATAAAAATTATAAGCAACAGACTTTTAAGCTTTTTTTAGTAGATAACAACAAAATTTGTATTTTTTCTTTTAGTGATTATATGAAATTTTACTATACAGTAGATATTCGTCACTAATATAAAGCCATCAAGGAACTTAAGATATAAAGATATTGTAACGGGATAACTGTAAAGGAAGGGACCTTAAATTGAAAGATTGTTGTTGACAGTTGATTTTTAGAAGTTTGTAAAAAAAATCAACTGACCATTTTAAATAATGTTTCTAGAAAATTCTAGAAACTTCTAAACACACTGACTAGATTAAATAATGTGTATATAAGGGGATGCATGGGCAGTTAACGTCAGTTCGAGTCAAGTGTTCAGAAGAGTTCATTGTATTGTCAAGTAGTTAGACGTTATCCAGCAGAGTTCAGTGTATCTTAACAATTTTATAAATAAATTGTGTAAAAAGCCCCCATAAGTGTTTCAAATTGGTGTCAGGTGTGGAGTGAAGATACAAGAATGCCTGGAAAAAAGATAAATGAACTATTGGTGGCAGAGCTCAGAAGAGAGCTCGAAGAATTAGAATTGGAAACTACTGGGACCAAATCTGTATTGTTGAATAGGCTCCGTGAATACTACCTAAGTAATAATTTGGACCCTGACGTTGTGGAGTTTGATGACCCGGTTCAAAAAGCAATTTCTGAACCATCGCAACGAATGACGAACCAACAAGAAGAACAAACTCAACAACTTTCCCGGCTTCAAGAAGAACAAACTCAACAACTTTCCCAGTTGTCCAGTCAGATAAGTAGCCAGCGCGAAGATATGTCCCAGCTGTCGCAGCGAATGACGAACCAGCAAGAGGAGCTATCCAGTCAGATGAGAAGCCAGCGCGAAGATATGTCCCAGCTGGCGCAACGAATGACGAGCCAACAAGAAGAGCAAACTCAACAACTTTCCCGGCAGCAAGAGGAGCTATCCAGTCAGATAAAGAGCCAGCGAGAAGAGCTATCACAACGGATGTCTACCATATCAGATGAGTTATCCAGTTCGTTCTCCCAGCAAATATCACATCTTCATGAAGAACAAAATCAGCAAGTGTCCAGCTTGCGAGACGAACAAAATCAGCAAGTGTCCAGCTTGCGAGAGGAACAAAATCAACAAGTCGCCAACTTGCGAGACGAGCAAAACCAGATCAACCAGCAAGTGCATTCCGAAATAAGAAAGCTTCAACGAGAACAGGAAGCTAGCCGCCGAAACCAAACCATCCACAACGGCGACGGAGATGCAAGAAGGATGGAAACCTGCCACGCAGACGTCGAACGACAAAGAAGCGAGGAGACGACCCATGTACGAACGACGATGAAACCCCCGCCCTTCGACGGGAAGACTTCCTGGCCAAATTACCTGAAACAATTCGACGCAGCGGCCAGAGCTAATGGATGGTCATCCCAGGAGAAAGCATTGTCCCTAACCGTAGCTCTGCGAGGCGAAGCTTTAGACGTCTTGCAATCATTGACACCGGATGAAGCTGACAACTTCGAGTTATTGGTGAATCGTCTAGAGATGCGTTATGGTCAAACTCATCTACAACCGGTGTACCGAATGCAGTTAAAGAGCCGAAAACAGAAAAATGGAGAAACTATCCAGGAATTTGAAGCGGATGTAGCAAGAATGGTACGACTTGCGTATTCAAATGCAGCGGAGGATTTCCTGGAGTGCCTAGCAGTCCAAACCTTCACCGATGGTCTTTGAGACGTCGAGTTGCAGCGCGCTGTACGGTTGGCGCGGCCGAAGACTCTTGTGGACGCCTTGACCATTGCCCTGTAGTTTGAGCCGGCGACGGAGGCCTCACGTGGAGTTGCTCGACTAAGGGAAATCACCGGTAACTACGACCATGCCGTTCATTCCGTTAGCGACGTTGAAGCGGTAGTAGAGAGATTAATGAAGTTATCTCCAAAAAGAAGGCGCCAAGTGAGATGCTGGAACTGCGGAGAACTAGGCCATATAAGAAATACTTGCCCCCAAAAAGAAAGATCTTCTGCTGAAGTACCCCAGCAGCAGGAAAACTAGAACGGGTCGACTCCTGGAGGGCGAAATCGACCCCAAACATTCCCGAAGCCCCTCACACCATTAAATTGGCAACTCTGCGACATCACATGGACAGCTTATATGTAGATGGCCTCCTTGATGGGAAGAATATTAGCATGCTGGTAGACACTGGAGCTACAAAAACTATCGTCCGACCAACCATCATTATGCGAAATAAGATGTTGCCTACCAGTTGGAGACTGCGTACCGCTACCGGAGATTCTGCTAGAGTCTACGGTGAGATACAGGTGACGCTACAGTTTGGTTCAACCTCTCTTGTTCACTCAGTGCTGGTGGCTGACGTTGATGAAGATGTTGTTCTGGGCATGGATGTTATGCTTCACTGTGGTTTTCATTTGGATCTTCGCCAACGTATCCTTCGTACTGGTAATGAAGAAATATTCCTGCACCGAAAACAAGTTGACAATGCCTCGATTAAGCTAATCGATGATATCGAACTTCCGGCAAGCTGCGAATGTGTCGTCACAGCGCGGTTGGATGGAATGGAGCCAGATGGTGCCCCAGCCATGATAGAGCCGAAGAACCATGACCATGAATTGGGAAAAGGACTCCTTGTGGGTAAGACTCTTGTTAGATCCGCCAAAGAGGTACCCATCCGAGTTATCAACTTGAACGATCATCCAGTTCTTCTCCGAAAGGACACGGAAATGGGAAGTTTAGAACCAGTAACGGCCATAATTCACAAGGTAAACGTTACGGAAACAGATGAGACCAACGGAATTGAACCATTAATGACAAAATTAGATCCCTCTTTGTCAAAATTAGAAAAGAAACAGGTAAGAGATCTACTTTACCGTTGTAAACCTGTATTTGGTTCTAAAAGTAAATTGGGAAGAACTGATGTTGTACAACATAGAATTGACACTGGTGATGCACGTCCGATTTGACAGGTACCCCGAAGGATGCCTCAAGTTAAGAAGGAAGAAGCAGACAGAGCCCTTAAAGAAATGATTCAAAATGGCATAGTCGAACCATCCAGTAGTCCGTGGGCTTCTCCTGTGGTATTAGTGAGAAAGAAAGACGGATCAATGCGGTTTTGTGTCGACTATCGAAAGCTAAATGATGTCACTAAGAAGGACAGTTATCCTCTGCCAAGGATTGATGATGCCCTCGACGCTTTGGCGGGTTCTACTCTGTTTTCTACCTTAGACCTTAAAAGCGGATACTGGCAAGTTAAAATGAATCCTGCAGACAAAGAAAAGACTGCCTTTACCAGTGGATCAGGGTTATGGCAATTCACAGTCCTTCCATTTGGCCTCTGTAATGCTCCTGCGACGTTTGAACGACTAATGGAGAACATCCTGCGGGGTTTGTCATGGGAAACTTGTCTAGTTTATCTAGACGACATCATCATAATGGGTAAGACCTTTAAGGAACATTTATCTAACCTGGAAGAAGTTTTTAAAAGATTACAGAACGCTAATCTAACATTGAATGTTAAGAAATGCGCTTGTTCCAGAGACAGGTCAACTATTTAGGACATAACGTAAGCAAGGATGGCGTTGCTGTTGACCCCGCTAAGATACAAGCCGTTCAGGAATGGCCAATCCCTATCGACAAACATCAGCTCCGGAGTTTCTTGGGTCTTTGTTCCTATTACCGACGATATGTCAAGAATTTTGGAGACATCGCCAAACCCTTGACACGTTTGACAGAACAAGATAAGTCCTTCTGTTGGGATCAGGAATGTCAAAAGGCGTTTGAAATATTGAAGAAACAGCTTACGTCAGCACCTGATCTTGCTTATCCACTTCCTGATGGTAAGCTTATTCTGGACACCGACGCCAGCAATGTGGGAATTGGAGCCGTCTTGTCACAGCTACAAGACGGTAAGGAAAGAGTGGTTGGTTACTTCAGTAAAACTTTATCGAAAGCTGAAAAGAATTACTGTGTAACTCGGAGGGAACTGTTAGCAGTTGTAAAATCCGTCGAACACTTTTATAAATATCTGTATGGCAGAAAATTCCTGATCAGAACAGACCATGCTAGTTTAAAGTGGCTACTTAGCTTTAGGAACCCAGAAGGACAGATAGCAAGATGGCTCGAAAAACTGCAGGAATATGATGTTGAAATCGAGCACAGACCTGGAACCAGACATCGTAATGCTGATGCACTTTCCAGAAGACCATGTCGACCTGATTGCCCCCATTGTACCCGTATGGAGCAGAACGAGGAAAAACTTGCCTTAGTTAAGGTTGTGCCAGAAGACGAGAGCCCTATGCTGGAGGAGCAACAAGAAAACGATCCCGTTCTGAGAAAGATTAGGGAGTGGAAGAGAATGGACCGTCGTCCGTTGTAAAGAGAGATATCCTCATCCTCTCCTGCTTTAAAAGCATACTGGTCCCAATGTAACTCTTTAATTTTGGACGGAGGGCTCGTTAAAAGACTTGTAGAAAATTCCGAGGGTACAGAAACAAGGAAACAAATAGTGGTCCCAAGAAATGCTGTACCGGAAATTTTAAAACAGATGCATAATGATAGTTCTGGAGGACATCTGGGTATCACGAAAACGCTGCAAAAGATCCGAGATAGATTTTACTGGGTAAATTGCACTAATGATGTTAAAGATTGGTGTCGTAAATGCACTACATGTGCTGCCAGTAACGGGCCGCACCGAAAACCGAAGGCGGAAATGCAGCAATACCTGGTTGGAAGTCCCTTTGAAAGAATCGCAGTAGATGTATTGGGGCCACTTCCACAGACCGATGTAGGAAACAAGTACATCTTTTTTGTAATGGACTACTTCACTAAATGGGTTGAAGCATATGCAGTTCCCAATCAGGAAGCTACCACTTTAGCAGATATATTGGTTGAAGAATTCGTAAGCCGATTTGGGGTACCATTAGAATTACATTCAGACCAAGGAAGAAATTTTGAGAGCAAGCTGTTTCAAGAAGTTTGCCAAAGATTAGGCATCCACAAAACGAGAACCACAGCGATGCACCCTCAGTCTGATGGAATGGTGGAACGAATCAACCGGACTATAACCAACTATCTGTCAAAAGTGGTGTCAGATTGTCAGAGGGATTGGGATCGACATATTCCACTATTTCTAATGGCAATTCGATCGGCCATCAACGAATCAACTGGCCAAACGCCTGCGAAGGTCCTGTTCGGTAGAGAAATGAGGCTACCATGTGACTTGGTGTTTGGTTGTAAACCTGGTGAAGAAATGGCACGTGAACAATATGTCGCCGACCTTCAGAATCGAATGGAAAATGTACACAACCTGGTGCGTGGAAAACTACAATTATCTAGTGATCGGATGAAGAGGTACTATGACACACGGACAATGGAAAAGAGTTACCAAGTTGGAGATTTAGTCTGGCTCTATAACCCCCGACGGCGTCGAGGTGTTTGTCCCAAATTACAAAAGAACTGGGAAGGTCCTTACACCATCAAGAAGAAGATTAACGATGTCATTTATCGGATCGTGAAAATTCCCAGAGGGAAACCCGTCGTGGTCCATCATGATCGTTTGGCGCCTTACCAGGGAAACCACAGTGGAGATGCGCAGCAACTCCAAGAAGATGGTTTGGCTGGCTCAGGGAGTGTGCGGGATTCCGATGTAGGAAATAACATTCCAGGAGGAATGAATCTAAGGAGGGGGCAGTTTAACGGGATAACCGTAAAGGAAGGGACCTTAATTTGAAAGATTGTTGTTGACAGTTGATTTTTAGAAGTTTGTAAAAAAAATCAACTGACCATTCTAAATAATGTTTCTAGAAAATTCCAGAAACTTCTAAACACACTGACTAGATTAAATAATGTGTATATAAGGGGATGCATGGGTAGTTAACGTCAGTTCGAGTCAAGTGTTCAGAAGAGTTCATTGTATTGTCAATTACCTAGTTAGACGTTATCCAGCAGAGTTCAGTGTATCTTAACAATTTTGTAAATAAATTGTGTAAAAAGCCCCCATAAGTGTTTCAATATAGTCTTTATTATCTTTAATATTGTAGCGTTTTAAAAAACCCGATTAATTAAAATTCTTTCTACTCAGGCCAACCCTGTAAGCTTAACATATTACATAGAACTTTCCAGAACGTTGAAATCTAGCGGACTTTTCTAAGCGAAGTATTGATTTTTTTTAATTGACCAATGAGATTTCATGTTTAAGATCACGCGATGCCTGCGCTGGTAGCTGAGGCGCCTTTCTGGTTGCTAACGAGATTATTCTAGGTGTGATAGGGTTGCTGATAACATCTCAGCGAGACGTCTAGTTTCAGTTTTCCTGGTTTTTTTATTTGATGCTAAAAATTACAAGCTAATTAATGTTCCTAGTGCCGATAAAGTTAGTTAGTGATTATCGTTAATGGTTTTAGCGAAAGTTGCCGATAATTACCTGTGGATGAGACTAGTAAGAAGCCGAATTTTGCCGTATTTTCGAGATTAAGCTAGAAGCTGATCTAATTACCTAGAAGCCATTTTGTAAGTCTTTTTATTGCCTAGTTACTATTTTTTACTACAAGAAAAAAGAGTACTGTTTCTTTCTTTGGATATTGGATTTAATTGTAATCAATATGATCAATATCTACGTATAAAGAGTTAACGTAATTAGTGACCGTAAACTTCAGAGTGTAACTCAGTTTTTTTTTAAAGCCGGTAACTGTTAATCTAAATGTGAAGATTACTCTTAATTGCATTCAATATCGGTAACACCTACGTACAAAGTTTTAAAGTAATAAGTGATCGCGACGCACAGAATGTGATTCAGTTATTTTATAAAATCGTTTTATTACTAGATTTTGTTTATCTCTGTATCTCTTATATGTATTTTTACTAATTACAAATGGTTGTGTAAGTACTCTTTTTTAACTCGAGTTAAAACCAAAGCAAAAGGTGATTTATTTTTTTATATATATCCTTTCATCTAATTTTCATCCCTCTCTCACTTTTCGCTTATCAGAGTACCTACACAAAAATAACAAAAGAATTTACCTAGCTGTTATTTTATGTGTAGTAATAGTTATGTTTTTGAATTAAACGCAAATGTGTTTATTAATATGATTTACTGTTTATGACACTGATAATTGGACATCTCAGTTATTACCACACCGAGTAATCAATTCTGTTTAGTGTTTAAATAGATGTTTTCTTTTCCTCTCTGGTGTATGTTATTCTGATCAATTTTATCAATGAATAAAACGAGCCTTAATTAAGTATTAAATTTTGATTTATGGATTATATCTTTATCTTACATATGGAACTTTAGCCATTGGGATAAGTAAAGGAAAGAGTAAGTACAATTATCTTATTAGTTTTACGAATAGAAGTGTGTGATTTTAACTTTAACCAGAACAACTAACACGTTATCTTATCCAACTTATAGGTATATTTTTTTCCATCTGGGTTTCTTATATTTCCCTATCCTCAGGATAAAAAACATAAGTGGCGCCCATTTTCCTTTCGCTCTTATTTCTTTTATTTTCCCTTTTTTTGTCCCTTTTAACTTTTATTATTCTAGTAAATATACTCCTTGTCATTTTTTTTATAATTCATCATCTAGCTCGATCGAATCCACGCTCGCTCTCCTCCAACCCCCTGAATGCCGTTTGCATAAGTTAACCTCTCAAATCGAGCATTTAACACCTTTAGAAAAAAGAGGTTACAATATATCATAAATTTAATATATAAAAAAAAATTTAACACAATTTGAGTGCTCAGAATTCGGCTTACTTTTGACGTTAACTTTTTTTTAAAACCTATTCAAGAGATTAAAAGACAATTTAATCTGATTTAATATAAGATAAAAGTAGATATCACCATAGATGACGCTGTCGATTTTAATTTTAATTCGATTATTTTTTAAATCGTATAAAAATTAAATAGAAGTAACAAAAAGAGATTACGAAGCCAATCATACCTACACACTCAAAAAAAGTCTCATACAATCTCAATAAAATCAATAAAAACAAAAAAGTTATTTCAATACATTCATATGAATCCTTTAGTAGTAAAAAGGTATAAATTTAAATTAGACAGTGAAATCCCCGTAGAATTCGAGAAGAAAGAAGAAAAAGCGTTGTTTCTGCGCTCGTAGAGTTAGATATAACGAGCAAACACGAAAACCGTTGGTAAATTTTAATTAGTAGAGCAGAGAAAAGGGAGAGAAATTTCTCTGATTCACTTCAACGTGTATAATTAGAATTACGTTTCTTACGTAAAATGATTATTATGCTCAGGTCAACAATTCATAAAGTTGGCATTTTTTATCAAAGGGAAGGAAGAAAAATAAATTTTTGGTTAGAAATTTCAGTATAATGAAAAAGTACATTGGGATACTGTTTATACAAACATGCTTGTTTTTTTATATTTATATTTATATTTTTCACAATTAAAACTATTACCTTAATTTCTGTGCACGTTGGGCGCCAACTATACTGCACTGCGCCATCAGGTGGCACTGGCAGCGTTGTATATGCTACCGTAAATACCCGAAATTAGTAAAAACCCATTTTTACTAGTGAAAACGCGAAGTATCTAAGAGCATCAGAAACAATGCGTATTTACTAGTAAAAACGGGTTCTTACTAGGACAGTTAGGTAAATGCCGAATAAAATTATTACATCGGCTTTTTACTGTAATTTTCAGTAAAAACCCGTTCTTACTAAAAGCTTATCAGTAAATATCCAAACTAAACATTCGAAGACGCTGTAGATCTCTGATTGGTCACTGAAGATCACGCGACATGTTTAGATAACTCCTACCGTCATGTCCAGGCTCCAGACCGTTAGTGTACCTAGTACAAAAAAGCAGCTTATAAGATCTGTTCCGCCTGTTAAAGTTAAAAATACTTTATTTACTTACTAAATACAGAAATAATAGTTATTGTATCTAAAAATGAGTGCTTCTTCAATGGCTATGTGGAAAGATAAGTTTATAAACGATTTGCAGTGTAGTGAAGATGCTAAGTTGTCCAAGTACAACGTTTTATCCAAAACCCAATATGAGGAGTTGCTAAATGAAGTAGTTCAAGCAAAATTAGCTACAAAGAAAACTTCTTTGCAATACAGGCGTGGGAATCGTTTTGACGTATTGGACATAGGAGGTACGCGGCGATTAATATCTAAGTCTAAGAAGGACGAGATACTCTACTACTTGCCAGTGGAGGAGATATTTGATATCATTGAAGGAGCCCAATTAGCGATCGGACATGAGGGTCGTGACCGGCTGCGGGGGGAAAAAGGTAGGAAATATGCCAACATTACTACAAATATGATTAACCTGTTTCTGTCAATGTGTGAAGTATGCAATAGTAAAAAGTCCAAAAAGAAAAAGGGTCTTGTGTCTAAACCAATTATACATAACGAACTGAATAGCCGCTGTCAAGTAGATCTTATTGACATGCAAAGTCAAGCCGACAGAGACAATAAATTTATAATGGTTTATTAAGATCACTTGACTAAATTTGTTCTACTTCGAGCTTTAACAACAAAACGAGCTGCTGAGATTGCTTATTAATTAAGTGATATATTTCTGACCTTTGGTGCCCCTTGCATACTGCATAGTGATAATGGTAGAGAATTTGCAAATTCCATTATAGAGGAATTTAAGACATTGTGGCCGGAACTCAAAATAGTCCACGGTAAACCCCGCTATAGTCAAAGTCAAGGATCCGTCAAAAGAGCGAATCAAGATATTGAAAACATAATAGTTGCTTGGATGTCGGATAATAATAGCGTTCAATGGGGAGAAGGTCTTCCGTATGTGCAGTTCATGAAAAATCGTGCTTTCCATTCAGGTATAAAGCAAAGTCCTTATAAAGCTATGTTTGGCATTGAACCAATGGTTGGATTAGCTACCTCTTCTTTACCTTCAGAAATAATTGCCACTTTACACAGAGAAGAGGATTTAGAGAGAATCATAGCCGAAGGAAATCAAGGCAGCATGAATGAAAACAATACTCAGGTTGACTCAGAAAATCAGTCGAAAATATGTTATAATTGCGGTGCCAATTTTACTGAAACAGACATAAACTGGTTGAACTGTACTACTGAAGACAACATTAAGTCGGCAAGATCGGAAGCAACTCATGCTTTAATTCAACAAGCAAAAAAGATGAAATCTACATCTGATAGTACACACCCTCCAGCTTATGTCGGAGATAATGTAACTGTGCCAATTCCTGATGTGGATAAACCGAAAGGTTCGTTCCGAAACATAATTGCGGTGGTTTTATTGAAAACCGACGACAACATGTACCAGCTGGGTACTAAAGAAGGCATCATAAATCATTTGTATACCAGATCAGAGTTTGATATCTGTAAACAGAAATTTATCCATATCGACGAAGTACCGCAAGATAAAGAAATTTCACTGCGAAAGGCGGCTACGTATTCTATAACAGGTTCTGCGCAAGGTTTTTTAAAATGTAATTGCATAAAAAAGTGCATAAACAAATCGTGCAAATGCAAAAAAAACAATATTCTGTGCAACTCAAAATGCCACAATAGTGGACCATGTAATAATAAATAATCGTTTACTTTCTTACTTATTTTATACACAATCTGTTGTGCTTTACCTTTTTGTTTATCAATAAAAAAAATTCTTTTATATATTTGACATTTTTATTTCAAATTCGGCTATTTACTGATATGCTTTCAGTAAGAACTGGTTTTTACTGAAAACACAGTAAAATGCCGATGTAATAATAATTTAATTCGGCATTTACCTAACTGTTCTAGTAAGAACCCGTTTTTACTAGTAAATACGCATTGTTTCTGTTGCTCTTAGATACTTCGCGTATTTACTAGTAAAAACGGGTTATTACTGATTTCGGGTATTTACGGTAACATACTTATATAAATAGAAAGAGTGAAAGCGCGGGAAATTGTTTTTAATTTAAAAAATTATTAACATCATTCCACTGTCTCTATAGTAAAAAATATAATCATAGATGTAGATGGTGTTTACTTGCAAACTTTAAACTGAGTATTAAAGAGATTACATTCAGTATAAGAAATGCCAATATCCACAAAAAGATTTATATTGCAATTATCATATAAAACTGGTAGCAACTTAATAACCCCATTTGGAAGAAGGACATTAAAACTTACATAAAAATATGTCCTTAACCTAGTTATAAACCATATTCTTACGTCGGTTATTGACCATAAACATAGGGTAACCATCGGCTTTTGTCTCATTTTAGTAAATGAGATTTCAGGATGTTGTGGAAAGATGTTATTAGCTGATAGTGCAAAGAAATAAGAATGCTGTCAAATGGTTATATTTCATAAAATATATTAAGTAAAGTGATCGTAAAAAACTTAACTTATATTAGATTGGATATAATGTTAAATTTTTAGAGAGAGAAAATCATCCATATCTCAAATGTGGTCCAATAGTAATACACAGGAAACACTCAAAGTCTAGTACCACAAAAATATTTCATTTAAAGGGTTACTAGTTTCGGGAATATTCCCATCAACAGGCCCTTAAAATTAAGCACAAAAAAGAAGTAACATACGAAAATGTGGAATTGCAGTCAACTATTACTCCCGTTTGCAGTTAGAGGGACAACATAACTTGTAGACCGGTTTCGACCTATTGAGTCTCGTCAGTACAAGGTATATGTTGTCGTCAGCGAGATTAAGGCATAATCGCTGACTGAAGAATGCACTAAAATCACGATCTATATATAACCACAGAGTGATGGAAATATAAACGATGCGATAGTAGTGACATCTTCACCTCCAACTGCAAAACAGAAATCGATTTGACTGAAATCAATTCACACATATTCGGTATTTAAAAGAAATTACAAAAATGACGGTGAAGATCGCCAGACTGGCATTTTATAGAAAGAGAAAATCATCCATATCTCAAATGTGGTCCATTAGTAGGTACCTAATACACAGGAAAAACTCAAAGTCTAGTACCACAAAAATATTTCATTTAAAGGGCTACTAGTTTCGGGAATATTCCCATCAACAGGCCCTCAAAAGTAAGCACAAAAAAGAAGTAACATACGAAAATGTGGAATTGCAGTCAACTATTCCCGTTTGCAGTTAGAGGGACAGCATAACTTGTAGACCGGTTTCGACCTATTGGGTCTCGTCATTACAAGGTATATGTTGTCGTCGGCGAGCTTAAGGCATAATCGCTGACTGAAGAATAGACTAAAATCACGATCTATATACCTTGTACTGACGAGACCCAATAGGTCGAAACCGGTTTACAAGTTATGTTGTCCCTCTAACTGCAAACGGGAATAGTTGACTGCAATTCCACATTTTCGTATGTTACTTCTTTTTTGTGCTTACTTTTGAGGGCCTGTTGATCGGAATATTCCCGAAACTAGTAGCCCTTTAAATGAAATATTTTTGTGGTACTAGACTTTTAGTTTTTCCTTTGTAATGTTAAATTTTTAGTTAACATTCGACCAATGAGTCTAAACTAATCACAAGGTTTTATGGTTAAAAAAACTCTTGTCATAAGAGAGTTTTAATTGTAATCCAGATTAGTACCTATATCTGACGGTTATCTACTTGTCTTCTTTTATTTACGTAGACTGCTGTGTTAAGAGAAACTAAAGATTATTTCTAAAATAAAGCAGTGACAGCTAGGTAAAAAATGGAGTTGCCAAGATCAACTACGAAATGTTATTTTTAAAACGTGAAAAATTCGTATTTTTGGAACGAAGTTCCCTTTCGCGCGTTACGACTGAGACTAGCCGGAAAAAATTTAGACCAAAAAATGTCACGACACGACACGACCGACACGACACACGCATGTTTTTCTGTCTGTCTGTCTGTCTCTCTCTCTCTGTCTCTCTTTCTCTCATAGATAGATATATCTTTATTTAAATAGGAAACCCCTATATACATAAATACTAATAAAAGTACGATTAAAAAGACAGTAATTTAAATTAAAAGAAAATTTAAATTAAAAAGAAAATACTGTAGAAAAAAAAAAATAAGTAGATACCTATAATAGTATATTTTATTTCATCCTGTTTTTATAAATTAATAAATTCATAAACATTTTAAAAATAGTTCGTTACTTGACAAGTTAAGTACGTCAAATTACCTTAACTTTCAGTTACTGTTAAATATTTTAATTTTAAAATTTTGTATGTATTAAATTGTTAATTACTGTTTTAAATTAAATTGAAATAAAAAGTAATTCTAGGTAGATGTATGTCATCTAAACCTCTGGTATTGTATAAATGGACACTTTTGTTAAAAGAAACGAAATGTTAAAAATATTCAGGTGATAATGGATTTACTATTTTCTATTTTGCTTTGAAGAGTGTAGTGTCGCGTAGTTTATACAGGTTTTTTGTAGGTAATAAATTATAAAATAATAGAAAATAATAACAATAATTTAAAATGTATCCTGACAGTGTTTCTGCATAAGTTCCGGATATTGCTGATAGAGTTAGGTAAGTAGAGACAATAATAAATGCTTATGTATGTATAAACACTCTGTTGTGTTTACAAATTACAATTCCTTCACTAATTAATCGAAAGGAACTTCGTTCCATCCGGGTGTCCCTTGACACCTCTCACTTTTTATCATAAAAATTTTGCTGTAGAAATTGTTACAGGAAATTTGTATCCAGTTTTATGCTAATAATATTGTGTTTTTAAACCACTTTGTTTTTTCAACGATTTATATACAGATACCTAAAGTATTTTTTGCACATTAAATTTATTCAGGCTGTTAATTAATTTGAGTACAGCAAACTCAATTCTAAACAAGTATGAGTTCATTTACGGTAATTAGGCTAATCACTCTTTTGGACAATTGATTGACACGATATAAATCAATGCCGATCAAACCTTACAACCGATGCACGACACGAATACATTTATTTTCTATATAAAATTAATTTATTTTTTTGTCACGAACTGGGATTTTCAAACAACCGAATGTAAACCTAAAAGCTTTAGAATATATTGAAAATCAATGTATCAATGGTTTTTGGGCTGTTAGGCCGGCGTCGATTGTCTTGCTGACTTGACGTTTCGCTAACACGGGTGGTTGGCATCTTCAGAAGTTGCTTCCTGGTTGACAGTCTTCGAACTACTGAGCTCTGCGTGGACGGAGCCCGTATTTATACGTCGGGAAGGGAGTGGGCGGGGCCTCAGTTGCTTTCGATTCCAATCGGTTCTGGTCAGTGTTGTTCGTTAAGGGTAGAGTTTTCTCACCCTTAATTACGGAGACCCATGTTTTGTTAGGGTGCTTCTCTATCTCTATGGCTTCTCTATAGAGTCTGAAATGATATGCTGATGTAGTAGCGAGGACTTGGGTCTCCTCAAACTTAATCCGATGGTCATAGTGAGGGTATGTTCCGCTACGTCGGATTTGTCCGTCTGACCCAACGACAGTTGGCCTTGTGCTCTTTAATCCTGGTGTTGATCGAGCGTTCATGTGCACGGAATGCGGTAAATTCCCGAAGCCGACAGTGGATATCTTCTGTCTTTTGCCGATCGAAGACATTCTTTGATTTTTCTCGTTGGTTTGAAAATAGTTTTCACATTTCTTTCACAGTTTATATTGAAAATCCTTATGGAAAAAACTGTAGACGCTTTAATGTGCTTGATAGTAAATTTTAAAATGAACTTACTGTTAAATTTAAAAAAAAAATTGAAGAGAAGTTAATAGTAAATTTTTCTGATGGCAAACCTGGAATTTTTCAAAACTCTATAATTTATTAACGCGTTGAGCGATTGATGTTCGATGCAGCAATTAACAGCTAACAATTTATTTTCAAAGTACTTCCTAGCTTCCTAGGACATAAAAACGTAAAGATCTGATTTACGAAAATCGTTTTAAAGCCAATAACTTCCCATTTTTGGAACTAAGTTTCTTACGGCAGGCTTGGAGAAGATAGGGATTTTGCTACGTGACTGAACTGAAAAAAATGTAATAGTAAAAACCGTTAAATGAGACGTGCATCAAACGCATTCTGGAAGTTATTATACGTAGCATCGGTGGTTCATTGGTAGAATGCTCGCCTGCCACGCGGGCGGACCGGGTTCGTCTCCCGGCCGATGCAATTTTTTTTGTATATATCTCTTAACTTTTACCTTTTTTTGTTAAAGAAATATGAAATATAATTTGTAAAAATCTTGATTGTTGAAAGTAGGAAAGGTGAGAAAAAATAAATGTATACATTACCTACTCTTTAAAGCTCACCTTGAATTTTAAAGAAGCTTCTTTCTTAACGCCAACGTTTCACTGATTTTGATATATTGACCGTTAAATGAGACGTGCGCCGGCGTTACAGTTACAGTTACAAGCGAGTAGTGTTATGTGTCGATTCTACATTAGCCGAAGGAACTTAGTTCCTACCTGGTGTCCCGCGACACCATTTTAACTTGTTTAAATTGTTTAATTTTTAACGTGGAAATTCAAAACCAGTAAAACTTAAGAGAATTTTTTAATAAAAGTCCTATTTCAATTTAAAGTATGGCGTAAAAAATATTTTAATTACTATACTTCCAGCAGTAAATTAATTAAATTTTCATGTAATTTATTTTCAACTCAATTCACACTAAAACTGCTTCATAAAACACGTCCAAAAAAAGGTTCTTTGGGTGTTCTCACTTCAAAACTTTTGCATTTTAAACATGTTTAGGGATAAAAGGAGTAAAATTTAAAGCATATATTACTAGCTTTTGAAATTTAATTATTTTTATAATATCTCTCATGGGGTATTGAAATTTAAAAAGTATACAAACAATAAAATTACATTAAGAAGTTATCAAAAAAATGTTACATCAAATACCAGACACTTTCTGTTTTTACCCAATTATATGGATTGTAAAGCAAATTATAAGTATTAGAGATAGAGGGAAATTATCAGGTACCTTACATGGATGACCCCACGCTCTGAGCGTATATACGGATGGATCAAAAACAAAGCAAGGTGTGGGATGTGGAATTTGCTCTAGATCCTTAAACCTAAAAATAAAATGGGCTATGGATGGCTTGTCAAGTGTGGTTCAGTCAGAACTCACAGGCATAACCATAGCTGCAAATGAATTAATCAATAGGAACATCACAGGCAGGAATATAAATATATACACAGACTGCCGACAAGCACTACTGACCTTGAATAGACCAGGTTTCACTTCAAGTTAAATACTAGAATGTCACCAATCTCTAACTAAAGCGAGCCAGAATAACGTGGTCACTCTCAGCTGGATCAAAGGACATGGGAACTCTAAAGGCAACCGCATTGCAAACAATTTAGCAAGGAGGGCTGCGGGCTACAAATATGTTAGCCCTCGCCCATCTACCAAGCTAACATTGTCCGCAGTCGTGGACCTTATCAAACAGCACTCTCACCAAAAATTTATACAGTGCTAGGATGAAACTACGAACTGTAGACTGGCCAGAGAGTTATTACCCCATCCTGGCGAGGAAACAGCAAATAAATTTAAGGCATTGACCAGACAAAATCTCCGAACAGCTGTGGGAATCTTGACAGGTCACTGCCAATTGCGACAACATCTCTTTAGGATGAAACTAACAGAATCGCCGCTATGCAGAGGCTGCGAAGAAGAAGAGGACACAGTAGAACACATTATGTATGACTGCTCTGCTTTTTCTGAAATCAGAAGATCCGTGTTGGGCGAGTATTGGCTTACACCAGCCGATGTCAGGGAGATCCCTCTCGGGAGCCTCATCACCTATTTTAAATCACTAGTTCTGGTGACAGCCTGAGGTGAGGATATCCCTACAATACGGGAAGATGCACAACGGGTCATATGTGGCCTCAGTGCGGGCTAAGCACTAGCTCGCCCCTCCCCAAATTTCCAGATCCAGAAGTATTAGAGATGCTTTGACGAAAAAATTAATATTGATTAACAAACTAGGGAAAAAATATCTTTAGTGGCATAACGTATTTATTTAGTTTTAGAACACGTGAATTGTCTTGATGAAAATTACAATTTTCTTTTCTTTGGACCAAAATGTTGCAATAATATTTAGAGGTAATTGTTTTGCTCTTTTTAAACACCCCTTTTGCATCCCAAAAATCTCATGCCATAACCTTTTTTTGCCGGTCGTTCTTCACCTGTTTTGAAGCTAAAGAACCAGCTTCAGTCCTCTGTAAACGTTCTTGTTTCAGTTAAGAATTATGATGGTAAATCCAAGTCTTATCCATAATAAGGACGCACAAAATCCCTTTTATTTAGCTTAACACCCTTCAAATTACGCTAAGAAATTTTTCATTGATTTAGTTTTTGTTAAATTGTTAACTAATGCAGCGGTAACTTTATAAGCAACTTTTTTATATATAACTCTTTGTATACTCGTTTATCTGAAATGCCTATGGTATAAGCAATTTCATGGTTAGTCAAAGTTGGATCTTCACAAATAATATCATAGACTTGCTCAATGATTTCTGGTGTTGTTGCAATTTTTGGACGTCCACTACGTCGTTTAACCTTAAAAACCCATCGATGCACAGTTGGAAATGAAGAAAGAGGTTCCTTAAATACTTTTACCATTTTTGTATGAATTTTTGTTGCTGATAAACCTTCTAAAACAAAGAGTTTTATTACTGCACGAGATTTGGTTTTTCAATTGTAACAAAATACACGTCAACTTTAAATGGCTTGTAAACAAAGAATGAATTGACAAATCAAAATAGAATCTTTTGTGTTTTTAAATAAAAGTTTTACAGACTCAAGTCGGCATTAATTATCAATCCTTCTGGATTTTATACAGACTTTTTTTATGGCAACAGCCAAAAAATATCTTGCAATTTTTTATTTGTGTACTTATCCTGTTTATAGACATTTATAAAATAATAATATTTTTCTACTTATTTTTGGTCGTATATTAATAACCAAAAACTCTTGAGTGTTAATAGACTAGTGTAGAATTCAGTATTAATTCTGTAATTATAACGAAAAGCAAAAAAAATATTCAAAGCGACGCAGCTCTCTCCCTTACAGTGCGGTTTCCATGTATTATAAAATTAATGATATGCCTCCGTCATGGAGACCATTTGCCGACAAAAAATAAGTAGTAGCGTGGCAGTATACACTCCCGCTAACGATCTGTCGGCTCAAAATTGAATGGCAAAAAACACGCTGTTAGGAAGTCAAGGTGGGAATTAAGGCGACTCGCCTTTTGTCTCTTAAGCACGTTTGGAACATAAAGCAACAGCGACCTTTTCGTGATGTTAGAAATCAAGGAGAGTTTTTCATTAGGTTTAGTAGCAACAGTAAAACAACATGAGAAATTTCTGAGACAATTAAGTAAATTATCATGTTCTCTTTTTATATCTTTTTCATTTTAATACTGTAGTAGTTATGTATTTAAACAAATAGATAAAAAAATAGCTCAACAGACCTTGTAGGCCTCGGGCATTTGTACATATTATTAAATTAATAATACATAGGTACATATACAATACCAACTACATATATACATATTATAGTTTAGTTGTTTCCTGCTGCTGGTGTGTATTGCTTCACTATTCCTCTCCATTCTATTCCATTTTGTTTTTGCCTTCCATTCCCTAATATTTAATATCTTTATGTCCTCTTGTCCTGAGCTACTCTATCTTTTCCTCGGTCTTCCCTTTCTTTTTTTCCCAATGAGACTTCTGTATAGAACCATTTTTGGTAGCCTGGTTGAACTTTATCTTTCCACATGGCCAAGCCATCTTATTCGGTGTGATCTTATAAAAGTGCTTATGTTTGTTTTACCGTACAATATTTTAATTTCATTATTTGTTCGTCTCCTCCATACATCCTCAGTATTTATCCCCCATATATATAACATTTTTCTTTCCCATCTTTCTAGCAATTCTGCATCCGATTTTCTTAAAACCCAGGTTTCTCAGGAATATGTTAGTGTTTGTCGTACGATTGTAAATCCTTGTTTTGTATTTCTGGACACATATTTTGACGTCATAAGTGTCCTAAAGCTTCCGTATTTTTTATTTCATCTGGCAATTAAAGCCTTGAACTCTAGGTGTTCTTGATGTCCTTTATCTTCTATTAACACTCCCAAATTCGTGAACTGTTGTACCCTTTCTAAGTTGTATTCTTTCTCCTTATATGATGTCATCTTTACGTGATCTGTTTCTTGTTGTGTACTTCCCATCACCATATATTTTGTCTTCGTCTCGTTTATTACAAGTCCAAATTGTAGTGCTTCATTCTAGATGGTTATTATGATTTTCTGTAGTTCTTTTTTTCCTTTTGTCAGTAGTGTTAAAGCATCCGCAAATGCCGTATAATAAAAAAATATATAAATACAAATATTTACCAGCTGTTTGCGTAGATATAAATTTGTTAAAGATTTCTAAAAAAGCCTTCGACAGCATAATTGTTAAAAAAAAACTAGTGTGGCAGTCAGTGGGACTGCTGGCAGAAGTTATACTTCTATGCAAGCGCATCGATTCATAAATTTGTATGCGAATGATTTAGCAAACTCATTATGATATTCGTGGTAAACGACCCCAAAAACCTCCCAGTACTGTGTGGAGACGAGGTCCGTCTTAAGCACCATGTGTTTCGAACACCATCGCCATTATTATAATCGTATTTAGCGACTCAAGAAACCACCGAGTAGCAAGTGTGCACTGATTTCGTACAGAATTTACATAAAACCCCAGGAGAAGAGGTAAATACCCTAGACACCAAGTGCCGTGGAGACTTTCGGAATCGTGATATTCGTGTTCAGCGACTCCAAAAACCCCGAGTATATAAATTGAACCCATTTTCAGCAATACTTTACTGAGTTGTAAGTTTTCTCTCTATTGTCTGTTCGGAATGTACTTTTCGAATGCAGAAATGCAATTTTTATTTTTACATTATAAAATATAGCGACACATTTCCTGATACTTTAACGAATCCAATGCCAAAAAACGCATTCCGATCCATCTTACGTTACAAAATTCGGAGGTTTTGATGCTTTATTTCTTCGACTATTCGTAAAAACTCTGTTTATGTAGCCAACAACCTCAAAAGCATAGTGCAGGATATACTGCAACCATGTGACGGTAGTTTAGACTACAATACAATACTCATTACTGAATATTATTATTAATATTATTAATATAAAATACTAAACTTAATATGTTAACTTACGTGACAGAATTATAAAATAATCTGTCAAATAATCATGTGGTCCGTCACTATGATATTCATACATTAGTTCAGACTATTTTTTGTATATCTATCCCTTTTCAATGTACTGAATGTTGAAACGGTATCCAAAGGACTTATAGTTATGACTAATAACATGTGATAAATATTTCATCTTTGTTTTTACCGACCAATATACCTTATAAGTGTGTCTGTCTCTCTCTTACTCACACCATTACATATGTAATGATTTTTCCCATTTAACTGTACACAAATCTTTTCCACCTAGTGTGAATTATAACTTCAAAAATAAAATAATGAAACTAACCTTGGCCGAGTAATGCCTCTCTTTAATTCTCTCATTCGCTAATTTTACTTTTCTTTTTCGCACACCAGATATCATTAAAAACTTAACTTCCATCGTGGCCACCGCACAATTGTTCAAATAACTGCTTAATCTACCATAATTTTCCAGATTTGGTCCAATATACATCGTTTTTGTTTGCAAAATTCAGATTCGTTGCCAAGAAGGCCTATTGTGCAGATATACAGAAAACGTGTTATTCAATTGGATTAAAGAAGTTGAAACATTGCTACATTAAGTTTGTTTAGCAAAAAGTGGACTATTTTCGGAAATAAATCGCCACTTCTCCAAAAAATTTTGTAGGCCATGTTGTTATTATATGAATTTAAAATCGATTCTTTAGTAACTAATTTGATGTAGTAGAAAATATTTTATATAATGTTATATTTTATCTTATTTGATTCGTATATTCTCCTCTTTTAATCGTAAAAATTTAATTTGCGATTTGGTTGAGTTGCTCGTGTTTTCATTACACTCTCTCGCTATTTTCTCTTACGAAAAGCTGTTAAAACGGAAGGAGCAGCACCTGATGATTTTATTTTGCTTTCAAAGCGACATTTACTGTTTTATTTTGTTTAAATACGGTTAAATAGATCAACCAGGGTTAAAAGTTTAATTTGGAAAACTAAAGAAAAATTACGACCTAAAATATATTATAAGGAAATCATTATAATGCCTGAATAAGGTTAATAAAGTTTTTAAACTCAAGTTAAATTTAACTTTAATTAGTTTACTTCGTTTGGTCTTTTATCAATATGTCCTAGAAAGGTCTTTGTGTACTGCATAATTATTATTAAAACAATAAGAAGAAGTTTTAATTAAACTAATTTAATTAGTTAGCAGTTGGCTTTAATTATAAAGTTCTTTTGAAAAAGTAAAAGATTTTAAATTTAAGAGATATTTAAGCCCCTTTTTCAATTAATAATAACTATTCTTTATTTGGTATTTAAACTAATTTTTAATTCTTTGTTACAGGTTAGTATATTGCTGTTAAAAGTAAGTAAAGTATTTTATTAACTGAATCATTTTGCTGTTTTTAAGCCTCCGGCTAAATGCTAAAAAACGGTTTCAGTATTCATGTCTGCGTTTCTATTTTTGAGGAGAAAAAACATCCTCCCAATCAAGATAGAGCGAAATCTCGCGCAAAAATAAAATTATTTCATCAGTATAAAGCTTGGGGTGACCCTGAATGTAGGGAACCCTTCCTTATCTCTCTATCTTTGCTGACAGCAAATATCCAAAAGTTTCTCTCTGTGGGATCGTTGAGTGAAGGCCTGGAAATCTGCACTTGACTGTGGTTATATTTATACAGTTTTTTTTATTTGTTTTTTTTTTTTTTATTTAGACGTTATATTATATTATACTTAGTCCTCCTGCTCTACAGCTTTTCTTCTTTACAATATCAAAATGCAATTGACTATTTATTCGATATAGCCCCAATGTTCTTCTGACACTTATTAGTCGGTTATCAGTTTACCTCACTGCTTAATCACTTTACATACCTAAAAGAAAGCTGCTTCGCCAATTGAATTTATTTAAAGTGTCTTATCCATCAATCGGATCTTTTGATATTGCGCAGGTGCGTCTTTGGAATAGCAGCCAAAAATACAATAAAAAATGTCATCATCAAACTAAGCAAGTTTTAAATTTCTTGGTACAACTAAAGCACTGAAAAGCACTCCAACAACTAGAATCTTGTTATATTTTTCTCTTCTTTACATAATATTAAAGGGAAAGGACAGGAAAAGCTTCTATAGACTAGAGAAAAATCTGAGAATTTTTGTTATATAAAGACACAACAAAGAAAATTAAAGAAAACAATTGTAAGATGTAATCAGTTCAGATGGTCATCAAAAACCTGCTTAAGAAAGCATTCTAGGTACAAATATATTAACGTAAGAAATGCCTACATGCAAGCTTTTAACCCAGAGTAAAATGGGTTCAGAAGTGGAAATTTACAGCAACGACGGAAACGTAAAAATTTCTCTCCCTCTGGGAACATATACATCTGTATTTCAAGCAGAACTATTTGCAATTTTGCAATACACAGTAGAAAATAATTTGAGGGCTTATAAATTTAAGCGGATCAATATATCCACAGATAGTCAGGCGGCTATATAGAGTTTAAAGACACCTAAAGTACACTAGTGACGGGTAGAACTCGATAACATAATACTATCAAACTAGCTTGAAAGAAATACAAGGCAAGAAGCAGGGTATTAAGCCTGCAAAATAAAACAATAGCCACAATATTTTACGATCTAGGACCAGATCTAGGAGTACCAAGAAGTACGATCTAGAGCCGAATGAAAGTCTGGATATGTAGACAATGCAACCATCACTGGGAACACATGTCTGGCCAAGCATACAGGAAAATGTATATTGAAGAGATAGCTAAAACACTACTTAAAACCAGCAGGAATCAGCTACGAGTAATTACATAATAAGTCATTTCCTGGTAAAAAAATACCTACAAACTATGGGGGGGGGGGGTATTTAAAAAATGTTGATGTAAGCCGGCACAACATTTTAAAATGTGGATAAGTGACAGTTAACGCCATCCAGCGCTGTCTGCTTTGTGAAAAGTAAGGGCAAAATTAGAAAACTTAAATTTAGCCTATGTAGGTACTTTAGCAAAGTTCCTAAACATGCTGTTAAAATTTTAATCAAGAATGCTACGTATGGCAATATTTGAACACGAAATTTGGGATAACTAAGCTAAAAACAATTCTATGTATATGGTTGTAATTCCGAAGAATTGGAATTAGCATTTCTCAGCTTTTAAAAGGTTCAGGTAGGAGCAAAAATTTAACGCATAACCAGTTTTCGTGGTTAAAATGGATTAACAAACATTTTCACTCTATTGTGACTTATTTGTGGTAGACCAACTACAGCTTTTCCGGTCCCTACAACCGCTAATTATTATGATGGAGAAATTTTCGCGAAAACGTAATAGATAGACCTTTATTAAAACGGGAGAAGTAAGCTGGGAATGGCAATGGAAACTATTAGAGGTAACAAAACGATTTAGACGGAGAGAAATTAGGTATATTGCAGCTGCGGAATTGTACGAACACGGGCTTAACATTATTTGTAATGTTTTGTGGAGTGTCGTTTTCATTTTACTCCCCACTTGTAATATACATAACACTTATATTAAGGGATAGAAGAGTAATATTTCATTTTGGATTGGTGTATTTCTGTTTACTGATGTGTGTGTTTCACACCAGTGTACTTGAAAGAATCTATTTTTTTTATGTGACTACTTCTTGTCGTTCGGTACGCTTCAATACCTCTCAGAAGAAAGAACAAAGCAAAGGAGTGTGAGCGAAAGAAAAAAGAGTGGGGATGAGGTACATGCATGCGATTGTGTTTTACTTTCGCAGACTTTCAACAACAAATACCAGCCAGTCTATACCGGGGATGTCTCTTCATTGGTGACTGAAGAGACAAGCCTGTACTGTACTGATGAGCTCTAATAGAGCGAAACACAGTGTCTACAGTTTGGTTTTGCCCTTGTATAGACTGATTGACATTTATATTTATGTCGCAGCATCATTTGCTCTTGAGTTAGTAAGATAAGATTTTTTTATTCTGTTCATAATATATATAAGATTTGCTCGTTTAAAGGTATTAGATATTACATTTTGCGACTTACTTAAAGTTGCGTAAAAGCTCTATGCATTATAAAATATTAAAAATATACTCTAACTAAAATTGCTTTTAAGTATCTTAACTCTAAATTAAATATTATACTACTTAGAACTTCTCTTGAGATTGGTGAAACAAAAATCTCCTAGAATACATAATGAACTCATTCTCTTTAGAATTAATTCATTCATTGAGTTTCCTATTTCCTACATCAGCTCTACACAACAATAATCTGACTCATGCGAAAACACAACACAGATACTTTAAAATATCCCATGAGTGCCAACCTCATTCTTAACGTTCCATAACTATAAAGTCGATATTCGTTTTATGGTAAAACCTTGCCCGAGGAATATATGGCAATTTTATTTTAACGTTTGCTCGTTACCTCTTTATTATTATACCTTTTACGGCTTATTTACGGAACCGATTCCGCTTTGAGAATGTACTTGATTACTAGTCTATCATACGTTACATTCTGTCGATAATATTCGCGCTGTTACCGAAAATTGAAAGCTTAGTCAGATAAAACGTTCTGATATCCATAATGAAAGATTCAGAAAATATACCACGATGCATAAAGTTTATGGTGTCGTATATTTAGCTCGATGAAATCTACTTAGAAAGCAAATAGTTGAGGATAGGATATGGTTTTAAATCGGTCGAGAATAAAATACCAATTCTTCATAAAAGAGGCTACAAAACCATATATTTTGAGCTGCAATAAAGTAAGGAAACACGAAAGCAAAACATATTATCGCTTTTTAATTAGACTTCGTTATGCAAAGAAATGAAACAGGCATTGTTTCTTTTTTGTCTTGTTTTTTCTACCTAAAGGTCATAAAATATGAGCTCTGTGAGAAAAGGTGTCCAATCTGTCGACCAATGTGGCAAAAGCCGTGCAAGCCACTAAAAAAATGGTAGTTAGGTAGCGGAACTTCCTGCAGAAACGTAACAGAAAAAATGCAGCAGGAAAAAAGAGCTTGACCTAGTCTTTCATTAACCACCCCAAAAGAGCAGAAACCTAAATCGACAATAAGAGCCTGTAGAAGTGCTCAAAGGAAAAATAAAATCATCCATCGTGGATACGAATTTTTTCTAAAGAGTGCGAACCAAAGATAAAGCATGGTCTGTTCTGGAAGTCTCTTACTGCTGAAGAGGACTTTGATCAATAAGTAAATTGAATATAGATACTGTCACGCCTAACTGGATTTTGTAAAATTTTTTTTCTTATACCGAGGGAGCACGAATTTCACAAAAACATCAAAAGGATTATCAGAAAAAAAGAGTTTAAAACACAGATAGCTAAGCTTAAACATTCAAAGACTTGCCTCTACCTCCCAAAAGAAAGAGCTACAAAACAGCCGTTTTTTGTTAGAAGGTAAAAGAACCTCTAATCATGATACAGAAAATGATGTTGACAGATGATGTACCAGTTAAAACATCAATCATCTCTTAAGCATCGATGACATTTTTTTAAGACCTCGGAAGTAGGAATACTTCCTGACATTGTTGCGAAATTTTCTTGAATCATGAAAAACAGATATAGAATAACGGTACAAATCAGAAATCTTGGCTTAAACGTTCTTTCTGTTTTCTGACTTACAAAATCGAAATTGGAACCTGAGATTTGTAGCACCATAAAATTTGTAACAATACTTATGACGTACACAAATGACGTTAACAGATGACTTAATAGATCATATTGACAGATAACGTTACTAGATGACGATAACAGACGAACTTGAGAGGTGACATTGACAGATGATGATAAATAAAATTGGAAGATAATGTTGCATTTAAAACAACAATCATCTGTTTAGCATCGATGAACTCTTTTTAAGACCTCGGAAGTAGGAACACATCTTGATATTCTCTCTGTATACTAATTTTAGAGTTCTAGGACATAAAAAATCAAAGTTGGTATCTGGGATTTGTAACACTAACTGATGACGCAAACAAATGATGTTGACAGATGACGTTGGCAGATGACGTTAACAGATGAAGTTGAGAGCGTTGTGAAATAATGTTGACAAATAAGGTTGACATATAACGTTACGGTTAAAACAGCAATCATCGTTTAAGCAACGATGACTTCTTTTTAAGATTTTAGAGCGGTATTAAAAGATAAACACTCTTTGAAGTGTTGGAAATCTTTACTGTTTTAATTTACAACTTTATTGTTCTTAGTGCGGATTTTGCTAATTACCACTACTTAAATATTTAAATAACACAAAGTCGATTCAAAGGAAGCTTAGCGTTTAATTTGACTAAACTTTCTGGAAGATTGTACCGAATTTATTAAATATCCTAGAAATTTAGATATTACTAATATAATATTAATATCCTTTTAAAATTCAATTAAAACCTACAAAAACTACTTAGTTGCCAAATTAAACCTGAAGCTGTCAGTAAGTAAAAAGCAAATTAATGAAGTATTTTAAAGCATTTAATTTAAGAGTAATTTACAAAAGTAATAAAAAAACAAAAAGGTTTGTTTTGCAATTTTGCTAAGTTTCAGAAAAAAACAAATGACTCGAAACTTTTCTCAATAATTATATAATTGAAAACCAATTAAAGCCATTAAATGCATAAAATAAACCAAATTTATTTAAAGCTTTAAATGTCCAATAAAATGTTTGATGTTTTTATTAACTTTTTCTACTTAAAAAAATAGTTATTTGTGACACAAGGACGGAAAATGACATTTTGCAAGAGCGAGTAAAGTTGTGTAGCCGAGGTGCGTAGCACCGAGGCGAAACAATACGAGCACTTGCAAAACATTTTCCGGACGTGTAACACACACTATTTTTTGGTCCGACTAATTTTTAATATTTTCAAAAGTTCTGTTATGTTCAAGAGTTGACCGCTTGTGCTACCAGTGACTAGAAGACAGCCGACAGACTGTCAGCTGGTATGGCGTGATCTTCGGGTAGACATAAGCGCCACATTGGATGTTAATATTATAGTTGTGTAATAACTTGTTTGATACTTAATATACGTGTTCAGCAGTTATTAGTGTTTTAATTAACATATGTTGCAAACACAACAAGTTCAAAAACTTTTTACTTTGTGACATACAAGATTAGATGATTATTGACATCTGTTGCACGATTAAAAGAATTTTTTTTTTTTTTATGGTCAAGCACAAGCACTGCAGGAAAAATCCTTTAAGGCGCTCTAAGAGCGGTGCGTGTGCGAAGAAAGCGATTCACGTTGTTCTTGAATCGTTGAAGGTTATATTCGGTGGGAAATACGGCCTCAGAAAGGCCGTTCCACAAAGAGGATGTCCTCCAGAAGAAAGAGTTCTTAAACAATGATGTTCGAGGAGTGTTAAGTTGAACCACATAGGGATGGGCGGAAGTGGTTTGTCGTTATTTCTGCTATGAATTGCTCTAGGTGGAATCAAGCGGGCAATGTCAGTAGAACACTTGCCATGGAAATATTTGTAAAAGAGGGTTAAATCACCAACCTGTCTTCGATGTTCTAAGCTGTCGAGGTTCTTGGTTAGCTCGTGGTCACCGATCAGGCTCTCCTTTGGATGGAATCCAACAACCGAAGGGTATGCTTCGGTGCAGAACTCCAGACATGAGAGCAGTATTCCAGTGATGGTCGAATCTGGGCTTTGTAGAGTGTCAAAAGTTGTTGTGGTGTATACAGCTTTTTGGTACGGAAAAGTACACCGAGTTTCTGAGAAGCTGTCCTGGCGATTGTTACCACGTGATTATGCCAAGACATATCCTTCTTAGAGAAAACTGCTGCCTGGGTTTTTTAGCGTTAAATTCGACTTGGTTACTGTCACCCCAAGACAAAATTTCTTCCTGGTCTTTATTGAGTCGTGATACTTCATGCTGTCTGCGAAGATGTGCGTCAGCAGCCGATGTTCGAGAATTCAAAGTAAACGATGAGATAAGTGTGCTGTCGTCAGCAAAGCTATAAATTGGATTTTCTGTCTTCGCTAGAAGGTCGTTAATGTATAGTAAGAAGAGGGTTGGGGATAATATGGACCCCTGAGGAACACCAGCATTGATGGTAAAGGTGTCCGAGAGAAACCCGTCAATCGCCACTTGCAGAGAACGGTCCTGAAGAAAGCTAGAAAGCCAAGAACAGAATCGACCGGGCATACCGTAGGATCGCAGTTTACTTAGGAGCCCCTCGTGCCAGACACGATCAAATGCTTTAGAAATGTCTAGTGCAATAGCCCGGGACTCCCCATGATGTTCGACTGCGTTGCTCCAAAGATGGGTGACATATGCTAGGAGGTCTCCTGTTGATCTGGACTTACGAAAGCCGTACTGATGGTCGCTGATAATATTAAGGCCCTCTAGGTACTTTAGAAGTTGTTGGTTAATAGCTTTCTCCATCACTTTTGATATAACTGAAAGCAATGCGACAGGTCGATAGTTGTTTGGCATGGTTTTCTTGCCTTTCTTTGGTATAGGCTGAACTCTTGCCTTCTTCCAGCAAGATGGAAATATTCCTTTTTTGTAGGATAGGTTAAAAAGTCTACAAAATATTGGTGTTAGCTCATCAGTGCATTCCTTGAGCACTATAATAGGAATTTCATCTGGACCAGAAGCCTTCCTGATATCGAGCCCTTTAAGAATTCGTTTGACAGGACGCTGACGGAATACGATATCAGTCATTTCCGATTGGACTGCTGGAATGTTCGGTGGTGTTTTTCCCTGAAAGTCTACGTTGGAATGAGAAGAAAATAGTTCTGCCAGTAAGTTCGCTTTATCTCCGGCTGTGGTTGCTATTGTGCCGTCGGAACGTGTTAGAGGTGGAATATTTGATTTGGTAAAATTTTGACTGACGGCTTTAGCGACTGACCAAAAAGACCTAGATCCGTTAGGACTGGCAAGAAGTTTGTTTTTGATCCTCGTGTTATGCGTCTCTTTGCTTTGATCTATCGTTTGCTTACACTGGTTTCGAGCGGTAACAAGAGTGGTGCGATTCTCAGCCGTTGGATTTTTACGCCACTGTCGGTAAGCTAGATTTTTAGATCTGACTGCGCGCTCGCAGTTTTTGCTAAACCAGGGCTTGCCGTTAGAAGGGCGCTTATTGGAATAAGGAATAAAGGCTTCCATGCCAGTTAGAATGACATCGGAGACCTCTTGAGCACAAACGGATGGATCATCAGAAGAAAAGCACACGTTCAGCCAAGGAAAAGTGTGAAAATGGTTCTTCAGGTCTTCCCACCTGGCTGATCTGTAATGCCAAATCTTGCGAGGTTTAGGAGGCTGCTCAGAACAAATTGGTAGCTCGCTTAGTGTTGAAATAAGTTTGTGATCGGAAGATCCTAGCGGAGACTGAACGGAGATAGTGTATAGGTCTGGGTTTGATGTCAAAAAAAGATCCAACAGACTATTGCACGATTAAAAGAATTAGTAATAAGGAATGATTTTCTAATAATCGATTTCAAGATCTTTAATTTTTATACATACAAATACTGTGCTAATAAGCAGCATAGTAAAAATTGTTATATTGAAAATATTAACATTAATATCTAATAATTTTATATAAAAACTAGCTGACCCGGCGGACTTCGTACCGCAAATCATTTATGCCATTCTTCCATTTTTCGTTTTTTCAATTTATTTTGATTTTATCGTTTTCGTCATACTTTCTCGGTTTATACTATTTTTTTTTTTCGTTATATTTTGTAGTTTATCGGTAAAATATATTAGATGCATAACAATACTTAATTTAGTAAGAATTTCTCGTTTAAATATAAGTGATATTAACTGCGCCACCTTACGGTGGCGTGATATAAAGTAATCAAATAAGTAGTAGTTGCATGTTTAATGGAAGCAACATCTGGTGGTAACTTCCATTAATACGAATATCACATTCATATTAACCATTAAAAATACAGCATCCTACTGATTTTCATGACAATCGGTTGAACAGGGCAGAAGTTGTTACTCTGCAGCGCCACCTGGTGGCGAGTGGCATCTATGAGCATATCATACAAACCTTCTCCGTGAAAAATACATATGGAGACAAATTTTCATGACAATCGGTTGAACGGGGCAGAAGTTATCACTCTGCAGCGTCACCTGGTGGCGAGTTACATCAATGTGCATAGCATATTCGTTTTCTCCGTGAAAAAATACATATACCTACCAATTTTCATGACAATCGGTTGAACGGGGCAAAAGTTGGTACTGTGCAGCGCCACCTGGTGGCAAGTGGCATCAATGTGCATAAAATATTCGTTTTCTCCGAGAAAAAATACATATACATACCAATTTTCATGACAATCGGTTAAACAGGGCAGAAGTTGCTACTCTGTAGCGCCACCTGGTGGCGAGTGGCATCAATGAGCATAGCATATTCGTTTTCTCCATGAGAAAATACATATACATACCAATTTTCATGACAATCGGTTGAACGGGGCAGATGTTGCTACTTTGCAGCGCCATCTGGTGGCGAGTGGCATCAATGAGCATATCATATAAACCTTCTCCGTGGAAAAATACATACGTATACCAATTTTCATAATAATCGGTCCAGTAGTTTTTGAGTTCATCGATTTCGTACATAAAAACACATCCTTTTATATATATATAGATAGCAGAGACAATGAACTATTTTCATAATCGAATGATAAGTAGTTGTAAATTGACATAAATGTCAAATTTTATAATACAAGTTGTGAGAGAAATTAAATGTAAATTAGAATCCTGCTTACCTTTAGAAAAAGTTATTAGTTTAGTATATTATACGCTGTTTGTATTATTCATTATGTATTTTTGATGACTTAAAATTTAAACTCATAGCGCCATCTCTTTAGATAATCTAAAAGCTACTTTGCCGGCTTAGGCCGGAAAATGTCATTTTCCGGACGATTTTGAAGTAATTAATAGTATTGTTTCTGGACGGAGGACCAAAAAAACAAATTTCAAAATGTACGATCAGAAAACATTTATCATATTTTCTTAGTTCGATCGAAAGATTTATTGTAAAAAGTTTTTTTGTGCATTTTCTCTGAAAGAAAAATTAGTTAATACACAATCTTTAGAGAAATAAATGGTGAGTATTACTTAAAAGATTTTTCTTCCATTTCTTTCACCATTTGAGTTATATCGACTGAACGTTGTAATTTTTTGTACAGAATGATTATGTGAATCATTCTCTTTAGATAACAATCTGATCAAACTTGTCAATTTACTAAACCACTCCGTGAATTCCAACCCTCGAGTGGGCCATTGTCACTTTAGAATTACTTTTTTATACAAACAAACCTTTAACTTCTGTTTTATCCTATATGTCTGTCAAAATCTAGATTATTGTATAAAGAAGTTGAAAAAGTATGTTTAGCAAATTTGTTAACAGAAAGAGCTTTTCTAGAGACTTTAAAGAAATCAAAATAATTTCATCTGTCAATTATTTTTATTGCTCATTAAATTTTGCTGACGGTATGACCAGAAGTAGATGAAATATTGAAAAAACTTATCAGTAGAGTCCCATCAACGTCGCCTGTTAACGTTATCTGTCAACAGGTTCTGTCAGCGTCATCTGTTACCACAATGTTTCAACGTTATTTGGTCAGCGTGATTTATTAACGTTATCTATAAATCTCCCTTGTCAATGTATGTTAACGTTATCTATCAACGTCTAATAACGTTACCTGTCAACGTCTGCTGACGTTATCTGTCAACGTCTGTTAACGTTATCCGTTAACGTCTGTTAACGTTATCCGTTAACGTCTGTTAAGGTTATCTGTTAACATCAATTGTCAATACCTTCTGTCAGCGTCATCCGTCTACATGCTATTTTGACGTCATTTTGTCAGCGTGATGTATTATAAATGCAATCTGTCAAAATCTACATTATTATAAAAAAATTTTGGTGATCATTGAATTTTGCTAACAGAATGATCAGAGGTAGATTAAATATCGGAAAAGCTTATCGAAAGAGTTCTATCAACATCATTTGTCAACGCCTGTTAACGTTATCTGTCAATATCATCTGTCATCAGGCTCTATCAGCGTCACCTGTTGCCATGAATTTTTAACATTATTTTGTCAGAGTGATTTATTAACGTTATCTATAAATTTTATCTGCGAAAACATAGAATATTATCCAAGGACGGTGCAGAAAGTATCTTTAAATTTTTGTTATTGATCATTAAATTTTGCTGACAGAATGACCAGAAGTAGATGAGATACCGAATAAGCTTATCTTAGTGTCTAAAGAAGTTCAATTACTGTCATTTGTCATTTTTTGTGATCAATCTCCTCTGTCAACGAATTTAACGTTCTGTCAACGTCGTTTATGTTATCTGTCAACACCTGTTAACGTTATCAGTCAACATGTTGTGTCAGCGACATATGTCGTCATGATTTTTCACCATTTCGTCAAAATCTACATTATTATAAAAAAAATTTGTTGATCATTGAATTTTGTTAACAGAATGATCAGAAGTAGATTAAATATCGAAAAAGCTTATCGGAAGAGTTCTATCAACATAATCTCTCAACGCCTGTTGACGTTGTCTGCCATCAGGCTCTGTTAGCGTCATCTGTTGTCATGATTTTTTAACATAATTTTGTCAGCCTGTTTTATTAACGTTATCTATAATTTTTTTTTTGTGAAAACATAGATTATTATGTAAGGACGGTGAAAAAGTATCTTCAATTTTTTTTTATTGATCATTGAATTTTGTTGACAGAATGATTAGAAGTAGATGAGATACCGAAAAAGCTTATCGGAGTGTCTGAAAAAGTTTAATTACTGTCATTTGTCATCTTTTATTATTAATCTCCTCTGTTAACGAATGTTAACGTTATCTGTCAACGTCGTTTAACGTTATCTGTCAAAGCCTGTTAACCGTATCAGTCAACAGGTTGTGTCAGTTACATCTTTTTTTTTTTGAATAATTCTGCTGACAGAATGATCAGAAGTAGATGAACAACAAAAAAACTGTTCTAGGGTGTCGAAAGAAGTTTAAGGAATGTTTTTTCTGTCGACGTCATCTGTAAACATTATTTGTTAACATTATCTTTTAAAAAGTTTGAAAATCAAAATGTACTGTAAGAATATATTTATATTTTTTCATTTTCATCGAAAGATTTATTAGAAAAAGTTTAATTTTTCAAACACTATGATGTGATTTTAATGTGAATCATTCTCGTTAGATGAGAATTTATTCAGCTTGTCACATTACAACACCAATCCCTGAAACCCAATCCTCGAGTGGGTCATTGTCACTCAAAATTACCCCTTTGTACAAACAAAACTCTGACATTCTGTTTTATCGTCTATATGTCTTGGTTTAATCTTTGGTCGGTGGATTCCATTTCCCTACCTATACCTTTTGTTTACGTTCCCTTAGGGTTCTGTCCCATATACGTGACGGTAGTAAAGGTGAACATTGAGGTAAACAAAAGGTTAAGTTACTTGTTTCGATGTTAGTTATCCTGTTAAACTTTTAATACTAGTTTTTACTAAGTTGGTAACAAAAATACATAACAAATGACATTGGCAAATGACATATTGACAAAAGACACATTGACAAATGATATATTGGCAAATAAAATATTGACAAATGATATATCAACAAATGGCATATTGACATTTTTTCAATTTTTAAGTTTTTATCGACTTTTCAATGTTTTTTCAGTATTTCATTTTGTTTTATTCAATAATACAGTTTAAACATTTAATTTGTAATCAAACGCCACTAATTATTGTGGTAAAACTGTAAGTGGAAACAAATTTGCGAGTGAGAGACATGACTTGTGCCTTCGGGGCGCGATTTGAAATACAGTAGGGCCTTAATGTACAGATTTAATCAAAAATCCATTACTAGCGTGTAATTCGAACACAACGAAAAGAGAATTTTAATTTTACTGATACCGCTTTGGAGCGATAAATTAAATTAAAACCAGGAAATACGTATAAAGCGATCGGTCGTTGAAATATTAGTAAAAATAAGATCTTTTAAACACTACGAGCATAAATTCCCAATTTAATTTTAAAGTGTTATATGGGTTCAATTCGCTACCACTATCTTCGTTACAAAATGATTTCTTGTAAAAATTTATATTCGGAGTATCAAAAGAATTTTTCTGTAGAGTCTAAAAAAGTAATGTCATCTGTTAGCCTTGTCTCTCAACGTCTTCTGTCAACGTTATCTATTATCCCTATCTGTGAACTTTATTTGTCAACATCATCTGTCATATTTCAATGTCATTTTGTAAGCAGTATCTGTCAGCGCCACCTATAAATATCATCTGTCAAAACCTGGATTATTACCTAAAGAATCTGAAAAAAGTAGGTACCTTCACGAATTTTTTTACGGTCATCCAAATATTGTTTAATAGGATAAGTGATAGTAGATCTAAAAAGCTTTTTTTGAACGGTCTTAAGTAATATCATTTGGCAGCTTTCTCTATGAATGTACTCTGTTAACGTTACCTATCAACATCTTCTATGACGATCATCTGAGGAAACTGTTAATCCATTAACCCTATCGATAAAAGTCATCTGTCAAAACCTGCATTATTGTCGAAGATTGTAAAAAAGGTTAAAAAAATAAAAATCATTCAATTTTATTGACAGAATCTTTATAAGTAAATGAACTATCGAAAAAGTTTTTCTATAGTGTCTAAAGAAGTTCAAGTTATATCATTTGTCATCCTTCTTTATTAACGTTAGCTCTCAATAATATTTGTTAACGTTAACTGTCAAAATCATTGATCAAGATCATAGGAGTTGCGAAAAAAATCTAAAGATCATTTGAATTTTGGTAACAGGATGTGCAGAAGTATCAAGAGCTTTTCTGCAGAGTCTAAAGAAGTTCACATAATGCCATCTATCAGCATTCTATATCAACGTCATCTATTTACGTTATCTGTTAACATTATCTGCCAACTTCATTTGTCAACTTTATCTGTCAACAGTATCTGTCAACATTACTTGTTAGCATCATCTGTCAACGTCATCTATCGACGTCATCTGCCAACGTCATTTATCAGCCTGATATATTAACGTGTTATCTCTTAAAGAAGATCAAGTAATCACATCTCTCAGCATTCTCTATCAACTTCATCTGCCAACTTTACCTATCTGTCAAAATCATCTTCCAACATTATCTGTCAACATCATTCGTCAGCGTTATCTATTAACCTGTGATTTGTCAAAGCCATCTAATAAAGAAGTTTAATTAATTAAATCTCCCAACCTTCTCTATCAACGTCATCTACCAGGTCGCTTCTCAAAAGCCATGGCCTATTTAAAATTCAAAATCAAGAAGTTTAAGTAATTAAATCTCTTAGCCTTCTCTATTAATAGGTATCATCTGCCAACGTTTTTGGTCAACATCATCTTTCAATGTTGTCTGTCAACGTCATCTGTCATCTTTATTTGTTAGCATGATCTACTAACGCCATCTATCAGTGTCAATTGTTAAAATTACCTGTTAACGTAATCAGGCGTTGTCATAAATTCTATATTTCCACAAATTACTGGTTAGAATTTAAAATTTGTGTCCTAGAGCTTTAAAAATGACATATAATAGTATATTACGTAACAAGAGTGGTAAGTAGGATATTACGTACAAGTGGAAAAGTTACGCACGAAGCCGCGTAGCGGCGAGTGCGTAATTACACGAGTTCGTAATACCTCTTACCACTCGAGTTACGTACTATGCTTTATCTACGAGTCAATATTTTAATTTTAATTCTAAATATTTGACATCTCTAAAAAAATATATGACGAAATTTTACGTTTAAAATAACATCTATCAAAGTAGTGACATTAAGTAACATACTAGATTAAATAATCATTTAAAATGTAATATATGTTGCCTAAATCTGTTTTATTTTTTAATAAAAACTATTATATATTTTTAATTTATAATATTGTATGGGTTAGATATTTGCTGAAAAACCATTTTTTAATGTAACAATTATTTAAAACAGCAAAATATATTGTTTTACATGCATAAATACGCGTTCCAACATGACGTTTCATAACGCACAACTGTGCGTTATAGCTTACTTACCCTGCATGGTGACAATGAGTATAAATGACATTTACTATCAAAGGAGTAGATAAAAAGAATTATATATGTTGGAATTATATTCTTTTAAGAATGCTATTTAAAAGAAGAACATAATATGTCTTCAAGTTTTTATTTTATTAGACTGGAAAACGCCTTCGTTGTTTGCGATGAAAAGCTGTGGATATAACGGAAATTCTTTTTGGTCATTGTTTCTTGGTTTGACATTATTTGTCAAGATAAATACAAAAATTGGTTTATATCCGTTTATATCCCGAGAAAATACAATTATGAGTATTGGATTAATGTTTATTGGAAGACATGTTGCAACATCACTACGACCGAAAGAATGTTACTTAAAAAGAATAAAAAGTCGACTCAAGAGTATAGTATGGGATTGAGTGCGATATTTCTGTTTTCTTTATAGTTATGCCAAAAAAATATAAATTATATGTTGTAATTTTATATACAGGTTAAAATGTTATTTACTAATTTATTATTTTTCAAAAATGTTTTGCTGTACTGGCAGCACTAATTCCATTAGTTTCCGTTTTAGAGTCTTCTTCTAGCTCTCAATACTGCTGGCGTCGTTATATTAGCAGTAGTTGATTTGAAAAAAAAGTAAAAAAAAACATTTTTCAAAAATCTTTTGCTGCACTGGCAGCACTAATTGAGCACTAAATAGTGACGTCTTTTAATTCCATTAGTTTCCGTTTTAGCGCGGTCATGAATGGTACACTGCTAGCTTAATGAAAAGTTAGCAGTGTTCTCATTTTTAGTCCCCCTATCACAGCACCAAATATCTGTTATCAGCACTAAATTAGCACTAAATGAGCACTTAATTTTGAGATATAATACGAGTGATTCTGCCGACTTGACCTTTCTAGCTTTACAGACGTCTAAAAAAAGTGTTTATTAATTTTTTAATTGTATGTAAAAAAACTTATGAAAAATCTAACAGTTATAAAAATGCATCTTCCTTAGTAATAGGCCTTATTACACTTCCTTAGTATAATAAGGCCTATTAACATTTTTTTTCTAATATATAACTTTAGATAACTGGTTTTGATTTTATATCAATTCTCCTTTAGCAATTATCATATTTTGTTTGAAATTTTAATAAAAACAGTTTATACCAAGCTCTAACCAAAACTAAAAATCTTTTTTGAAAAAGCACGGCTTGTAAGGAATATTGTTACGTCGATTCTGGTTTAACAAATACCAAAAGTTAGCCAACTGCAATACCGCCGCAAAATCCAGACACTATTAAACCGTAGTATAGAACATTTAACAAGATATATGTAGCAAACTCTAACAGAAAGTCTAAAGGGGGTCAGACCTCGATATCCCTTTTTCCCTTAAATATATATATATGTATATACGTATAAAGGAATAGGGTCCCACCACCGCAAGCACGTGACGGGACGCCAAATCTACAGGCTTTTACAGAGACGGTTTTAATCCATTTTTCGACCATAATATACAGAAAACAGTATATTATTTACCAAGAGTGGTAACTAGCGGTTATCATACGAGTAGAAAAATTGCACGAGTGTGTAAAACTTTAAATTAAAAAAAAAACAGATATTATTGACCTTAGACGTCATTTCAGCTCAATTGATCAGTTCATTGTTAAGAGGAAGCTTTGGCAAAAGTGTCACGGCAATTCAGATAAGATTAAGCCAATCCGCTGCAGTCAAAAATTATCGTTGGTTTCAGGAATCTATCGACAAGAATTAGGCCGTAAACGCGTGACATTGCATAGAGTCTAACAATTTAAATAAAGAATAATTTTACCTGGCTAAAGTTTTTCGTGACTTTATTTGTGGTTTAAACTTGAGCAGCAAGTGTGCGCCTTTTACAGGCAAATCGGTACACATTTTTCTATTCAGCAAAATCATTTTTGTTCTCGTTTAACAGCGGACCGATAGATATAATAATTATGAATTGAGTGACTGTACCTATCATATTTGTCGAGTAGCTCTTCTAGGAATTTTAGAGTCTACCAGGAGCTTTAGAACCTTACAGACAAATAAGAATGATTTATTGATTGTTTTGAGTTAAGAATAATTTTACCTGACTAAAGTTTTCCGTGACTTTATTTGTGAGAATGAGTAATTATATACTTGTGGTCTAAACTTAAGCCGCATGAGTGTGCCTTTCACAGGCAGATCGGTAGATATTTTTCGATTTAGCAAAATATAATGTTTCTTTTTCGACAACGCAGAAAAAGACATAAAAATTGTGTACTTTCTAAGATATTGCATCCAGCCAGCAAGATAGATTTTGTTTAAAATAGTTAAATTATTTGAGTTTAGTGTTGAATACTTACTTGTAAGGGTTCGCCTATGAAAATTTATAATATACATATTTGTTTTCTTAAAATTATATATATTGAATATCTAAAACCTATAAGCATCGATTAAAAAGGACTACATCATAGTAAATGGTATAAATTCTCATCTCAAGGAAGAAATTGAATTCACTAAGTACTTACCAGTGAATAAATGATAGTGATTTTTTCCCAGCATTAATGCAGAATCAACATTTGGATGGTTATTCGCAGTTTCATGGGTACAAGGACTGGTCTTACATTTTGAAGAGGTTTGGATCAGTTTTCTGGTATACAATATAATAAACTGTTTTTTATTTGTGCACTTTTATGAACTGAATTCACTTTTAACTGAATTTGCGGATCTTTTATATAATATCACTTTTGTAGGTACACAAAATCAGAATTTCTCATTTTCACTTAAGTAGTTTATTAGCGTTTTAAACATTTCATTTTCTGTGTTATTTAATTGAATTTATCGGTTATATTACGAAAGTCGATACTGCGCATGTTAAAATTAAATTAGAGAAATTAATGGTTTAGCGAATTTAGAACAAAATTAGAGAAAATAAATGGTATCCTTTTATAAAAGTTTTTAACTCTACCCTGAGAAAAGAGTGTTTCGGGCTATATTAAAAATAAAAAAAAAATAAAAATTATTGAACCCTGATCAAATAATTTCTTATATAAAAAATAAAATTCAACACAGTGGGTTTTTTAATTATAGCATATAGAGCTATGTTATAAAATATTGTAACGGGATAACCGTGAAGGGACCTTAATTTGAAATATTGTTGATTTTTAGAAACTTCTAAAAACACTGACTAGATTAAATAATGTTTCTAGAAAATTCTAGAAAGATCTAAACACACTGACTAGATTAAATAAAGTTGTATATAAGGGGATGCATGGGCAGTTAACGAGTTCAAGTTCAAGTATTCACAAGAGTTCATTGTATTGTCAAGTAGTTAGACGTTATCCAGCAGAGTTCTGTGTATCTGAACAATTTTGTAAATAAATTGTGTAAAAGTCCCCATAAGTGTTTCAAATTGGTGTCAGGTGTGGGGTGAAGATACAAGAATGCCTGGAAAAAAGATAAATGAACTATTGGTGGCTGAGCTCAGAAGAGAGCTCGAAGAATTGGAGTTGGAAACTACTGGGACCAAATCCGTATTGTTGAGAAGGCTCCGTGAATACTACGTAAATAATAATTTGGACCCTGACGCTGTGGAGTTCGAAGACCCAGTTCAAAAAGCAAATTCTGAACTAACTCAACAACTTTCCCGGCAACAAGAAGAACAAACTCAACAACTTTCCCAGATATCACAACAAATGACGAGCCAGCAAGAGGAGCTATCCAGTCAGATGAAGAGCCAGCGTGAAGATATGTCCCAGCTGTCACACCGAATGATGGACCAACAAGAGGAGCTATCCAGTCAGATGAAGAGCCAGCGCGAAGATATATCCCAGCTATCACAACGGATGACTACCCTACCAGAAGAGTTATCCAGTTCCTTCTCCCACCAAATATCGCATTTGCGCTCCGAAATGTGCACTCTTCGAGACGAACAAAACCAGCAAATGGCCAACTTGCAAGAGGAGATCAACCAGCAAATGCAGTCCGAAATAAGGAAGCTTCAACAAGAACTGGAAGCTTGTCGCCGAAACCAAATCACCCACCACGGCGACGGAAATGCAGAAAGGAGGGAAACCGGTTACATAGACGTCAAACGACGAGGAAACGGAGAGGCGGCCAAGGTACGAATGACGATAAAACCCCCGACCTTCGACGGGATGACTTCCTGGTCAAATTACCTAAAACAATTTGACGCAGTGGCCAGAGCGAATGGATGGTCACCCCAGGAGAAGGCATTGTTCCTAACCATGGCTCTGCGAGGCGAGGCTTTAGACGTCCTGCATATATTGACACCGGATGAGGTTGACAATTTTGAGCTATTGGTGAATCGTCTAGAGATGCGTTATGGTCAAAGTCATCTAGAACCGGTATACCGAGTGCAGTTGAAAAGCAGGAAGCAGAAAAATGGAGAAACTATCCAGGAGTTCAAAGCTGAAGTGGAAAAAATGGTACGGTTTGCGTATCCAAATGCAGCGGACGATTTTCTGGAGTGCCTGGCGATCCAAACCTTTACCGATGGTCTTCGAGACGCCGAATTGCAACGGGCTGTACGGTTGGCGAGGCCGAGATCTCTTGTAAACGCCTTGACCATTGCCCTGGAGTTCGATACGGCGACGGAGGCCTCACATGCAGCTGCTCGACTAATGGAAGACACTGGTAACTTCGACCATGCCGTTTATGCCGTCAGCGAAGTCGAAGCGGTAGTGGAGAGGTTAATGAAGTTTTCTTCAAAAAGAAGGCGCCCAGTGAGGTGCTGGAACTGCGGAGAACTAGGCCACATAAGGAATACTTGCCCCCATTATACCCGAGTGGAGCAGAACGAGGAAAAACTTGTCTTAGTTAAGATTGTGCCAGAAGACGAGAGCTCTATGCTGGAGGAGCCACAAGAAAACGATCCCGTTCTGAAAAAGATTCGAGAATGGAAGAGAATGGACCGTCGTCCGTTGTGGAGAGAGATATCCTCATCCTCTCCTGCTGAAAAAGCATACTGGGCCCAATGGAACTCTTTAATTTTGGACGGTGGGCTCGTTAAAAGACTTGTAGAAAATTCCGAGGGCACAGAAACAAGGAAACAAATAGTGGTCCCAAGAAATGCTGTACCAGAAATTTTAAAACAGATGCATAATGATAGTTCTGGAGGACATCTGGGTATCACGAAAACGCTGCAAAAGATCCGAGATAGATTTTACTGGGTAAATTGCACTAATGATGTTAAAGATTGGTGTCGTAAATGCACTACATGTGCTGCCAGTAACGGTCCGCACCGAAAACCGAAGGCGGAAATGCAGCAATACCTGGTTGGAAGTCCTTTTGAAAGAATCGCAGTAGATGTATTGGGGCCACTTCCACAGACCGATATAGGAAACAAGTACATCTTTGTTGTAATGGACTACTTCACTAAATGGGTTGAAGCATATGCAGTTCCCAATCAGGAAGTCACCACTTTAGCAGATATATTGGTTAAAGAATTCGTAAGCCGATTTGGGGTACCACTAGAATTACATTCAGACGAAGGAAGAAATTTTGAAAGCAAGCTGTTTCAAGATGTTTGCCAAAACGAGAACCACAGCGATGCACCCTCAGTCTGATGGAATGGTGGAACGAATGAACCGGACTATAACCAACTATCTGTCAAAAGTGGTGTCAGATTGTCAGAGGGATTGGGATCGACATATTCCACTATTTCTAATGGCAATTCGTTCGGCCATCAACGAATCAACTGGCCAAACGCCTGCGAAGGTCCTGTTCGGTAGAGAAATGAGGCTACCATGTGACTTGGTGTTTGGTTGTAAACCTGGTGAAGAAATGGCCTGTGAACAATATGTCGCCGACCTTCAGAATCGAATGAAGAATATACACAACCTGGTGCGTGGAAAACTACAATTATCTAGTGATCGGATGAAGAGGTACTATGACACACGGACAATGGAAAAGAGTTACCAAGTTGGAGATTTAGTCTGGCTCTATAACCCCCGACGGCGTCGAGGTATTTGTCCCAAATTACAGAAGAACTGGGAAGGTCCTTACACCATCAAGAAGAAGATTAACGATGTCATTTATCGGATCGTGAAAATTCCCAGAGGGAAACCCGTCGTGGTCCATCCTGATCGTTTGGCGCCTTACCAGAGAAACCACAGTGGAGATGCGCAGCAACTCCAAGAAGATGGTTTGGCTGGCTCAGGGAGTGTGCGGGATTCCGATGTAGGAAATAACATTCCAGGAGGAATGAATCTAAGGAGGGGGCAGTGTAACGGGATAACCGTGAAGGGACCTTAATTTGAAAGATTGTTATTGACAGTAGATTTTTAGAAACTTCTAAAAACACTGACTAGAATAAATAATGTTTCTAGAAAATTCTAAATAGATCTAAACACACTGACTAGATTAAATAAAGTTGTATATAAGGGGATGCATGGGCAGTTAACGAGTTTAAGTTCAAGTATTCACAAGAGTTCATTGTATTGTCAATTAGTTAGACGTTATCCAGCAGAGTTCTGTGTATCTTAACAATTTTGTAAATAAATTGTGTAAAAGTCCCCATAAGTGTTTCAATATATATATTATACCGAAAGACTCTTTTTATTTATTTTTTGTTTTTATTTATTTATTTATTTATTTATTTAGGAAAAGAACTGTCTTTTTGCGACTTGTTTTATTTGGATCTTATATAATCCTTTAAACGTGATTAAATCCTTTTGTCTTTTACTTAAATAGTGGTTTAATTAAGCTTATTTCGAAATTTGCCGCCATGTTTAATTTGCCGCTAGTGTACAGAGCAATTATATTGTTCTATGCATAAATTAGCTTGAGTAATTTCAGCGCTGCTACTGATGATAATATCAAAATGAAGTTCTAATTTCGGAAAACAGTTACTGCTTAATGTTTACGTAACGCTTTTATAAAATATGTTTATATTGGGATAAGATTTTTGTTTTTTTATATTAAAAATGAAATTTTATACACTTGAACGTTTTTAGACTCTCCATAAAAGCTCTTTTGATTTCTGTTAGGAAAATTCAATTACCATTAGAAAATTTTCTTGAAAATACTTTTTTTACCTTAATGGCGTTAATAGATCCTGCTGACAAAATGACGTCAACAAGTGATGTTGACAGATGGTGCTGACATACAGATGATACTGACAAATGACTTTAAATGAAAAGGCTGACAGATGACAAAACTTGACCTTCTTTATAGTCTCCAGAAAAACTCTTTTGAAATCTTTTCTGTTTCTGATCATTCTATCAGCAAAATTTAGATAACCATCAAAATTTTTTCCTGGAGTTCCTTTTTTGATCTTCCTAAGACATTAATCCAGGTTTACACAGATGACATTTATGCGTAGCGTTAATAGGTCACGCTGACGAAATGACGTTGAAAAATGGTGTTGACAGTGGATGTTGACCACAGATGATGTTGACAAATAACGTTCAATTATTATTGACAAATGACGTTCATAGAGAAGACTGACAGATAAAATTCCTTGAACTTTTTTAGGTTTTACAGAAAAAATTTTAAAAGTACTTTTTTCAGCTCCCTTGATTTTGACGCAGAAGACATGTAGAGGTGGCCTTGTTAGTTTACGCTCTCAATTTAACATTGAAAAATGACAGATGATGTTAATAGATACGTTGACAGATGACGTTGATAGAGAAGGCTGACATTTGAAATTAGTTTTTTTTCCTGGTTTTGACAAATGACATACGGAATTTTAAAATGCATAAAAAGTGCAACTGTCCGGATTTTTTTTATAAGAAGTATAGTACTTTATAATTAATTAAAACAAAACTTACTTTAATAAAAACGATACAGCTACGTTTTTGATCCTTTACTAAAACTTTTCGCATCGGATAAATTAATTTTTATAAAGTATGTTTACTTTCAACATTGAATTATATTTAATTATAACTTTGAAAAGTGCCTTATATTTTCCGAAGAGTTCTCATCTCGAAGTATATAAACTTTATGAAACTATTTTACTGAAGGGACTAAGGGCTAAACTTTTTTACAGCTTTTCTAACCCAAACCTTAGATCAACTCTTTTTCTATTATAACCAACTATTTGGAAATACTTATAGCATACTTAAATAGTTTATTCTTCACTTACAGAAATAAGCAGAAGGATTTAAATGATGAAAAGTTAAAAGATTTATTACCAAACATAAAACGTCAACAGTTGTTAATAATGAAAATGTAACTGTAGAATTGTTTTATTTACAAAAAATGACCAGCTTGTAAGACTTGTTATATAGTTCAGCGGCCAAGTGGTTGAGGGTCACAAACAAACTAAAAACTGCTACGTTTTGTTATGTCGGAAGGACATGTCTGAATATTATAAATTCAAGCAAAATTCTCATTATTGTCTAATGAAGATTTGATGTCAATATGTAACTGTTTCATTACAAGAACAACAAATGCTATCTTATGCTACCTCCACTCTGGCTATACATGTAGGCGAGACATTTGCGAGGTGAGGTAATAGCAGAAGCTGACGTCTCGTGTCGTACTCCTCCACACTTTTGGCGAGTGTCTGCAAGACTAAGCGAGATCGAGGGAATGGTTTGTTTTCACTTGAAAACAAAATATAATAAAACAAGGAGGGTGGTCAGGAGGCGCAAGCATATCGCAGACACTCTTATTTCTCTCCTCTTTCGTTGTATTTCACGTCGTTCTGTTTGTAAGTTTGTTTATTTGAAAGTGGAAAAAATAGCAAAATGGTCTAATTAATTCGCACTAAAGTTCTACTTTATCTATCTTAATTTCCGATAATGTGCAGACTCGTTTCTGATACGGAGGTCTCCTGGAGGTTGCATTACTGTATTAAGTTTTCTTGGTAGTATATTGTTTTGAAATTGTTCCAAAATTAATTTATTATTACATTATCATTAATTCACTTTAGTGAGATAATTTGATGAAAGCAAAATAATTAAAATATATAATCGCATAAAAGCATTTACAAAATGTATTTTAAACCGATACACATTGTTAATTAATTGTCAACACCACAGCGATTGATAATTATTTATTGACATAATTGTGATGCGATCCATTCAAATTCCGCATTGTATAAATCTATTGTTGTACCATTATGTTTTAATATAATCATTAATTGTACAGTCCTTTTAATAATGTCACTTTACTGATAATTCCGTTTCGTTTTCTTGATTAATTTTAATCTTTACTTAATCAACTTTAATCTTAACTTAATACAGTTGATAACGACGAGATTAATAACAAGGACAATTAATCCTATTTTATGCACCTCTACACTCTCGCTAGAGGTGAGGAAACGGAAACGATCATACACACCCTCGGAACTTGCAAATTTAAAATGGACGAAGCACAAGTTTTTTTTTAAATATCTACTTCCAAATAAACTCAACAACTAAAAACATAATAAATACACTTGCAAATGTTATACAACGACATAATGACGAATGTGTAAGGTATTCTCGCGCCTCGCGACTTCTCGCTTTGCTTCATGATTCCTTTTATGCTTCCTTCTTCTTTTCGCGAATATCTGGGAAACCAAGAGAAAAAGAAAGTGTGGTATGTGAGCTTGCCTTGTCTTGGTCTCAGTTTTCAGTAAATTTTCTTGGCAGGTATCCACTATTTGTCGGTTTCTCAGACACGAGTAAAGAAAGCAAGATATCATTTGCAGTCGTATTTGACCTCTTTTTGTCGCTGTACGACTTTTTTAACCATATGTACTGTGTTTGTAGTTGCTTTTATTTATTTAGAAGAGGATATTTTACAGGTAAAAAAAAATTGTCCTTAAGGGGCCTTAGCGAGACTCTGAAAGTAGCATAACTCGGGCCTGACAAACCAATAAAAGTTACTGAGACGACGTGAGAAAGACCAAGACGAGGCGGCCACATTTACCACCCTCTTGTTCTCGCTTATTCTTGCAGACACTCACAGAAAGTGTGAAGGTAGCAAAACAGAAAAAGAAAAATTGACGGATGACAAATTGATCGAGATTTTAACCATGATATTATTTAAACGTGGATTATCCTAAAAAGACAAAGGCATACCAAGACGACGCGAGAAAGACTGCGACGAGGCGAGCACATTTACTACCCTATTGCTCTCGCGTAGTCTTGCAAACACTCGTTAAGAGTGTGGGTAGCAAAACAGAAAAATTAAAGTTGAAGGAGGGCAAACTGGTCCAGATTATAACCTTGACATCCTTTTAACGTGGATCAACGTGAAAAATCGTACCAAGACGATGAGAGCAAGACCAAGACGAGACGAGCACATTTACCAGCCTATTGCTCTCGCGTAGTCTTGCAAACACTCGTTAAGAGTGTGGGTAGCAAAACAGAAAAATTAAAGTTGAAGGAGGGCAAACTGGTCCAGATTATAACCTTGACATCCTTTTAACGTGGATCAACGTGAAAAATCGTACCAATACGATGCAAGGAAGACCAGGACGAGACGAGCACATTTACCAGCCTATTGCTCTCGCGTAGTCTTGCAAACACTCGTTAAGAGTGTGGGTAGCAAAACAGAAAAATTAAAGTTGAAGGAGGGCAAACTGGTCCAGATTATAACCTTGACATCCTTTTAACGTGGATCAACGTGAAAAATCGTACCAATACGATGCGAGGAAGACCAAGACGAGACGAGCACATTTACCAGCCTATTGCTCTCGCGTAGTCTTGCAAACACTCGTTAAGAGTGTGGGTAGCAAAACAGAAAAATTAAAGTTGAAGGAGGGCAAACTGGTCCAGATTATAACCTTGACATCCTTTTAACGTGGATCAACGTGAAAAATCGTACCAAGACGATGCGAGGAAGACCAAGACGAGACAAGCACATTTACCAGCCTATTGCTCTCGCGTAGTCTTGCAAACACTCGTTAAGAGTGTGGGTAGCAAAACAGAAAAATTAAAGTTGAAGGAAGGCAAACTGGTCCAGATTATAACCTTGACATCCTTTTAACGTGGATCAACGTGAAAAATCGTACCAAGACGATGCGAGGAAGACCAAGACGAGACGAGCACATTTACCAGCCTCTTGCTCTTGCTTAGTCTCGCAGATACTCACTGAGAGTGAGGAGGTAGCAAAACAGGAATAAAAAATTGCTTTTAAGAGGCCTTAGCGAGACTCTTAAAGTATCATAACTCGCGCCTGACAAATCAACAAAAGTTGGAGACATACCGAGACAGCGTGAGAAAGACCGAGTCAAGGCGAGCACATTTACTACCCCTCGTTCTCGCTTAGTCTAACAGACACTTGCTAAGAGTGTAGAGATAGAATATCAACAAAATTATGTTTTATAGATGACAAATTAATCCAGGTTGTAACCTTGGCATTTTTTTAACATGGGTAAACGTAAAAAGACAAAGACATAAACTCAAAAGAGCAATTATTACTAAATTAAGCACTATGACGCCACCGTAAGGTGGCGCTGATGATAGCTGATATATTTAATTGTTGAGGTAAGGTGCCGCAGTTAATGTCTTATATATTTAAACAAGCAATTCTTATTAAATAAAGTAATATAACGGCACTGTAAGGGGTGCAGTTAATATTTCATATATTTAAACGAGAAATTCTTACTAAATTAAGTACTGTGACTCCATTATAAGGTGACGCAGTTGATACGTGATAAATTTAATCAATAGAATAAGTTAATATCTTATATATTTAAAGCAATTCTTATTTAATTAAGTAACAAGACAAAATCGTAAAAATAAAAAAAATGGAAAACAAGAAAAAGACAACAGTGTTAGGCGATACGAAGTTAGCCGGGTCAGCTAGTACCTAAATAATAAAATGATATCTTTAAGATATTAATTTCTTGATTTTCTACATCTTTTCTTGATAACAGAATTTTCTCGTAGAAACATTTATTTTTAGAGTTTATTTTCTAAAATAAGTTATTATTATTATCGTGTATATTTCCTATTCAATAACATGCAACATAGTAAACAAAAGTTTATACGCGACGACGTTTAAACTTATTTTTTGTAATATATCATAAAACAACTTCGCGATAATTATTATGATTTTCGTAAAATTCGATAACGCCCAAGTGGTACCTCTCGGCTCTTCGTCGTTTCTAATTTAGTTTCGGGAAGTTGCACAACTTCGCGATCGTCGAGAATCACTATAATCTAGTTTACATTTCGCAGTTACATTGATTTTCTAATGAAAACTTCTTCCAAACGAATCCAGCTAACTTCACAAGAATTACACTTTGCATACTAATTAACAGTATGTTGAAAGTTAAAAATAAATATAAAAAAAGGTTTCTTAGAAATGTTAATAATGGAAAATGAAATATTTGTGTTGATGTAAATTATATTTATTAAAATATCACAAATTTTTTAATCCAATTGGCTGTTATGTGAAAGTTCTTGGTCTTTAATTTTATTTGTCTCTCTAAAATTCGGTAAAACAGATCCTTACATATTTTCTCTCTAAAACCAATTAATTTTTTAAGTTTTAAGCCTATCCCAATTTTTGTCAATCCGATTTTTGAGCTAAAAAATTGAATGCCATTTTTCGCAAAAATCTCGGAAACTAGGCATTTTTTCGAAAATTTGGAAGTCTGCTTTATTAGGTTAGTGAAAAAGTTTTAAAAGCAAAAATGAAAAAAAATGTATTTTTTGATGAATTTTTTTTTTTTATTTAATATAATCTTCACCTTAAACACACTAATTTAAATAATCCTCCAGTAATTTTATACTATCTCTGTAATGATTTTCCGCCAGCTCTGCAATAGTATATTACATACCTAGCGGGAAAGTACTCTATTTCAGCTTTACCGAGGTGCGAAGCACCGAGGTAAACTACAGACGCGATGCTAGAATGAGTTCCCGCGAGGTTTGTATACTATTTTACTCACAATCGGTTAGTAGTTTATGGATTTCTAATACTCACAATCTACCAATAATAATTTCGTTTCAAATATCTGTATCCATTTTCATTGTGTGATAAGATGAATTATTTTAAGTAACCTGTGAGATCGTTGCTAGGTAACAAAACAAGTTTGTTGAATCTGACATTTAGGCGATACACGACGCCAGTAATTGTACATATAATCAAATTGTGTTTATTTTACAAAAATGTCTGACAGTAAATTTAAATGTACGCCACCAGAACTGCGGGTAGCTGCAGAGAGAGCTACTGAAGGAATAATTCCTGAAAAAAGCAAGGAGAGGTATGAAAACACCTATGGTGCGTGGCTAAAGGTGTGCAGCATACCTCTGAGACGGTACTTCTTGCTTATTTTTGTGAAATAAGCAAACTAAGTAAAGCCTCCACATTAATAAATGTTGAGTGGATTCTATTCTTTCTAAACCATCTTTTAATCAAAAATGACATTTGCAGGTAAGAAAAGTGACAGATGAACAGATGAAAGTACTTTCCCGGCTAGCATCTGTCACCTTTAGCCACGCACCATTTACTGTATAGTTCATAGGAGTTTTCATACCTCTTCCTGCTTTTTTCAGGAATTATTCCTTTAGTAGCTCTCTCTGCAGCTACCCGCAGTTCTGGTGGCGTACCTTCATTCAATTTCACTATCAGACATTTTTTTAAAATAAACACAATTTGATTATATGTACAATTAATGGCGTCGTGTATCGCCTAAATGTCAGATTCAACAAACTTGTTTTGTTACCTAGCAAAGATCTCACAGGTTACTTAAAATAATTCATCTTATCACGTAATGAAAATGGATACAGATATTTGAAACGAAATTATTATTGGTAGATTGTGAGTATTAGAAATCCATAAACTACTAACCGCTTGTGAGTAAAATAGTATACAAACCTCGCGGGAACTCATTATAGCCTCGCGTCTGCAGTTTACCTCGGTGCTTCGCACCTCGGTATACTATCTTTCCGCTCGGCTGAAATAGAGTACTTTCCCGCTAGGTATGTAATATACTATTTCCAATAGCTTTTTCATTTGATGAAAAATGGTTTTCACTAAGGAATTTTTACAAGTTTCTGAAGAGGTTATAGTCGGAGGGTGCGTTAAATCTGGTGAATACTTGGGATATTTAAGCAATCGTACTTTAAATTGGTTCAATTTAGCCATCATCAACAGTGTAAACACGTGCATTGTCTTAATGAAAAATGATTGTTTTCTTCTGTAAACCTAAGCCGATTATAGCGCAAATCATCATCTTGGAATGTTAATCTCCATAAGAAAATCTAAAGTTCAACCTGCAATTTTTGTCGCTTAAAATTGCTGCAACGTATTTTTAGTAAATCGTTCTATTTTTGAGTGTATTATTATAAAAAAATCAAGTCAGGTTTCAAACATGAAACGTAGGATTTTTTATACTTAGAGCTGGAGTTTTAAAGTATCGTCGGTTGATATGTAAACATTGTGGAGTTACGTATGCGAAACGACTAAATCTACTTATCTGTCTGTATTCAAAGAATTCGCAATTTTTCGTACCTTTTTCAAAGCGTGGTTTACAGATTCCGTAAACATATTTTTCTACTCAACGCAACATTGAATTTAAAGAAAAATATGTTTATACTTATCACATTACATACCAAATCTTACTTTACTACTTACTAGTTTTTTGTGGTTTTATTCCTTTTATGTATTTAGATGGTAATTTTATCGCTCTATTAAACTCTAAGCTATAAATATTGTCGTTAAATATTTTCTTCGGATATAATATTGGTTCATGGTATTTGAAGGCAATCTCTAAACTAATTTTCGTTTCATTAGTTTACATTACAACTTGAACCCTTATAAAGCACCATAAGCAAAAAATTTTCTTATCAAAACAAATAGCTGTGCCATTTTATTTAATATTTCCAGCTATAGGTGTTCTCATTAGTGAGGAAAAAGTGGAATTTATCTGCCATTTTTCTTCATAACAAAGCTTTTTTAAATTCTTTTTGCGTTTACGTTGTCCCTAAACGAGATAAAAAACTGTATTGGGACTTTCATTGTTTACTTGATGTAGGGGTATTATTTACAAAGTATGAGGATAAAACTTTTTGCATTTATCTTTTAGTAGATTTATATCTACTATTCAGCTGGTTCGCAGGTCACGACTAAGGGAAAATTTCACTGCAGTTTTTCGTTTTGAGCCCTTTTGACCTCAAAAACACCTTCGGTTCTGAACTAGTTGGTCTTTGTGTAGTATGCAGATATGAATAAGACTAGCTAGATTAAAAAATAACGGTATGAATCTATGGAACTTTTATTAAGTGATGAATATAAGATAATTGAAAAAAAAAGGGGTATAAAAGAGGATACCTGGGAGACGTTTGTTGATTATTGATTTTTGTTCAGTCATGAAAATTTTTTTTGAGATTGGTTGTCAAAATATTGAAACGATATAATTGAATAAAATATATTAGATGAACATTTGTATATTGAAGAATCACAAATAGAGATAAATGCTAATTTATGAACCCACCCTGAAGAGTCCACCAATATATAGCATATCATAACAATATATATGTATGTATGAAATGAAATCTGTGGACACGATAGCGGTCGCATTTCTTAACGGATCAACTTGGAATTTGGTACAAAAATCAATCGTCCAAAAATCTCGGTCGAGTTCGTTAATGGGCCAAATCGGCCCGGCCGTTTGGGCGTGACATCAAATCAAAATGGAAAAAATTCGTAACTTTTTTACTTTACCCTGTACAAAAAAATGTTAAAGGACTTTTTTGTTTGTCTTAAAGAGATCTACAACTTTTATCTGAAACATATTTTTCTAAAACGTATACTTTTAATATTTTCTTGATCTGTTTTGCGACCCAATATCAATGTTTTTATAAGTGATAGGTTAGTTGGAATGGGGTCCGAAATAAAACCAAAGCTTATTTGAAATAAGTGTCGACGTTTCGACCTTTATAAGGCCATCTTCAGGACACTAAATCACAGCTCTTTTTGTCATATAAAATTTAAAACTTGTCATAATATTAGGAACAAATTAGACACATACAAGAATAGGAAACGTTACAATACGTTATTTCAAATAAGCTTTGGTTTTATTTCGGACCCCATTCCAACTAACCTATCACTTATAAATACTTTTAATATATTCAATTGATATAAATCTACTGATGCGCCTGGCTTACCAAGGGCCATTTTTTATCTTGCTTTCATTTTTTAGATTCCGGGTTTAAAAAAAGCAGTAAAATAGTCAAAGTTTACTAACTGTTCTTTTTTCGTTTGTGTTTTGATTAAACGTTTATTAAACCTAATTAATTATTAATGTGATTATTCTAGTGTAGCAAAGCTCAAAAGAGAAGAATTTTATGCTCAGGGCAATCCTAACAAACTGATACTCTTTTATTTATTAACAACGGAGAGTCAGAAGAGATAAAATACCTCAGAGTTACCTATCCTTATCAGAAAATTAGGTGGAATGCACACCTCGCAAATATAACCTCTAAAGCCACAAGGGCTATGAGGGGTTGCCGTAGGCTGTTTTATAAAAACATATGATATAAAACCTTAAATGATTTTTTAGTCACATCTAACGGTTTTTAGACTCCTTATCACCTGTTTGCTATGCTTTACAAAAGTGAGGTTATGGTTTCAAAAAACTGTGGCAGCTTTTATCAAATAGTATCTTGTTATTTTTTCATCTTCGGTGACACGAATCCTGAATCCTATCACCACCTTGAGAAGCTAGTCACAGGACTCAAATCTCTTATAAAGGGAACTGCCCTGTGGCAACAGTAACTCAAGGAATTTCGGACACCGGATTCTAGCCTACCTAAAGATCAGCGTGATGTTGATTTTCAGCTGAACAAACTAGAGTCCTGCACGCATCGGGTGCATGTAAGGACTCTTGGTGCCGAACCTGGTCACAATATTTCCATAGGAAGCAGTGCTCAAACATGGGGCTCCACAGGAGAGACCATGCCAGGTTATTTAGATTAGATTAGATCTTGTTATTTAAGATTATCTTACCTGTTGGTTGTCTTTAAGATGTTTCTTATTTTTCATATATTTTATAAAAGATCTGTTATTCTTCCAGCTAAAGAAAAAATAAAGATTTACAAAAATTGGGCATTATCTCTTCCAGTATATTTCGATCTATAACTTCTGGATTTTCTGACGATATATTGATTTGTCTTCTAACCATACAAGGTTAATTTTACAAAACAAACTTATACGATATATTTCATTTCTTAAATCTTTACTAAAATTAAAAGAATTTTTTACCGTTAAGAGCAGAAAAGTAGTTTTAATTTTCCTTATATTTTATGTTCATTTTTATGATTTATACCTACAAAATACATAACTATTTAGCTGGTTATACTTCTCTTTCAACGAAACTAAGTAATTGCCTGGGTTTGTTTTCACGAAAAGGTTTGTAATTATTTCGGACGATATTTTCATTTTCCAGGTTTCCAAGTCCTAGACGTGCACTTAGAAATTTACAATTAATTTGCAGAATTTACTTGTTTCATAAATAAGAATTTAAGTGTAAAAGTAGGAAATATTAGATGGAGGAGATGTAAAAAATAACCTTAAATCATAATTATCCCTAAACACATTTAAATAAAGCATTCTGGATAATATTTTAATTAAATTAATAATTTTGAAGATATACTTCTATTCATGCACTCGGTGGTAAAGATTTGTGTACAGTTAAATGGGAAAAATCATTACATATGTAATGGTGTGAGTAAGAGAGAGACAGACACACTTAAAAGGTATATTGGTCGGTAAAAACAAAGATGAAATATTTATCACATGTTATTAGTCATAACTATAAGTTCTTTGAATACCGTTTCAACATTCAGTACATTGAAAAGGGATAGATATACAAAAAACAGTCTGAACTAATGTATGAATATTATAGTGACGGACCACATGATTATTTGACAGAGTATTTTATAATTCTGTCACGTAAGTTAACATATTAAGTTTAGTATTTTATATTAATAATATTAACAATAATATTCAGTAATGAGTATGGTACTGTAGTCTAAAATACCGTCACATGGTTGCAGTATATCCTGCACTATGCTTGTGAGGTTGTTGGCTACATAAACAGAGTTTTTACGAATAGTCGGAAATAAAGCACCAAAACCTCCGAATGTTTTAACGTAAGATGGATTGAAATGATTTTTTTTGCATTGGATTCGTTAAAGTATCAGGAAATGTGTCGCTATATTTTATAATGTAAAAATGAAAATTGCATTTCTGCATTCGAAAAGTACATTCCGAACAGACAATAGAGAGAAAACTTACAACTCAGTAAGTATTGCTGAAAATGGGTTCAATTTATATACTCGGGGTTTTTGGAGTCGCTGAACACGAATATCACGATTTCGAAAGTCTCCGCGGCACTTGGTGTCTAGGGTATTTACCTCTCCTGGGGTTTTATGTAAATTCTGTACGAAATCAGTGCACACTTGGTACTCGGTGTTTTTTTGAGTCGCTAAATACGATTATAATAATGGCGATGGTGTTCGAAACACCTGGTGCTTAAGAAGGACCTCGTCTTCAGGAATTTTATGCAAATTCGATACAAAAAGAGTGTGCACACAGTACTAGAAGGTTTTTGGGGTCGCTTACCACGAATATCATATAATGAGTTTGCTAAATCATTCGCATACAAATTTATAAATCCATGTGCTTGCATAAAAGTATAACTACTGCCGGCAGTCCCACTGACTGCCACACTAGTTTTTTTTTTGTTGACGACTAATGTAGATAACGTTTATTACAAAAGTGCTTCTTTAATGGTACGTTTACATGCTTGGCAAGTCTTGACAAGCTTCCACAAACACAAGCATGTAAAGGTAGTGTTTAGCTTGGCTTGTATAAAATGGAAAGAGCTAGTTGCTGATCCAGGCCAGTGTCGGTTTTCCAACAGAATTCAAAGGTAGCTTGGGGCATTTATACAAATACACGAATTTCGGAAAATCGTTACAATTTTGTTGTTAAGGTAACCAATCTGGACTACAATAAATAGAATTTTTTTTCATGACATGAGGATCTTATACACCAAATTTCATGACTCGAAGAAATAAATGAATTATATGAAAACCGTTAAAAGCTAACCCTTAGGTTAACTGATCTGGGACAAAATCAATTGGGTTCTTTTCAATGATTTAGAATTCTATATACCAAATTTTATAACCCTTTAACAAGCCGATCTTATAAAGTACCTCGATGATACTTAATTATGTTTTATTATTCACCGTACGACGTCGCAACAGAACGAATGTCTAAAATTTATATTTTTTAGATATTCAAAACTCAAATCTTATAACAGAAAACTTTATCTTCACGAATAATAGCTATTATTATACGCTTATTAAATAATATTTAATATTAAATTTTAGTAATTTTATTATTTGTTTGAGACAAATTAACTATCTCTTACAGTAATTGTATTAAAAGTGTTAGAATCTCCGCCTATGAAAAATTAGAATGAGAAAGAGTAACAGTAAAGGCCGATTCTCACATAGCAGCGCTGCAGCAGAGGTCAGAGCTTTCGTTATAATTCTCCTTTTCTTTAGAAGTAATTGCGACTGGAGCCCTTTATTATACTTGTAGAAGAGATACTCCGAATTCTGCATGTAAATAGGAGACGGTTTTTACACTTTAGTCCTGTGGTAGATATTATGATCCTTAAATCTTTGTTTTTACTGTGTAATGGTACAAAATTAAATGTTTGTTTTTAATTGTAAAACTAAATTTATACAGGGTGTCCCAGAATTAACTACGGAAACTTCGTATACGTATTCCTTGATGAAAAATAAGTAGGGTCTTTCCTATAAAAAAAATTTTTTTAGAGACTCCTGTCAGAGTTATAACCCTTTAAAGAGGGGTGGTAAAATACTGTTTTAATTTAATATCTTCTGATTGGTCCAAAATAAAAAATTAAAAATTTGGGTGAACATCATTTTTATAAAGACACATTTCTCCTGCCACTTTTCACCTGCCCTACCCCATTCTAAGGGTGCAAATCAAGGAACCCCTCTTAATATTTTTTTTGTAACTTTCTTAGCAATTAATATTTGCAATAACAAAAAATTATTTTAGGAAGTTTTGATTATTTAGAAACTTTTTTGTTCCTTGTCGTTTTTTGCGAAATCGTTTCGGTTTGGAGTAAAAAAATAAAATGTAGGACCATGTCAATTGAGTATTGTGTATCGCGATCAAGTAGCGCACATTTTACCATTTAAAGAGTTAAAGGGTTATAACTCTGACAGGAGTCTCTAAAAAAATTTTTTTTATAGGAAAGACCCTACTTATTTGTCATCAAGGAATACGAATACGAAGTTTCCGTAGTTAATTCTGGGACACCCTGTATATTTTAATTCTACCATTCAAAAATTACAAAATTTAACAAATAATAATAAAATTTATGAAGTGTTTGCTTACTTTATGTTTATAGAAATAAAATTACTAAACAAAGCAACATTTTTAACAAAACTACCTAAAAATGATTTTACAATGTTAATAAAACAAAAGTTTTATGTAAATAATTACTGCGAATGTTTACGTATGTAAATAATGTTTTATTTAAACTCACCACTACCTACAGTTTTCTGTGAAGCAGTAGGTATTATATAATTTTACACATTTTATTTATAAATAGAAGTTTCTAAAACGCTTACTTCACAACGTATTTATTTTCCACACAATAATGTATGTTATTATTTACAGAAAGTTTAGATATACTTCACCATCACATACAGAGCAACAGGCCTGTATTTTTTATTTAAATTTTGCAATGTACATAAACATATTTACATACATAGATTTAATAGGTAAAAACTCGTAAAATAGTAGTTTACGTAACAAGTCCTGAAAGTGGTCTTTTACTGGACGAGTAGGCAAATTGCAGGGCGAGCCATAGGCGAGCCCTGTAAGCGTGCGAGTTCAGTAAAAGCACTTTTGGTAGTTACTGATGTATTTCCACATTGAGATACAACACACCAACGATATCTTTTTCGGTCCATGATGATTAAGAAACACAAAATGCTTAATTTATCCAAGCACTGATCATTTGTAATATGGCTCGTAGTTTGTTTACCTCCATATGACGTCACGCGATCTGAATTGACATAAAGTACTCTTTTCGCGGCAATTTTAAATAAATTATGTTTTTGACGTTTTTAAGTACTCCAGAGGATTTATTTAATTAAAATATTATTTTTTATGGCTATATATATGAATAAAGATTATTTTTAAACACTATTTGAAAAGTTGTCCGGTTTCCCATTAGACTATGCGAGTCGTCGCGCTCTCATCACAATCGTAAATTATTTTCTTCACAACGAAATAAATATTTTTGTTTTCAAATATCAAAACTTTCTAAAAGGTCTATAGATCGTGGATTAACTTAAGTATTATTAGAAACAAAAAATTAAGGGCGCCAAGGTTCAAACTTTACAAAATTAAAGTCAAAGACCAGTGAAGTCTTTATTTAACGATTTAAAATATCTTAATTTTTTAATTTAAAAATATCTACATGCAGCTCGAGATATCTATTGATGATTTTTTAAAATTCTTTAATTTTACAAAAAATAAGGTAAATTAAACACATAATTCTTTCACCAAATTCATTCGAAAAATAAGCTGAAATCTTTCTGGTGGGTATAAAAAATTGTTGATACGGTTTAAAATTACTGGTAAGCCTCCACAACAGATATGGTAGTCCCTTTTGGAGAAACGAACCAATAATAAAAAAAAAGAGTGTGCGTGTAACCTTTACGCGCGATTGAAGTAAAACTTGTTGACGTACGTATCGGAAAATAAATATTTAATTACAATTCAATCATATTTATTGCCTATATACTTTACAAAAAAAATGAGATGTTATATTTATATTATTCATTAGAAATAGGAATTTGAAAGTTATCATTATTTTTTTTATATATGAAATAATAGGTTTATGATAACTAAAATGTGAAACATAGATTTTAGTCTATAAATACCATTAATGTATTTGAAACCGTTTGAAAATTTCATAAATAAATTTCGGAAATTTAAACTCCTCCCATAGCTGAAATTATACAGTTACTTCCATCAGAATCTTCCGTTAGAATCTACCCCTAGTCGTGCCTAAAGAAGTTTTGCTTCAATAATAGGTAAACAATATTAAAAATATACACACATTACGTTTAGAATGTGTGATTTTGTAGCTGTATCTACCTTATTGTAATACATCACAACACAAGAGCCTTCGATAGTTAGATAACCATTTCATTTTGTAGCATTTTATAGCATATTCCATAAAATTTAAAATCCTGAGTTAAGTTTGTTTCCTTCACGTCTACGAAGGATCTGTTATTGGTGGTAAAAGATTAGCCATCTTGACTTTATGGCCTTTATGGCTACCTAACCAAACCTAAAATAAGTATAAGAAAGTGTTAAAATATTTTGAATATTATTATTTTATGAACAAAAACGTGCAACATGCTTCTTTACTCAACGTAAAGATTCCGTATAAACAATTATTTACTATCATAATATGTATGTATGTATATAAACTTACTTAATCAAATCATAATGAATGTGGCTGTCTCGTCATTTTTTCATTTTTGTCATTTTTCTTCAAATCTTTCTGGCGCTTATAATATCCCCTTTGACGTTCACAATTTCTTTTTCTTTTTAGCTCTTTAAGTCTATAAAACGAAAATAGCTAGGTATAAATAATAGGTATAAATAATTAGGTATAAATAGTGTAATTACACACCAAAAATAAAATTTATGCATATAGAGTACCTACCTATTCACTCATTTTCAATCAATATTTTTTCATCACTTTCTTCATTAATAAATCCACATTGTTTATTCATATTTAATACAAACACTTTATACACAAAAAACTATTTATATATAAGCAATGTATTTCGATTGACAAGATGATCAGCTGTTAATTCATACAATTACAGATTTAATTTTATTTAATATAGGAGGCAAAATCGCATGAGCGCCGCAAGGATTATTTTCAGGGGGTGCATCTGCATCTACGCACTATTATGATCTAATATATATATAGAATGTAGAATGATTTGGACAGCAACCGCGACGCCTTTAGTTTTTATTCAAACAATAATTTAATAAAAAAATAAAAAAAATATATAATTTTCTGGTAAATTCAGGTATTTTCTTTCATAGAAGGGGGGTGCAAGCACACCCTCTTGCACCCTGCTGCCGGCGCCCATGCAAAATCGTGTCAGTATTAGGTTTTGTTTCCGGTTTCTGTTATTAGAATGACGTCACGTCCGTTAGGATAACTTTTTTACTCCTAGTCTCGCTAAAGAAGTTTTACTTCAATAACCCTTTTCGAAATTAGTTCCAAGTAAATAAGTCCTAACCAAATCTGAATTTCCATTGTATAAACAGTAAATTAATCTAAACACTTGCAAAAGCTGATCCTGACAATGAATAAATGACGCAAAAACTGACATTTAGCTAAATTACGTTAACATTATTTAGGATATCACTTATTATTTTAAAACTTTCATTAAAAAATTATAATAACACAATTAAAATCAACTAACTTTGTATTCGTAATGTCAGAAAGTTCACAAATTTTATGTCTCTGCTATTGAACGAAAAAAAAGAGAGTTTGCTGGATTGCTAAAATAGCTATTTGCATGTAACAAGCACACAATCGCGGCTAAAGTGTAAATCACAAAAAAAAGTATTATTACAGAAAACTGTAATAGTGTCTTACTCAATAAAGCGAGTTATTAATAAACAAATGTTGCAAAATGCAGAATATTAGTTATTCTATCGCTTTACTAGTTTTGAAAAAGATTTTCAAAAACATTGACCATTTAAGTAAGAAGAAACAACTATGTGCCTCGACGGATATTGAATTACACTTCAAAGTCAAATGGGGTTGGCATATCTAACAGATAATTTAAACCAACCATTTCAGTTTGCAGTTAGGGACAACATAACTTGTAGACCGGTTTCGAGCTATTGGGTCTCGTCAGTACAAGGTATATGTTATCCGTCAGCGAGCTTAAGGCATAATCGCTGACTGAAGATTTCACTAAAATCACGAACGATATATTACTTTTAGTAACCCAAGTGTAAACGCTGTGATAGTACTGACATCTTCACCTCTAATTGCAAACCAAAATTCGATTTGACAACAAGACCCTGGTCTTGATACTATTAAAGTAAATTTTGGTTTGCAATTAGAGGTAAAGATGTCACTACTATCACAGCGTTTAAACCACAAATCTACAAAAGGTAATTCTTACATTTAAAATCACGAAAAACTTTAGTCAGGTGAAATTATTCCTAACTTGAAATGATTAATCAATCGTTACTAGGCAGGTAATAGTTATTTGTGACACAAAGACGGAAAATGCCATTTTGCAAGAGCGAGTAAAGTTGTGTAGCCGAGGGGCGTAGCACCGAGGCGAAACAATACGAGCACTTGCAAAACATTTTGCGGACGTGTAACACACACTATTTTTTGGTCCGACCAATTTTTAATATTTTCAAAAGTTCAAAAACTGTTTACTTTGTGACATACAAGATTAGGTGTATATTGACATTAGTGACATTTAGTACACGATTAAGAGAATTTAGTAATAAGGAATGATTTGCTGATAATCGATTTTCACGATCCTTAATTTTTATACATACGAATACTGTGCTAATAAGCAGCACAGTAAAAATTGTTATATTAATAATATTAATATCTAATAATTTTATATAAAAATAGCAGAGACAATGAACTATTATAGTTCAATGAGCAATAATAAAATCGAAATAAGTATTTTTATAATCGAATGATAAGTAGTTGTAAATTGACATAAATTTCAAATTTTATAAAAGTTGTGAGAGAAATTAAATGTATAAGTTCGGATCCTGCATGTTTACCTTTAGAAAATGTTCGCTGCCAACGAACTGCAAATCCAGGTATAGTTTAGTATATTATACGCTGTTTTTAAATAAATTTAATTAAAATTTGTAGTAATCATTATGTATTTTTGGTGACTCATAGCGCCATCTCTTTAGATAATCTAAAAGCTACTTTGCCGGCCTATTGTTTCTGGACGGAGGACCAAAAAAATAATATTGCTCTCTATGAGCGAAGAATGTATATATTTTAAAATAAAATTTCATAGTCACAAACAATTTTCAGAATACATACTTCATCTAAAATTCTGCAACAATTATGCGATTCCTTAATTCTAAAGTTAAAATAGAAACACAAAACATAAATATTACTTTAAGCTGTTTAACAAATATTGCAAGAGATTACAGCTTTTGAGTTGTTTGAAAGTCAGTAGAAGTTTTCGGTACGGCATTTTCGCCAAGACACAATACGCTTTAGAAACAAACTACGTATAATTAGATACAGTTTATTCAAATTATATTTTCTTGAAAATTTGAATAGAACAAGCCGCCATGTGAAACAGTTTTACGTTAAGACACTAAGCGCCGTTGTAGGTAATTTTGGGGACAAATTGAAAAACAACATTTTGAATAATTTAACACTCTACAATCTACATAGACCATTAAAATTTAGTAGATATCAAATTTTTTTTAATAAAATATAAGTAGTGAACTTTAACATACCAGCACATAGTAATATTTTCCGTTCAATCATCTATACCTAGTTTCCTTCTGACATAAAATCTCGTTTTTCGTATAAAAGCGTGACCCTTTCATCTGTTGAACAATGGTCCTTAATGTGCAAGGATGTGTTTGCTCGGAAAATTTATGGCACAACAAGAATGGTCTGATACTCATACGCCATTTTCGTTTCTGAGACGATTTAAAAGCATGGTCTTGTTCGGACATCACAGTCAATGTGAGTGTGTGAAAAAAGATTTGGTCGCAAAAAAAGCTTAGTCAGTTATTACATGTCGGTGTTAGGATAGTTAAATGGGGTAAAAATAAAGGACGTTTGCAGAAATCAGGTTTATTTAGAGTGTAATCAAATTAGTAACTGTTTGATCGTTTGGAATCAAAATATTAAACAAAATAAAGTTTTTTTAACGATTTAAATCATTTGTGATAACTTGTAATTGCTTGTCATTACTTGCGATTATTTGTAATCTCTTGTAACTATTATTTGTCATTATTTGACAAATTAGTTGTAATCACTTATGACCAGTTTTTATTACTTATTTGTGATTATTTGCAATCATTTATGATCATTTGCGATCCTTTGTGACTACTTACTTACAATTCATACGATCTTTTGAAATTCTTTTCATATACTTATTATCACTTTTAATGACTTATGATGACTTGCAGTCACTTGTGATTATTTCAAATCAGTTCTGATCAGTTATGATCACTTTTGTTCACTTTAAAATCTTTAATTACCACTTATGATTACACATCTAAGTATATTGTAATCGAATATAAGTATAAGGTGAGGTATAGTTGAAAAGAATAAATAAAATCCACTACTTTTTGAAATTTTTCAAAATTAAAAATCTATAAATAAACTAAATTTCTCTCCAAACCCATCAAATGATTAAACTGAGTTCAAAGTTTTTTTTTTACTAAAATATTATATTTTATATTTGTTTTAGTGTATTCAAAGGTTTACTATGACCTTAATTAAACTATTTCTGTTTCAAACAAATAACACCTTTATTACGTGAAAACCCTATTCACCAAAGCTGGGTTAAACAATTTAAATGAGCATGAGTTATCACAGAGCAATTTAAAACATAGCACTGACCTGTCCATTTCGTACATACTCGTCCGAAACAAACTAAATAACAACAAAAGAAAACAGCATAAAAACAAAATACCGTCACAGACCCACTTCTTCCACAAACCTGTTTTAATTGAGTCACTCTTTTACTATTTTAAAAAAAGCTATTTGTGAAACGAAATTTTTCTATGCGACGTTGCCGATGCTAAAACAAAATGGGTGTAATATTATGATTCTTCTTGAAAAAAAGATTTATTTACCGTGATTACTCAAGAACGAGGTTGTGAATTTTTTTCCAAATTTCTTCAATAAGTTAATTAAAGTCTAATTTAAGATTTTTATGACGTAAACATAGTTTTCTTATATTCCTAACTGATAGTATTATTGAAGTTATACTTCTATTCGTACACCCTGTAGAAAAAGATTGTGTAGAGTTAAATGGGAAAAATCATTACATATGTAATGGTGTGAGTAAGAGAGAGACAGAAACTCTTATAAGGTATATTGGTCGGTAAAAACAAAGATAAAATATATACTACATGTTATTAGTCATAACTATGGGTATGTTCTGACTAAGTCAACGATTACAATCGCCTGCAAGCGATTGTAAACTGATCGCAGAATATGGCTCTCGGACACGGTTAGATTATTACTTACTGTTGACAAATTTTTTTGGCCGCCATTTTCGTTTGTATTGTTTACAAAAGATATAGCGTGCAATGAAAAATTATTGTTATTTTGATATTAAAAAATTAATTAATGTGATGAAAAAAATGTAAATATATTATATTTTCTCTGTGTAGGAACTTGTAAACACACTTGATCACAATCACAATACATGAATCGTGTCCGAGGGCAAATGGTAAACGATTACAACCGTTTGCAGGCGATTGTAACCGATTGTAATCGTTGACTTAGTCAGATGGGTATGTTCTGACTAAGTCAACGATTACAATCGCCTGCAAGCGATTGTAAACTGATCGCAGAATATGGCTTTCGGACACGATTAGATTATTACTTACTGTTGACAAATTTTTGTGGCCGCCATTTTCGTTTGTATTGTTTACAAAAGATATAGCAAGCAATGAAAAATTATTGTTATTTTTATATTAAAAAATAATTATTGTGATGAAAAAAATGTAAATATATTATATTTTCTCTGTGTAGGAACTTTTAAACAAACTTGATCACAATCACAATACATGAATCGTGTCCGAGGGCAAATGGTAAACGATTACAACCGTTTGCAGGCGATTGTAATCGATTGTAATCGTTGACTTAGTCAGAACATACCCTATAAGTCCTTTGAATACCGTTTAAACATTCAGTACATTGAAACGGGATAGATATACAAAAAACAGTCTGAATTAATGTATGAATATCATAGTGACGGACCACATGATTATTTGACAGATTATTTTATATTTCTGTCACGTAAGTATACATATAAAGTTTAGCATTTTATATTAATAATAATATTCAGTAATGAATATGGTATTGTAGTCTAAAATACCGTCACATAGTCGCAGTATATTTTGCTCCATGCTTTTAAGGTTGTTGGATACATAAACAGAGTTTTCACCAATAGTGGAGGAAATAAAGCATCAAAACCTCCGAATTTTGTAACGTAAGATGGATCGGAATGCGTTTTTTTGCATTGTATTCGTTAAAGTATCAGGAAATTTGTCGCTATATTTTATAATGTAAAAATGGAAATTGCATTTCTGCATTCGAAAAGTACCTACATTCAGACAATAGAAAGAAAACTTACAACTCGGTAAGTATTGCTGAAAATGGGTTCAATTTATATATTCGGGGTTTTTGGAGTCGCTGAACACTAATCTCACGATTCCAAAAGTCTCCGCGGCACTTGGTGTCTAGGGTATTTACCTCTTCTCCTGGGGTTTTATGTAAATTCTGTACGAAATCAGTGCACACTTGGTACTCGGTGGTTTTTTTGAGTCGCTAAATACGATTATAATAATAGCGATGGTGTTCGAAACACCTGCTGCTTAAGACGGACCTCGTCTCCAGGAATTTTATGCAAATTCGATACAAAAAGAGTGTGCACACGGTACTAGGAGGTTTTTGGAGTCGCTTACCACGAATATCATATAGAAGTATAACTTCTGCCGGCAGTCCCACTGACTGCCACACTAGTTTTTTTTTTGTTTGAAGTCAAGCTCCCATAAGAACCTATGTAAAAATCAAAAACTTTCTTGTACAATTTCTCTAAAACTACGAAGTAAAAAAATCTGAAAAAATTCAAGAAGTGGTTGTTTTAGATATGGAAGCTTATGTCAAAATTTCATTGATTTCTTATACTCCGAGTTTTACTGGTGTACCTCCTTAAATTGACATTTTAAAACATAATAATCGATTTTGTTTGTAGGTTCAACATTCCATTAACAAAAAATAAATTACATAACAAAGTGCCCTTTATATCTGTAGTTGACGGCTAGCTGTGTATATTTTCATTATCAATCTCGTTGGATAAATTAATTACATTTTAAAAGGTAAATAGGGCACTGTTTGTCGAACTAAATTAATTTGAACGTTTTTATTGTGTCGTTTTGTAGTTTGAACTTTTAATCCTAATGAATACTGAATTTATAAAACAGTAATTAAATGATTAATGGTGTATTTATTTTTAAAGTTTTTAATAACATTCTTAGTTGCTTTAAGACAAAGGTAAATTATAAAAAATTCTTAACTTGATCTGGAATACCTCTTTAAGAGAAACGACACAAATCAGAAAATTTGAATTTATAAAAATAGTTCCTGTGTAGTTGTATTACAAAATGCCAAACGCGGTATTTAGGTCGATTGGTCTAAGTAAACTTACTATACTGTGACCTAAAATATCTTTTGTGTATACCCTTCATATACCACGATATAAAAAAAAAGTGTAAGGTGTCAAGAGACACCCGGGTGGAACGAAGTTCCTTTCGATTAATTAGTGAAGGATTTAGTAATTTGTAAACACAACAGAGTGTTTATACATACATAAGCATTTATTATTGTCTGTATAAAATCTCTATCAGCAATATCCGGAACTTGTGCAGAAACACTGTCAGGATACATTATTGTTATTATTTTCAATTATTTTAATATTTATTATCTACAAAAAACGTGTATAAACTTAACACAGTCGCGACACTACACTGTTCAAAGCAAAATAGATTATCATCATTTTCACCTGAATATCTTCAACAGTTCGTTTCTTTTAACAAAAGTGTCCATTTATACAATACCAGATAACACATCTATCTAGAATTACTTTTTATAATTTAAAACAGGAATTAACAATTAAATACAAAATTTTAAAATTAAAATATTTGACAGTAACTGACAGTTAAGGTAATTTGACGTAGGTACCTAACTAGTCAAGTTACGAACAATTTTAAAATGTTTATGAATTTATTAATTTATAAAAACAGGATGAAATAAAATATAATACTATTATAGGTAATTATTATTTTTTCTACAGTATTTTATTTTTAATGTACATTTTCTTTTAATTTAAAATAGTGTCTTTTTAATTGTAATATATCTATCTATGAGAGAGAGGGAGAGAGAGTTATTTATTTTTTGGCCTGTGAGAGAGAGAAACATGCGTGTGTCGTGTCGTGATAACTTTTGGTATGATTTTTTTTTGGCTAGCTCCTAGCCTCAGTCGTAACTGGTCGTAACGCCCGAAAGGGAACTTCGTTCCAAAAAACTGGTAATATAAGGAAAAGGCATAAAGGGTCTAAAAGAGAAACCACAGCCACTTAAGACAAATTTATTATTTTTTAAGCTAGATGCAACAATTTTATATAAGCTCTTGAAATTTTTTCGAAAGTCCAGAATTCACAAGTGACTAACCAAAATATCAAACATCGTCTGCATGAATTTGGTCTCTATTTTCACAAAGTAAGAGTACCACCTCTTCATTATTGAAACGTCACAAAAAGTCTTGCGTGGGGAGAATTAATTTAAATTGAAATGGGCCGACAAATTATGGGTTGGATTTTATCCTGGTGCCAGGAAAACCAGAGTGTGGTGTAGAAGTGGCGCCTTAGAAAGAATGATATACTTCCAGAAGGTCTATAATTACCAGGTTGGTCTGGAATTATACTACATTATAGAATGCAGCTGAATCGCTTGGATGAAATCATGAACCAACAAGTTTTTTAACCAATAGTTTAACCATTTTATTATGCTGCTGGCCCAGAACTAATCTACATGGATTACAACGCTCGTTCTTATGTAAAATGGATCTAGGAGATGAACCTTACTAGTTTACCATGAGGCATATTTCAAAAAAGACTCAATCCCGTAATGAATAGCAATCATAGACATAGACGCCTTGCATTTAAAAATGCATTTGGTGAGCAATGAGTAATTTTTAATATGCCTAATCCACTCCTTACACACCAATCAGAAATAAATTTTATGTTAATTAACAATGTATCGCTCTTAGGTTATTTCTCAATTCTTATATTAAACAAAAAATTAGTAATATTGTGTTAATTTTTACATGTATTTGCAATCTATAAAGCATTTAAATGAAGGATGTTAATATTTAAAATAACAATGTTTTTTCTTAGATCATTTTGAACAATGTGTTTTCCTATACAAAATTAATGTATAACGTTAACAGGTCTAGCATTAACATAATTCAGTAAACTTCAAAGTGTATATGGTAAAATTGCTACCAGAAAGAAACGTTTTTCCATTTTATTTTTATTGTCTCTACTAAAACGAAAGTTTCATTTCCAAAGAAATTGAGTCTTCAATAAAACTTTTATGAACTATTGACAGTCCACCTTTTCTTTGATCGTATTGATCAGTTTCAGTTCTTTATATTTGTAACTAGAGAGAAATATATAAAATTAAATTACAAATATATCTGCTATGTAAGTAAAATTGCTTTTCCAAGCAACAACGAATACATAATTACCGGTAAAATTTATCTCATAAATTAACGAGTTTAGTTTTAGTGCAACCAGAAAATACTTAATTTGCATGAATTAGTGTATTGTAAGCAAACTGTTTCAAGCTTTAAGAGAAAAAGTTTTAATTAATATTAGCAGATAACCTGAGGTTATCTTAATGACACCGCACAACTTGTAATTGTTATTGTTGCAGAAACTCACCAGATGCCGTATGTTGTAGTCTGTGTTCTAACAAATATTGTTTTGTGCTTTGCTTTCTGTTCTAACAGAGTTATAATAATGATAAGTGAGTATATGTGGTTTTAAACATTAATTTACATGCATATGCAAAGAAGTTAATATTGTGTATTTATATTAATTTGTGTACAATATAATGTTAAATAAATGGAAATGAAGGGCGCTATTAAATTGCACCACGGCAACGGGGGTCTAAAATCCTACCTTTAAATTGCACCACGAAAATTGGGATATAGGATTAGGAACCCCTGCAGATAATATTGCACCCTTTTTCTATTGAATAATATAAACTTACCTTTTAAGTCCACCCTATTTAAATTAAGTATACTTTGGAGTTTTAAATATATGTATCGGTATAGGTACATTAAAAAATATTTATTAAAAAATAAAAATATAAACATTTACATAAAGATTATAATATACAGATATACAAAAAGATATAGAAGCTTAAGAGTAAAAAAATAAAATAAAATTTATTTTTACATTCATACAGTATTTAAAGCGTTGTAGGTACTTACCAAAATCCATGGTTAATTTCAGCGGTGGACCACAATCAAATGAATTCAAATTTCAAATAACTTGACTGTTTAATCACTTTTAAAAAAATAAAAACAAGTTCAACTAAATTTAATGATTAATTTCAGCCGTGGACAATAGTGAAATGAATTCAAATTTCAGATATTTTCACTATCATAATCGTAAGTTTTCCTTGGGTTAATCCTACTCTAAAGAGGCAGCTACCTGTCGACCCCCTGTAGCGGTTAGTGGTGCTATTTTAGTGTCTGCTTAATCCCTTATTTTCACGTTTTGTTTAATATAAGAAATTGGTGGTGCAATTTAAAGACACCGGAAATGAAGAGTATCGTGTCCCAAAACCCTACTGGTTATACTACTAATAAATCAGGAAAACAATTTAGAATCGCACTTATTATTAAGGCAGTTTTAAGCAGCAAAGATTCTCATACACAAGCTTAATATATTTTTAAGTGAGTAATTATTACCGTATTGCAAAAGGGGGATTTGAAAAACACGTTTAAAAACAAAACAAAAAGATGTAGAAATATATTTAAAAATTTTTAAAAATCTTATAATCTCGATACCTTTACGCTTGCCTCGTATGACATCATTTTTAATATTATGTTAGGACTTCCGTTCTAATATAATTGTCTACAGCTTTTTTCATCGTCTTAAGGAGAAACGATGTAAAGCTGATTGGTCTAAGGGATTTGGGGTGTGTAGTGTCCCATTTACCTGCCGTTGGGATGAGGGTGATTCTGGTCCTCCTCCACACTTCTGGTATGTATCCCAGTTCAAAACTACTCCGACTGATTTGGATCAAGTGAGGAATAATTGCCTTCTGGTCTTGTTGTAGTAGGGCACGAAATATTCCGTCAGTTTCAAAAGTTTGAATGGCTGAAAGGTGTTCATAACCCATCTCATCCGTTCTACACTGCATATATAGTTTGTCATTGCAGTGTCTTTCCTATTTGGTCTTTTAATTTTGTAACTCGTATTTCCTGGAGTGATTCTTCCAGCAGGAAAGTAAGTTTCTAACAGGAGCTTGGCTCGTTCTTTTACGCTTTATGTGAAGCATCCATCTGGCTTTCGAAGTGACATTATCTACTCTTTCTTTTGCCTAAACTTTGTGTAGCCTTGCAGCAGAAGGCAGAATTTCCTAAAGCTACTTCTCTTAGCTTCTCTGATCTCTTTATTATAGGTAACTTTTGGCTCTATTGAAGAGCTTCCGTGTTTTGGATCCTAGATTTAACAGATAACTGTTACACCATAGTGCGTCGTTTGGCTTTCAAGTCCTCTGTAGAGGTGATTCATAGGCATCGAGTATTGCCTCGTTTAGTTCTATGAGATCATTCTCTAGTACCAAGTTTTTGGCTCTCCCTGTGGCTCAAAGGCCAACAAGGTTTCTGTACAAATTAGTGTTATAATTTTTTCAGTTGGTTTTTCTGGGGTTTCTCTTAAGTATAGTTTTAGGAGGATTGCACTTTAATCTGAACATGATAAGTCTGTAATTAGAGAGCAACAGTTCGTTCGAAAGTCTGTTCCTCATATTGTGTAGAATAAGATTCTTAGATTTGCTCACCTCTTTTATTGGTGTCTGTGCTTCCCCATACGGTATTGTGAGCTTTCGCGTCATATCCTATCTTGTTAAGACAGTATTCGACTAGTTTTTGCAATTCCAGAGGCGGTGCAGTCCAGTCTTCTGCAAATTACCATGAGGCTATGATGACTTCGTGACGGCCTTTCTTGTACTCTAGCTCAACTTGAATCGAGACGAGATCTCTCGTCATGAGTTTTGAAACACAACCATGGTTAAGACTTTTACTTACCAACATACAATCTCTCGGTATGTCCGCATTACTTATACCTATAGTATATCAACTTCGTTTCCTTACTGTCCTTCACGAACACCTGGTTTCTAAATTAGTGCAGTTCTCATTTGGTTTCTAATAAACGTCCTTGAGATAACCGCTGATGCTTCCTTATTTATTGATATTTATTCCCATTCTTTTTCTTAGACCTTAAGAGCATACTTGCTAAAAAATATCCATCGTCAACGAAGAGATAATCGCCGAAACTAAGCCTATTTTGACACTTAAGACAAAATGCTACGAAATTTTTATTGTACCTAACTTTTAGGTATATATGTAAACAATTGTTTCTGAAGCGGTTACACAATATTGATTGTAAGACCAACTTGATAAGGATAATTTATTTGATTTACACAGCAGTTGGAGAATTAATTTACCAGGCGCCGTTTTTGAACGAGTAAACAATTCTCATGACCAGATCAGACACTGGAGAAACAAATATTCTTTCTCGATGCAATTTTCAATTTATTCTTTTAGAGAACATGCATAAGATTAGATTAGGAAACGGAAATCTTTCGAATTACGTTTATATTTTGTTTTGATTTTTAAAACGGGCAAAGCGATTGGATCCGTAATTGAATTTTCTATAAAGTTCTTTGTGTAGATAACAGATTTGATAAATTATATTTTTAAATTTCTTTTTTATATGCTTGATGTTAAAGTCTTTGTGCGCCGTTACGATTTTTCCACCACGTTTGTAGTTCCAACTTTTTTAGAAGATTAGTTACGATTAGTTTAGGAATTTTCTGTCTTGAAATAACAAATAAACAAGAATTTTAGTTACTATTTTAACCAATCAGCAATCAGATTAAACATCGATTGTACGTTAAGTAAGGATAATGAAATTTTGTAAAGTGTGTTATAAAGCCTGAGGAATAATCTACTGAGGATAAATACGAGAGCTTATTGTAAATCTTTGGATGGCTTATAAATTAAATGGCAAACCTTCTTGTTATGTAGTACACCATAATGAGCTAGAATTTGTTCCGATGCTGTACATTCAAAATTATTAAAAATTAATTTTATTTTCAGGTTCACTGGTTTCAACAGCAGCATGAGAAAATTCGTCGAAAACGTGATTTTGTAGATGGTGACCCTTCGATATCTCCTTTTAGTCAATATATTAGCGAATCTGCACCTTCAACTGCTGAAGTTTTTCATGGGCAACCTAGATATAGATCTACACCCTCTATAACCTTTCCAGATCCTTTGTTTAGAGAGCAGTGGTACTTGGTAAGTAATTTTAATTTTTAATTAAATAATTAAAAACTGAATTTAAATTGGTAAAATGTTAATTGTTTTAAATTTGTAAATATAAACCTAAAAGTTAAAACCGAAAGCTATACTAAAACTAGTTTTTAACCAGGCACGTAATCTCGACGCTTTTCGTCTAATCCTCTTTTCTGTTACAAGTGAATATCCCCTCAATCCTGTTAGTCAAAATAGGTTAAACAAAGTCCATTAAAGTTAATGAATCGTAATGCTTGGACGTGGCATACAATAAAAACATTAATTCTACGATGTTCGTTTAATAATTTCTAAACTAAACTGAATAATAGTTCGTTTTGTTTAAATGACCCCTAAAATAAAAAAAGTGTGTGTGTCAGTTCCGACGCACGACTGGAGTTACTACTTAAGAAAAATTTTCTGAAATGGCGCAAAAAAGACTTACTATACTGAAATAATAGAATTAGTATAGTGTTATACCTATATCGGTATCAAAGCTTATCACACTGGCAGAGTGTCATTTTTGGAGTGGAGATGACGCTACTTACGATTGTGTTTAACTTTCGCAAAAGTATCAGTCGGTCCATACCGGGGATCTCTTCATTAGTGACTGAAGAGACATAACCTGTACCGATGAGCTCTAATAGAGCAAAACACAAGGTCTGCAGTTTGGTTTTGCCCTCGTGTGGACTGATTGATACTTATATCTATGTCGCAGCATTCTGTGCTTAGGGTTAGGGATTCTAACTACGCACAAATCTAGGTAATGTATGTAGAACACTTTGACAGCATGGTACGAGATACGTTTGTATCATTTTTTTATGACTTTATACATAAGGTGCTCTGTCAGTTCGACTTTTGACAGTCTTATACATAAAATGATTAAAAAACAAACTTATCTCGCGCCATACTGTCAATATATTCCAGATACATAACCTGGATGTGTGTCTGGTTAGAATTCCTAACTCTAAGCACAGAATGCTGCCATATAGATCCATATGTACAAATCGATATTATTAAAAATATTAAATAGAGTCCAACTTAAGATGGATGCGCGTCAGTTAAACACGACGCTTGGAAAGCGCGGGCGGTGCTCAGATCGGCCTCGTTGTATAATGTTGATTTCCTCACTTCATTTTTTAATATAATGATAAATATCCACAATAGTATTAAAAATAAGATTTACGAAAATAATATTAATTATTGATTTTTATATTATTATTAAAAAGCATTAAATTAACCTTATGTGACAGGTGGTTTGCATAATAGGTTGCGCACCAAACCGTAACGAAGTCACGTAATCAATGGATTTTACTCATATTTTTTTCATACCTAGAAGCTCGATATATAAGAATCGATTCTTAAGAAGTAACTCCGAAATTTTTAATATTAAAAAACTACTCCTTTAACAAAAAAATTCTTTCTCTAAAGGAATAGAATCTTTCAATTTATTATCTCTCATTATACTCGGATCCCTTCTTCTCGATTCTGGAAAGATGACAAATTCAGAAATTACAAAGTTGAATTAACTGCGACCTGGATACGTTTTAAAGTTTTCAGATTAAATTGGGCATTTATGGCAGTAAATCAACATATTACCGGTTCAAAATTTGGATTTATTACTTTGTGGCCCCGACCTATTTTAGACTAAATAACTCATGGCCAGCAGCGCACTCTCGTCCCTTAATGTAACATTGTCAAATAAAAAATGGAATAAAAAGGAATTTATTAAGCTCAACAATGCAGTGGTATAACTTTAATGTTATTAAACTCTAACAAAAATAGTGCTATAGAAAATTTTATCGTGTCTACAATAATTTTATATCCAAAAATGTAAGGCTTTAAATTTTTTGCTTACTTTATTCACATTTGAGTGAGGCTGGGTCTCGTTGAGGATTAGCCTATTAATGGTTGCTTCACTGGTTCGGAGGAAGAATCATTCTCTTCGTCGATTTCTGTAAGTTGAGGGTGGCAAATGCTTAAGCAAGTTTTGCATAGAGCATAAAATTTTAGCACTACTCTGTAGCAAAAACAACTGTCACTCTAACTACCTCTCTTGAATCCGCAGTAAATTAGTTTTACCAAAGTCTGCGGTGCTAGCTCTTGCGTGTTAGTAATTCCATTCAGTGTGTTCTGTGTCCACACCCAACCACTTGTTATTAAGTCCGATAGGAGTGTTGTTGGGTTGGCGGCAGACGTGCTAGGTATACCTTGACATAGGCAGCAAACCTTACAAAGATCAATTACCTTAAGTAGGCCCAATATTATGTTTTACCTTGCCAGAAAAAAGTACAAAAAACCTCTGCTACTTTTCTGGAGGAAGACATTGGACCAGCAGCTCAACATCCTCTGCAACTTTTCTGGAGAAAAACATTGAAGTAGGTCGAAAAGAACAATACTTAAAAATCTAAAATAGAAAATATTACAATAATAAAAAAAAGAAATGGTGAAGTTTGAAAACAAATGAGAAAATCAACAATAAAAAAAAAAGAAAAAACGTGAAAAACAATCGAAAAAACGAAAAAAAAATCATTGATTGATAGGCGGTTCGAAGTTCGCCGGTTTAGCTAGTTATTTAAATATATTAAACCTATTATCTCTTGAGAAAAAACTTTAGAATATAATTAGTGTAAAACTAATTAAAAGTAAATTATGTATTAAACTTCGTTTTCATCAAAATTCTAAACGAAAATATTTAGATTACCTCTTTATTTTTCCAGAACAATATTGAATAAAGAACCTGATACCCTGCATTAAATCCCTAATCTCTAAACTGATTTTTAAATAAATAGACTTATCTTAGTTGAAAGCTTTTACCTTTTTAGTATGCATAAAACATAAGCTCGCACAGGTTCGGTGTAAGTAATTTATAAAAATACTAGCTGACCCGGCGAACTTCGAACCACCAATCAATTTTTCAAGTTTTCAACATTTTTTTCGTTGTGTTAAGTAATTTTTCAGTTAAGCCGTCCCTGTCGTTAAAAACTTTCTGTTGGTTATTGAATACAATAACTTAAAGTTTCAATTTGATTCCAAAAAAAAAACGTGTAAGCGTGCTTTATTTAAGCTACACCCAGTAAAAATTCCTGTACTCACTTCAAGGTACTTCAGAGTCTCCGATCTCTCACGACACTGTAGCTGAAAAAATCAGTCGTCATTGTTTTTTATATAAAGCTTACTAGTGATTGTGTTTCAAGTGCCGATTATTGCAATTAAAGTTTGGTAATTTCTCCAAAATAGTTTTACGATTATCACTTTCAACTACATGTTGAACGAGCCTAGAGAATAGTCAAATTTCTACCGTATTTCGGAGACTGATGCTGGTTACTGACTCTCATGTTTCATAAGAAGCACATCATCAAATACTGTAAGTTTTATATTGTTACTTGCATTAATAGAGTTGCAAAAGTTGCAGACTTGCTTGTATAGGGTTCACTGGTGCAATGAGATCCTGCTTTAGTGTGGCCTTAAATGTAATTTTATACCTTACTCACTTGTATTTACTTGTGGGAAGGATTTCTTGCAATTTTAGAGGTTGGAGCAACCCAAGATGCTTATTCACCTAAGCTGTGAATTAAAACAGCACAACAAAAGGCAATAATAGAGTTGCATAACTTGTAGACTCGCTTATATAGGAATCATTGGCGCAATGAGATCCTGTTGTAGTGTGGCCTCAAAGGTTATTCTATGCCTTCCTCTTTTGTATTTACTTGAAGAAAGTATTTGTTTAAAAAATGCCTATAAGTTAACAAGAATTGAGGCTCTGAAACCTGGCGAACTTACAAGACATCTTGGAATTCTAATGTTTGTAGCAACCCAAGATGTAGCTTTGAAGGTAATTCTATGCCTTCCTTCCTGGAATTTACTTGACGCAAGGATTTCTCTGAAAAATGCCTAGGATAACAAGAATTGGACCTCTTATAGTTGGCAAACTTACAAGGCATCTTGCAATCCTAAAGGTTGGAGCAACCCAAGATGCTTAATCACCTAAGCTGTGGTGGTCTAATGGAATAAAACAACAAAACAAAAGGCAATAATAGAGTTGCATAAGTTGTAGAATCGCTTATATAGGAATCACTGGAGCAATGAGGTCCTGTTGTAGTGTGACTTTGGAGGTAATTCTATGCCTTCCTCTCTTGTATTTACTTGAAGAAAGGATTTGTCTAAAAAATGCTTATAAGTTGACAAGAATTGAGCCTCTAAAACCTGGCGAACTAACAAGACATCTTGGAATTCTAAAGGTTGAAGCAACCCAAGATGTGGCTTTAAAGGTAATTCTATGCCTTCCTCCCTGGAATTTATTTGACCCAAGGATTTCTCTGAAAAATGCCTAGGATAACAAGAATTGGACCTCTTATAGTTGGCAAACTTACAAGGCATCTTGCAATCCTAAAGGTTGGAGCAACCCAAGATGCTTAATCACCTAAGCTGTGGTGGTCTAATGGAATAAAACAACAAAACAAAAGGCAATAATAGAGTTGCATAAGTTGTAGAATCGCTTATATAGGAATCACTGGAGCAATGAGGTCCTGTTGTAGTGTGACTTTGGAGGTAATTCTATGCCTTCCTCTCTTGTATTTACTTGAAGAAAGGATTTGTCTAAAAAATGCTTATAAGTTGACAAGAATTGAGCCTCTAAAACCTGGCGAACTAACAAGACATCTTGGAATTCTAAAGGTTGGAGCAACCCAAGATGTGGCTTTAAAGGTAATTCTATGCCTTCCTCCCTGGAATTTATTTGACCCAAGGATTTCTCTGAAAAATGCCTAGAATGACAAGAATTGGACCTCTTATAGTTGGCAAACTTACAAGGCATCTTGCAATCCTAAAGGTTGGAGCAACCCAAGATGCTTAATCACCTAAGCTGTGGTGGTCTAATGGAATAAAACAACAAAACAAAAGGCAATAATAGAGTTGCATAAGTTGTAGAATCGCTTATATAGGAATCACTGGAGCAATGAGGTCCTGTTGTAGTGTGACTTTAGAGGTAATTCTATGCCTTCCTCTCTTGTATTTACTTAAAGAAAGGATTTGTCTAAAAAATGCTTATAAGTTGACAAGAATTGAGCCTCTAAAACCTGGCGAACTAACAAGACATCTTGGAATTCTAAAAAGTTGGAGCAACCCAAGATGTGGCTTTGAAGGTAATTCTCTGCCTTCCTCCCCTGGAATTTACTTAACGCAAGGATTTCTGGGAAAAATGCCTATAGGCTAACAAGAATTGGGCCTCTAAAACTTGGCGAACTTACAAGGCATCTTGCAATTCTAAAGGTTGGAGCAATCCAAGATGTGGCTTTGAAGGTAATTCGCTGCCTTCCTCCAATGCATTTAGTTGACGCAAGGATTTCTCTGAAAAATGCCTATAGGTCAACAAGAATTAAGCATCTAAATCCTGGCGAACTTACAAGACATCTTGGGATTCTAAATGTCGGAGCAACTAAAAATGCTTACATACAGTAAATCTTCAACACGTGCCACATACCTGTTTTTAACTGTAGATAGAGTTCTGTATTTAATAATATTAAAATATTATATTAATAATATTTAACTTTGGCTGAAATGAAATTCTCAACAGACGCCATTTAATTAAAAACATTGAAAACAGAAGTCATTGAGAACCAAAGTTAAACACATATTTTAGTTGTGGTGTTATTATTATATAAAGTTTTAGTTTCTGTTTGGTTTTGAGTTTGAATGAGTTTTTAGCTTTCTGTTATGATTAAAATACAAATAAATTAATATTAATATTACCCTATAGCTTCCCTCAAGTTTTGAAAGTGTATGTGGATTACCAACATTTTATCTTTTGTCATTGCACATATTTAACAATATTGGTAAAAACAAACCGGTTGATAAATCATCGGAAAAGAAAAAAATAAATAAAAAAATATAGCATTCGCTGGGGGTACGAAGAGCGTGGTTTTCTGTTGATAGATGACCTAACTCTTTGGTAATCACAAATGGCGTAAATATCGGCTTTATGGGCAACGTAACAAAGTAAAAAATTGGAAAACAAACCTGAGAAGATACGAAGGAAAGCAAAAAAATAAAAAAAAAATTAAAATTAAATAAAAGTTAAATTAAAAAAAAATTAAATCAAAAAGTACCGTATTGAAAAAGAATGAAAAAAATATTGTATTTGCGGTTTTCCATTACCTTGCGAGTGTGACGCTTTTTTCTGTGGTTCTTTCTGTATTCACTCCTCCAAACGTTACAAATATAAAAAAAAAATTATTTAAAGTAAAACAACCGTATATGGACAAGAATAATAGGATCACTCTGCACACTGGATTTGAAGTTCTTTGATCCACATTTCTCTCCGTTTTGTCGACGTTTTTTGTGAAGTTTTGTGAGACCTGGTGAGCTGTGATACCAACTCTACGGATTTTTTGCAGATCTACCGATTTAGGAAGTAATCTATCAATATACCGTAGTAATTTAACTTTTTTGTAACCAAATTTAAACACTCCTTTTGTTATTAAACAAACACTTTTTTACATTTGCCACCATTTTTTTAGTTTACCCATTTCTACTTATTTTTTTGTATCAATCTACCGATTTCAGAAACTTTAGGTTGATAACTCTGCTGGTGAGCGACAACGATGAAGATCGAGAGCTTTCGCGGCATGGAACCAGTTTTAGCGAGAGTGGTCTTACTATTCTTGTCTATATATGGTGGTAAAACCAATTTGAGAGACATTTTAAAACTTTAATAAAACTGGCAAAAAATTATAAACAATCGTAACAAAATGGAAATAAATATCTATATATATAAAAATGAAACCCGTTTTCCTTGGTCATAGCATCACGCGTGAATGGCTGGACCGATTTTACTAATTCTTTTTGTGTTGTATTTGTTATTATTAGGAGAAGGTTCTTACGGAAGAAAATATTAAGAAAATCTCTCAGAAATATTGAAAAATAGACATTTAGTTTTGCATATTTTAAAAAACGCGCGTAACGAATGTCAATGTCATTCACAGCCATAGACTATATTGAAAGAGCATCGTTTGTTCGGAAACGTGGTTACTTAATTAAATAAAGCTTTCATGTATCAAATTCAATATTGATTAATAGATATCTATACGATTTCATATAAATATAAGTTCGAAAAATATATTTTTGGTGCGATAAGTGAAACAAAACTATAAACTTTCTTTCCTTCTCTATCTCTTCATCTCTTTTATTTTTCTTAAATTTATTTTAGTTGTTGGCGTAGCAACGCACGCCGGGTACAGCTATTTCATATATTTATAAGAGTGATCCTTACTAAGACGCCACCGTAAGGTGGCGCAGTTGAGATAGTATAAATTTACATTAGCAATTCTTGCGTAATTAAGTACTATGACGCCACCATAAGGTGGCGCAGTTAAAATTTGGAAAAATGGTAAAAAAACATCAGTAGGCGGTACGAAGTTCGCCGGGTCAGCTAGTATTATCATAAAACACGTTTTAAAAACTTTGTGAGAATTTAAGAAAATCTTAAAAACTGCAAAAAATCCAGAAATATCCTACTAATATTATATAGGCGAAAGTTTGTTTGGATGGATGTATGGATGGATGTTTGTTCCTCTTTCACGCAAAAACTACTAAACGGATTTTAATGAAACTTTACAGTAATGTAGCTTATAGATCAGAATAACATATAGGCTATAATTTATAAAGATATTGTGTGAATTGTCCAAAATATAACGATAAATGTCATTTAAGTCTGAAAAAATTACTGTATTTCTTATGTTGACAATATTGTTACGTTATTACAGTGCGAATGTAACATCTCAATATTGTCAGACTGTTATATTTTTCAAATACGACCCAAAAATTATGTATGTTATAATTTTAATGTCATAATGTTAGTTCTTTTCACGCTAATATAAGCTACTCGAAATACTAATACTGCGAATACGAAGTCGCGGGCACCAGTTATTGATACATAAAGACCTTGCTTTTATTCGAATTACACGCAGACGAAGTCGCGGGCAAAAGCTAGTTCGAAATAAAATATTTCATCAAACTTTAAAGTAATGTGGAGACCATAAAAGATTTATGTCGTAAACGAGCTGGTCCAATTTGTTTATGTAAAATTATGTTTTCAAATTTAGATTATCTTTCTGCAATGGTAGCTTACAAAACCCATTTTGTTTTTATTTTAACTGCCTATATGCTTGGCTTAAAAATAATCTGGATTTCTTCCTTATACGTAATTTGTGTTAAGGCTCATTGATAAATATTAATACTTAATTTTCGCGATACGTAGTTGGTTTATTGAGATTTATGAACTGTAAAACTGTTATTATGTGGCACATCATACGTATGTTCAGTCAAATAATACTTCAAAACGTGATCTAAGTGATTTTAAGTGATCACAACTGATTAGAACTGGTTTTACTTGAGCATAGGTGTTGCAAAAGACTGAAAGTAATCAGAAGTGATTACAGGTAATTCCAAGCATATATTATATTATACCATGTCTTTGAATGCTTTGGCGTCAGTTCATCGTTTCGATTCTGGTGTAAAATGCTGTTTTTTATCCATTGTCACATATTGACGCATAAATTCAAGTGTATTATGATTAGTTATGGTTAAACAACATTAATTTAATGTTGTCTTGGGTCGATTGTGAGCTTTCGGATACCCAAATATTTATGCACAATATGCACAACACGTTCCATTGATATCTTTAGAGCCTCAACTACCCTGATCAAATTTACTTTGCGGTCATTCAAAATTTGTAGACTTTTCTGATGTTTTCCTTGGTATCAGCCTCTTTGGAGCGTCCACTGAGTTCATCGTCCTTGGTGCTCATTTCACCTCATCTAATCTTTCACTTTGCGACAATTGATTGTTTCTTGTACAGAATACAAATAATTTTAATTCAGCCAAGCCGTAGTCCTGTTGTTTTTGACACAAAGCGATGCTTTAAAAACATACGAAATTCCATTTTATCAATCTTTCAACTTACAAAAGTTGTTACACTTAAAATGCTGTATCACACCAACTAATATTCCGACAGCTTTGGAATTTGCTAAGGTGTCTTTTAAAGTTTGGGTTAACTCAAAATCATATGAATTTGAAACGGTTAGCACCATCTGTTTGTTAACTTAGATATTTTTCAGCCAATATAATCGGTCAAATCACTTTAAACTTGTGCTTTCCCTCCTCGGTTAACTTTGGAGTGTCACATCTTGCATTGTCTCTCTTAATAACAAAATTCTGTAAATAAATAATAAACATAGGCAGTATTTTGTTATATGGTAGTAACCCTTAAAAACCATATAATCTGGCCCAGTTTTTAGACTGCTCCATAAAAAATGCAGTCATAAGATAGTGCGTGTATAAAATGGTTTATGATATGTCGTAAAGTTTGCCAAGGGTGAAAAATCTCTTAGATTGAAGGGTCCCTGAATTAAAGTCTTTAACTTGGAGTCGTAACTACAATTTGGAGAGAAAAGATGTAAGGGAAACTAATGTTCCATTTTAACGATTTGTAAACAATGTTGAACGTATAAATGACAAATACTCTACAGCTATAAAACGAAAAAATTGATTTATCCGTTTTAATTTATATTTTTGTACAACAAGAAAAGTCCCCTTGGAGATTATAAAAAAACAGTTTTATGATGATTAATTCACACCAACTGAATCCGGCCCTGTCTCATTAATACTACAAATATGAAAACTCACGTCCGCTTCCGGAAAGTATATTACAAAATCGCAAAATTAAGTTATGTCTGTAATATTTAACATTTAACGTTTTCGAGGTAAAATTAAAATTTGCGGTATTAATTTATCACATGATATTAAAATGGAACGGAATAATAGTTTTGTTTAATCGCATCTGCAATAAATCTAACACTATAGCGAGTAACGATAAATTTTAAATTTGCCGCCTTAGAAACTTCTATATATCTTTAAGTGAACAGGATGAACTATTAAAAATAACCATAATTTTCGCAAAACTTCAGGTCCGCAGATAGGTGAAAAAATGTTGATAAATCATGTTCTTAAATATCAGTCGGCAATTGTACTTTTGGGTGGCCTTAGAAACTTCTTTATATCTTTAAGAGAAAAACTGAGGACTGACACATTGTTACCGAGGACAAAGTTAAATAGGCAATATCTAGCTTCTCCCCCTTCAAATCAACGAGACTGGATGGAGTTTATCCAGCCCTGCTGCAGTGGGGTCTGGAGGAGCTCCTTCCACAAGATATAGAGAGAAGTACAGAAGAATGGATTACCCTATTCCAAAAGCTTACCGACCTATTAGCCTAACATTATTCTTATTAAAAACGCTAGAGAGGCTAAAAGTACATAAGGGATACAGTTATTAACACCAACCCACTACATCTTAATCAACATGAATACACAACATGGAAATTCACCGATACGGCCCGACGTGCTGAAGTGATTGGTTAGATCGAGCGGTTATTGGACAGGAAAGAGTCTAGCCGAATCAACGGACAGACACCCTTCGCTATGCTAATGATACAGTCATAATAGCCGACAGCCAATAAGCGCTACAACGACTAATAAATAGAATAAACACTGAAGGAGAACGACTGGGATTGAAGATTAATATAGAGAAGACGAAGGTAATGGTGGTTAGTAGAACACTAAATATGCAATTGAATATAAAAGTAAAAAATAAGAACATCCAAAAGGTCTCCAAGTTCAGATATCTCGGTAGTTGGATAGCTGAAGATCTAGATCCAGACCTAGAGATACGTAGCAGGATTGAGCAAGCCAGAACAGCATTTACAAATATGAGAACCTTGCTAAGCAACAGTAGTCTCAACCTAACGCTTCGATATCGCTTTGTAAAGTGTTACATTTACTCCATACTGCTATATGGTGTAGAAACCTGGACCATAAAGGCCAATGTGATGAAGCGATTGGAGGCCTTTGAAATGTGGGTATTTAGAAGATTACTTAAAATTCCCTGGACAGATCACACAAGAAATGTTGAAGTATTAAATCGAATGGGCAGAGAAAGAGAGTTGTTGCCAATAATAAAAAGAATAAAACTGCTTATCTGGGGCATATATTTCGAAATTGCAAGTATTAGTTCTTAAAGCTTATAATGGAAGGAAAGATAGAAGGAAAATGGGGCATCGGAAGAAAAAAATACTCATGGCTTAAAAACATCAGGGTTTGGACAAACCTCGATGCCCATGCACTCTTTAGACTTTAGAGCCACACAAGATCGAAAGGAGTTTGCTAGAATTGTCGCCAACATCCACTAATTTGATTAGGCACCTTAAGAAGAAGAATGGAGCTTTCGATAAAACCACGTTCCCTGAAATAATGCACTCGCATACTGCCCGAAATGTACCTACAAAAGTCAGGCAAGATTCTACCCTGGGCGCATTCATAGATATCAAGGGAGCTTTCGACCAAATCACATTCCCTGAAATAATGTACTCGCTTACTGCCCAAAATGTACCTACAAAAGTAAGCGGGTGGATTCTTAGCATGCTCTCCATGCGTGCAATAAAAATAACTATAAATGACCTCAAGGTTACGAGGGTTTGACATAAGGGTGAGGTTGTATCACTTCTACTGTGAAACATGGTTCTAGACAGCAGGCTTGCAGGACTCGCCTACTGCTAGCCCTGCAATTGCCCACTCGTCCAGTAAAAGACGGCTTTCTGGATTTGTTACGAAAACTACTACCTATTACTTCTCAAACAATCAACGACGTGTTTTTGTAATTTATTTCCTTGTATATAAAAATACAGTTAAATGGTTTTAATACGTGATTTTTCACTTCACTTACCTTTATACTCATAAATCGTTTTTATACTTCCCAAATAAGTTCAAATATAAATAACTTATTTATCTATAAACTACAAAAAGAAGCGTACAATAATCGTAAAATTTAAGATAAGTAAAGAATGTTAGATAAAAAATTGAGAAAATTCTGATGAAATGTTCTGTCAAACGCAAGTCTTGAAGTAGAAATAAAGCAAATAAAACACAATAACTGAGTGTAAATGGAAGGAAAAAACCCAAGCAGAGAAGTTTTATTGTTATACATTCCTCAGATGTTATTCGCAAGTAGTCGAGGATTGGAAATATATACAATGTTACTTTTCAAACTCTTTGAAGTGTAAAAGGCGAAGCGTTTATTAAAAAGTTCATTTTGTGATATTGAAGGAATAATTTAACATCGAATCGCTTTTAGGATGAACTAATTCACTGATGGGAAAACTACGACAATTTATTTAAGAGATTATATTTTACAATTACTCCATTATGTGACCTCTTTTGTGTAACTCCGTAATAACATGTGTCCTCTTTCCGACTTACAACATTATCAACTCCCAAAGTTAGAGACAACTTACAAGTTTACTCTAGTAGAACCCTAGAAGTGGTAATTTGTTCAGTCTACCACATAGACTTACAGTTGAATTATTAACAACATAATAAGAGCCATTAAACAGGTAAATTTTACCATTATGAAAATGAAACCGATAAAAAAAATACTACAAAATTCTATGTTTAATACAACAAAATAAATTGCAGAAAAAAGTGAATTCCATTAAATTCAAGCATTTAAACTGGGTTAAAAAAAATTCTTTTTAATTTTTGTTTTTTGTGTCCCACTCACACTCACCTACTTTTTACATAGTCTCCTAGAGCAGCGGTTTGTCACGGGCTAATTTCTCGTTAGCGATAATTATTTTATTCGGTAATGAATTGAGTACTTACCATATAAATTTCACCATAATTAAGGGTTAAACAGAGTCATTTAATGTTAAGAACAAGTTGAATCTTGGTTGTTGTAGATAATCACCTTCTATTTATTATATTCTGACCACAATTGTTAGTAACACTACTTTGAATTGTCGTCTATTTATTATATTCAGGTTATAAATTATTGTGTTGTTTACTTTAAAATTAACTGTCACTTTCGCTTATAAACAGGTGATTGTCACTTCTTCTTCTGTTCGTATAACTCGTCATATTGTTGTCTACAGTCAGGTGTTTCGTTATATTGGCATCTAACATATTAAAGTTTGGACACGAACGAGAAATGAGTACCTATTGAGATTTTTGGTGTTACTATGACAAGCAATAGGATTTGTTGTTATAACATTGTTACCGTTGTCGTTTGTAAATCGTTGGCTGACAATCCTACTTTTACTGGTCGTACAGTAGTTTAGCGTAAGGACAGAACGGGTAGAGGTCATCTTCGGGTTGTGTCATTTTTCGTGGAAAAGAAAGGCTTGTTTGTCTCAGCCATTTTGCTACTTGCCTTCGACTTGATCACTTGTTTGAGGAAGAGAGAAGATTTTTGGGTTTAAGTTTTAAATCACGGTGCATCCGTAACAATTAATTTTGGATTTTTGAAACTAAACCTTATTTTCCATTTGAATCGTTGTTGGAGTTAGTTTCTGTTGTTATTTTTGGACAGATTCTTTGGAAAAGCCGAGTGGCGGATTTTTGTGAAATCTTCTGTAATAGATCACGGAACAGTCAGTGAATTATTTGGTTAATTCAATACCATTCAGGTAACGGATTGCGGTTAGAGTGGCAGAATCCCCTAATAGTGCAGTTACCAACGAATACATTATTTCACCCTTTTACCAGCCAGGTGTGTCACGATTTTAAAGGAAAAACCCTAATACATTAGGGTCCTTTGTACAGGTTTAAGTCCTTGGTACAGGTTTAAGTCCTTGGTACAGGTTTAAGTTCTTGGTACGGGCTTAAGTTCTTGATACGGGCCTATTTGTTTGGAGCAAGCCTTATTTGTTTTTGGAGCAGGCTTAATTTTTGGTACAGGCCTAAATTTTGGTACAGGCTCAGTTAATTGTAGCCAAGGACTGGAAGAAATTGATAACTGGATTACCAGATAAGCTATAAGCATTGTAACTTAGATTTAAGTCGTGACTTTAGATCTTAATTTTAAGTCTTGCGTGTGATCACACTTTTCGGATAATTTTATTTTGTTTTACTCTTTACTTTCATGTTAATATCATTGTCAAGCGCTAGGTTTGACAGTAGTGTAAACTCTATACTTTTTTTTATATTAAAGAAGGGTCTAGTTTGATATTTTCGTTTTATTTAGCTCACTTTATCGTTCTTATTGTGCAATTCAATTAATATTGATTAATATTCTTAATTTATTTAATTATCTCCAGTGAGAAAGGTCAGTGCCTGGAACAACAGGGGTTTCCGATTTCAACCGTTCAAAATCGGTGGCGCGGCTCACTATTATTTGTGTACTTACCCTCTACGTCTGAGCTGGGCACAAATTTGCCAGTAGAGAAACCACTTACCGATCTCAACTGGATTTGAACTTCTATTTGAAGTAATTGATAATTTTTTAAAATTTATTGTTTTATTTAAATTCTTTATTACATCTTAAGTACGTGGCAGGTTCTCAAACTGTGGAGTGCGCCCCTCAGTCGTGTTATTTATAACATTTTTATTGTCAAATATTGAACTACAAACTTATTCTAAGCCTAACAAGTTTTTAAATATTCTTAGAATGCAAGGACTAATGGTTGACATGCTCTTGCTTTGTGACACACAATCTCTGTAATTTGGATTCCACATTGGAAACGGTCACTCTGAGTTCTTCTTGGAGTTGAAATTTATTTCTATATTTAAATTTTAACGAAGAAGCAGCAGAAAATCTTGTTTTACAAAGATAGGACGTCATTCAGAAGTTTGATCCAGATATTTGTTAAAGATTTAGTACCGCGATCCATTTTCAGTGAAGTGATGGACGAAACGTCTATTAGTGGTTCTTCTTCTTCCAGTGATAGGTCATTAGGTTTACTGCCAAATAAAAACCAAACCCAATTCCAATTAGACAAACTCATATGTTCTTCTGCAAAAAATTATCGTCGAAAATTCATACTCAGGTTTTCTGAATGGTTTTTAACATTACAATTTTATGATTCTCTTCTAGTGGAGACTCCTGGATACTTCTATACAATGTCAAAGCAGTTTTCTTTTAACTTGTTCTTCCACAAATGCATTTTTTTACAAAAAGATTCAATCTTTTGTCCCAAATCAAATACATTTAAGTTTTTTCCTTGGAGTTGAAATTTAAAAGTATTAAGTTTTGCAAAGATATCTACCAAATAAGAAAGCTTTATTAAAAATAATTTAAACCAGGGCTTAGAAACTTGGACGCTAAAGCTTAATAAAAGATTATAAAAATCATTTACAAAGACACAAATTTTGACGTCAGAAGAGAGCTAGAGCTTTTAAGGAACGAGAAGTTAGGAAATGAACTTGTATTAATTCACCACCTGAAGTTTGCGACACTAAAGACTCTCCATACGATGATTGAAATCGTATTCCATAACACCAGGACACAGTTTGGGATATTTATGACACCCAGGATCAGAGTTCCCTACAATTTTTTTTAAATATCTACTAAATAGATATAGCTATGGCCCACATATCTCACAGGCGGTGTGGAAAAATCCTAGGTATTTAACTAAATATTTGGCTATAGCCCTCAATATCGGGTAAATCTTTTTATTCCGTTATGTTTCTGTATGAAAATTGAAATTGTTCGTTATAAACTAAACATCCTTTTGCACTTGGTGTTAAAATAAAATCAACGCTATAGCATTTAAGCTTGAATTCAATTTGAGTGACGTGTCATTCTTTTTAAAAGCAAGCGCAGTCGATGTCTTAAAGCTTAGAAACGTGACACAGCAACAACTCCGACAAAGAAAACGATATAGATATATAAGAATAAAAGCAGAGCAGTAAATAATGTCTTTTACTTGTCGCGGATGTGCCGGGACCGAATAAGGAGTTTTATTGTGTGAATGCAATATTGTCTAGGATTATAAAAATTGCGGCGAATCCTTCTTATCCTTTACAACTTTTGAGTTACGACTGACGACTTTAACTTGACCTTTAGATGGTTTTATCCGGTCGAAAGTAGATTAGGATTAGGATTAAGGGAGAAATAAAGGAAAATATGTAAATTTAATATCATTAAACATAAAAAGTTACCTTACGCAGGAAAATCCTTGCTAAAAAAGACATGTATATGGCTTAACCAATTAGCAATTAAGCAGTTAAGTTCTTTACTTTGTCACGTTACTTGTTCCCTATTATATTTTTAAGTTATTAGAAATTCTTTTTCAAATTTCCAAATTTGTAACGATACTTTCTCTAAAGATATTAAATATTCTTCATTTAATTACGCAAATAAACTTCCCACTCTAAATCAAAGTCGTAGTTCAAACATAATTAATAAATTAAAACCAACAAACCGACAAGGAGAATTTTTGAGACCATCGAGCAAACAACCTCAAAAAAGTCAGGGAACGAAACAAAAGATTGTTAAAATCATTTATAAAGGCACACATTTTGTCGTTAGAAGAGAGCTAGAGCTTTTAAGAAACGAAAAGGTAGGAAATGAATTTGCTAATAGTGTCTGATCGTTCATTGTAATGGATGAGTTGTATGTTTGCACCTTCTTGGATAGGCAACATGTCTTTGTCTTGGAAGCGTTGAAATTAACAAGATTCTTTCTTACCCACTCCTTTACAGTTCTTAAATCTTAATTGAGAGAAACCATTGTGGATCTTCTGTCCTTTTCCAGAATATCTAGGGACATGAGACGGTTGTGTGCTTTGCTACAGTGTAGGTTGCTGATAGTAAATCATTAATGTGTAAAAGGAATAGAGAAGGAGCTAGAGCCGATCCATAAGAAACTCCAGCGTTGATCTTGTAGAGGTTGGAGGAATGTCCATCTACTTCAATTTGGATGTGCCTGTTGAAGAGAAAGTTGGATATCCATCTGCAAAGGTTTGGTGAGAGTCCGTATGAAGGCACTTTGTTCAAGAGATCTGCATGCCACAATGGATCACTAGTGATACTATTTGAGTCTCTCCATGGCGGTGGATGGCACCACTCGAGACACGAGGTAATTACGCAAGCAGATCGACTGTTGACCTTTGTAGGCGAAAACCATATTGCCTGTCACTTGTGGTTGTGTGTCTCAAGGTAGCTCAGAATCTTGTGGTTGACGAATTTCTCTATAGTTTTGCTAATAACAGATAAAAGTGCTATGGGTCTGTAGTTAGAAGGCAGGGTATTGAAGCTTTTCTTGGGGACTGGTTGTACTCGTGCAGTTTTCCAGGATTCTGGAAAAATACCAGTATGGTCTCTCCAATATGTTCTAATGCCTGCTATGATTCGTTCGGGTATTTCGTCACTTCTCTCATTTTTTTTTCATTCACTATTACTCGCAAGTATTTAAATTGTTTATTTTGTTACTATCTCTTTTAGTGCATATTAGGTATTTTGTTTTCCCTTGATTGATGTTTAACCCTTGCTTTCTTTGCTAGGGCTGTTAGAGCTTTTTCCAGACTTACCTTCTTGCTTCCAACACAGGGAGTTACTAAGTGTAAAAACAAATTATATTTGAAATAAATAATGAATTTTAAATTTCTTCGTTGTCAAATTAACCTATAACAAATAAAAATGTTTTGCTATGATATAAATACTTTAGCACTGTACCTACCAATCACGAAACACGAAAAAACTAAACTATAACCTCGGAAATGTTATGGAAAGTCAACAAACTCAAGCTCTGGTAAACGAATTTTTAAACTTGTATACATTAGTTATGAAATCAGTAGTATATAAGCGCCTCACTTCTCTAACGCCACTAGAACCGAATTATTTATTATTTATTTACTTTGCAAGGAGAATTCATCTACACACATCAGCATGAGTTCAATTTAAATGCATGTTATTACAACGAACCGCAGTTTTCAGCATGCAGCAAAATATTCGTCTGTATTTTCAATTTCAGAAAATGGATTATTCAGCTTTATACAATAATGGAGCGTGTTTTTCTTATACAAAATACATCAGCAATAAATTATATATTCAAACTAAAACCGCACTTATTTTCGATAAAAAATTTACCCTTCATAGAGTACACAAGAATAGAATGGTTATCATAACATACAATTAGCCTGAGATCTAGAGCCGAAATTACGTAATATGACATTTATCCTTTACAATATGTTCATTCGATACAGGTATTTATGTTTCCGCTCAGGTGGATACAGGGGATGAAAATTGCCAATTTTTCGAGAAATTGTCGTCATTGATAATATGGATGAAAATTTATCAATTTGCCACGACAATTCGAAATCCCGACGAGCGCACACCTGAATAGATACAAAGAAGGTCACGGACAAGGGTAAAGAAGGCAAACATTTGGACAAAAAACGTCTTCAATAATTAGACCAACATTTCACCCTCGTAATCTTAGACCTGTGCGAAGCCTAAATCCTAAATGGGTAACCAACAAAGGAGGTCGCAAGCAAATGTTCGTCATTCCTACCAAGTAATGTTGACAACTCGAAATGGTGGACAGTTGGTTGGATACAAAGGAGGTGGCGAACAAGGATAAAAAGGGCTAAAAATCGTTATTGATAACATGTCCGCCATTTCTACAACGTAATGTTGAACCCTAAAGAGACCTAAATCCAAAATAGCGGACAGCTGGGTGGATATTAAAGAGATGGCGGAGAAGGGTAAAAAGGGCCAAAGTTTGTGCAAAAAATCGTAATCGTTAATATGACGGACATTTGTACCACGTTATGTTGGACACTTCAGCCAGAGAAGGCAAAGAATATAGAGATTGGTAGGCGAAAGGAATAATTTTATAGGTATATGATAGATAAGAGAACCCTGCTGTAGAACTTATGTCCTTTTCAGGGAATGGATGGGAGTGTTTGGATGGTGTTAGTATCTGTCGTCCGCCCCGCTCTCACAAATTTTCCCATTTGCAGCAGGTTGGATTGCTCTTGAGTCTTCTCTCCATCCATGGCGCTTGAACGTACCTAAACAGTCTACTTTCTTTGGTGTAAGTGTAGGTGTTGTGTTGCAGTGTAACTCACGTGGTGCAATGTGGGGTTGGGAGATTGACGCTGTGGTGTGTCTCCTCCGTCGTGGAGCCTTTCCATTTGGCAAGAACAAAGGGAACCACAGAAACCTTCGCCAAGGACCCATTTTTTCTCCAGTCCTGTGGGGGTACCATCTACCTGTAAGAAAGGGGGATTTATCCAGGAGAGTTTCCAGGTCTTCCTGTTTTTGTTAATTGTTTGTGCTGTCAAAGAATTTTTATTGATTAGATTGTCAAGAATTAGTTTAAAAAATGTCATAAAATGAAAATCTTATGTGAATGAAAAACAAAAACGCAGAAGCAAATAGAAAATATGTCCGATCTGCAAAGTAGAAGAGCAGAGAGAAGAAGAAGTAAAGCAGCAAAAACAAGGAACTAGAAAGTAGAGGAGTAGAAAGAAGAAGACCTGCCACATGACCAAAAAACATATTTTTGTTTGAATTTTTTTTTTGTATTAGCAAGTAATTGCCTTGTGTACAGAATCCAGTTAAATATATTATTTGTTGGTGAACAGAACAAATAACGTCACAGGCAAAAGCTTTAATTTTAGGATTATTTAAAGTATCAATTTAATAAATTCTATGCCCATGAAAAGTTAACGAAATTGCATTTTGTTTTAGAAAATAAAGTTTAGTTAAATTTAGTCGACCTTTTGTGCCACTCACTATTTTCTTTGTGTATTCGTTGACCCAGAAAGGCCCTTACTGCAATTAAAACTACACAATAGCTTCAAAACTATCTCAAATATGCATGCGTTTTCATTTACAATAAGCATTCAGAATTATTTACCGGTTGCCCGAACATTTCACAAACCCAAAACTTTGTCAAGTTAATATAGAAATTATAAACGTAATATTTTTTTTACTTGGACGTAATAAATTGAAATTTAAATTGCCTTTTGTGGTTATAAAATTGAGAGTAAATGTGTTGAAATGCGAAACCATGCCCGAAAAAAAATTTAGCTATATTAGATTATAAATTTACACCGTACTTTTCACAACTGTGTGAGAGAGAAAGAGAGCTAAAAAACTTGAACACTAATACCAGTTTGCCCCACGAACCCAGAAAAACTTCCCATTTTCAACAACAGAGAAAATATAAAAGTGAAAGTTACTTTTTCCTTTTATGACTGTCACTTCGTTTTATTGATTTATATTGGTTTAAAAAACACGGAAACTTGAGAAAAACTTTTAAACTTCGATACCTGCTTTATATTTAGTTTAAAAAATCAGTGAACACTTGATAAAATACCAAAAAAAACTTTATAGACAGAAATAATAAGACCAATGATAACTTTTTCACTCACTAAATATGAGTAGTCCACATTCTTGTGCAAAATAATATAATACAAATTTAAAAAAAGCGAAAAGATATGTTGATCAATTAACTAAACGAATAGCTAATTGAACAAAAAAACTGAGCGCTTAGCTAAACGATTAGTTAACATATAGAGTGCTGATTAGATAACAAACTGATGACTACCCTGTAGCAATTTGAGGTTTCAGAACCCTGATTCCTTCTTTATTGTAGAAGATTTTTCATTGTAAACTCAAGAAAACAATAACTAACTCTTTAAACTTCTCTGAAGATACAGAAGAAGTAAGTTAAGATCCTGTGAGTAATGATTACGGCAAAGACAGTCAACAGTGAGTTTTAAAGTTCTGATATCTAAAATTGTGTGAAATGCATCCTGTTAAAAACCACAATGGTTTACTACTCTACTGCTTTACCAGAGTTGCTAAAATCTTGTTTTCGCAAGCCTTTCTATGCTCTCGTTACTCTTTAGTATACCGAAGATGGCACGGCTGCCAATACGAGACCGATGGGTAAAAAACAGAAGAACATTTGGATATGCCATCACTCTCGAGCCAATTAGTAGTTCCCAACAGCCAAAGAAGCTAACAGTGCTACAGAGATTTCATATCTAACTATTCTTCTTTTTCACCAGTCTTGTATCTACATGGGCTACTTTTAGCGAGTTATAGTTATAATCGCATCCGCAATTGTGCCCTCCCGGTTCCCAGATAAGTGATGGGTCTTGGCAGCTTTTATCTAAGGAAGATTCATCGGTGTCTTCCTCTAAAAAAATGTTAAAACAAATTGTGTGAAACGCACCCCTTTGGGTTCAAGACAAGGGTTCAAAAACCGCAATGGTTCACTGCACCTTTCGACTAACCTGTTTTATTGTATGTGAGCCACTAATCGGCTACAGTCGTGAGGAATTTGAGCCCCATTTGCTTTAAGCACCCAAATGCTGGAAGTATAGCCGTTACCCGATAAGGGACCTGTACAAACAATGAGTGGATGGACATCTCCCCATTATGAGGAATTGAGACCAAACTAATGTGTGGTTACACCTGACATAGCTGGATCCGAAACGAAACCTCTCCATCTTACGATTAAATCAAATGCCACTACAAGTCTTTTCTCAAGTTGAGACTAACGCGCTTTTCATTGCATGAGCTTTGATTTAATCTCGCTGTACTACAGTTGCTAGGAAAGCTATCCTTTAAGCTTTAAACGATTTTCACGGGACACCAGTACCACACATCTATCCTATAAAGGTAATGCCGTTACCCCAACAACAGGCATAGTTTAAAGAACCTAAATGGTTTTAAGGGTAAACATCAGATATTTTAAACAAAGCCACCTTTTCGACACCTTAAGCTACTGCCTTCTTATCTATGGGAGTTTAGTCTCGTCTACTGTAAAAGTATGTCAACTGGGATTCAATGTAATTGGGAACGCGACACTGACAGCCCGGCATCTTAACCGATAACAACCAGTGTTAGAATAAAGCTTCAACATTTGACTAGTCATGGTCAAAAATTTCCCTTTCAGTTTAGCCTCCTCGCGACCTTTGTGGTTCCCACAGCGGTCATTTCTCTGCAAATCTGAGATGTTCGTCTCATGTTTACTGGAATAAGTTGCGCTGACCCGATCCTGTCGCCTTTGACTCAACTTAGGGAATACCAGAAAACCTTAAGTTCTCAGAAGAATTTCCCCCTACCAATGTTAGAGCATCGACTTAACTGGGATTGGTAACGGCCGGTGCAAATTCCTGTTAGTGTAAAAATGTTTTAGGCCTAAAATGCTTAGACCAAGGCAAGCCTTTGTGTTTTCAGCAGCTATTTTTTAAATTTGGTAACTTTTAAAGCTTCTATTCTCTCCTGTTGTCCTGCCACTGTTGTCTATAAACATAGGGATCAAAACTTTGTCGAATTTGGAATTTTAATGAAGTCCACGTCCGGTGATTTCTTGTTCAACCGGTGCTTACAACAACCCTTCACTTTATTCCCTTCATGGGTTTAAAGGATTGTAATTTGAATTTATTCAGCAGTATGCATCAGTTTAAAGGTAAACTAATTTCGTAGTAGTTTAAAACGATTTTGAGTTTTAACCTGGATTAACATTTTTATTAACAACAAAAGGTCCACTTGTAAACTGCATTTGGAATGAATATAATAAATGGAATTATTTTAATATTAAACTTGAATGATATATCAGTTTGGGAAATTAATGATCAATGCTTTAAAATTGTTCGAATCAGCCGTCACATAAACAATGAGTAATACCGCTTTAGAATCATTTTCTATTTATTCAGTATAACAATTTAGTTTAATTAGAATATCACTAAAAATGACAAGGCTATTTTAATTACAACAGTAATATTTATTGTTAAAATTATAATATTTTACGTTGCCATTTTGGATTTTGTTTAACAGAATAACAACCATTGCAGTTCACTTTATTTGTAAAGTTAATTTTTTAACTTTTAGGTTTGACTAATTTGTTCTATAATTATAATTAAAAAAGAAACCTTGGAAAACCACTCTTATCATAACCTCTTCAATTATCCTTTCGGCCTTTTTCATTCTTTTTAAAAACTCCTTCAACTATGTTATACATTTCTATGGCTCTTAACTCGTTTGAAGAGTTATTTTTTTATTGGACCATAATCGTGTATCTCTCCGGAAAAAAAGAGCAAGCAAAATTAAAGACGAGTCTTTAGGATCATTCAAGAAAAATGATTGAGTAAGCAGGGTAGACCAATTGACCTTATTTCCGGTCTGTTGTTTAGAGCTATGAGAACCGATAAATTGGGCTAAGCGAAAAGGGAATCAAAACAACTAGGGAGTAGATATGACTAGTTTTCTTTCTTATATTTATATAGAGAGATAAAACTGAATATATTTATGATTGGTAACGTAAAATCGCATGTGTACCATATTAAAAATTCTCTACGAGGGCAGTTTAATAAGTCTTTTGTATACCAAAAAAAATTAAAACTCTGGAAAAGTGACGAGTTATTTCTCAACATGGTCTCCTTTTAGTTCGATACACTTAACCCAGCAATGCTTTAACTTCCTTAATCCGTCTGAAAAATACGTTTTTTTTTTTGAGGTCTAGGTGATGACCTCCTCATTGGACTTAAATTTCTGCCTAGCGAGTGACTTTTTTAAATTTGAGATCAATAAGAAATCGCATGATGCTAAATCTGGAGAAAACAGTGGCAGCAGTTCGTGGTTCAATTCGACCAATTTGACCGTGCCAACGGCGGAAGTGTGAGACATTCCGTGGTCATGGTGAAAGATTATTGTTTTCTTTGTCCAAAGAATCGTTTTTTTTTTGGCAATTTGTTCCAATAATTTGACCTAGTTTATAGGTAGTTGATGTAGAATCCCAGAAAACAATAGCCATCACCTTTATAGCCGATGGGAGAGTCTTTGTCTTCTTCGGAGCGCGATTACCACTGTTTTGACTGTTCCTTCGTCTCTGGTGTATACCAGTGGATCCATTTTTTGTCGAAGATCACAAAACGACGCAGAACTTTCTCCGGATTGTGCTTAAACACCGTCAAACACTCCTCTGACGTCATCTCACGGTTGAGTTTGTTATCTGGCACTTATCGGGCCAAAAGCTTTGCAATGACCAAAATTTCATGCAGGATATAGCCCACGTGGTTTTCTAAAATACCTACTGCCTTAGCTATCTAGCTATCTTGCTTATCTTTAATCGTTAGAGATTTTCGGCGAGTGATTCGGAGAGCATACTATCTCTTTGTATTTCAGTACTAATTCAAGATGAACATAGTAGGCAGGTATTTGAAAACCATGTGGTCCAATATCTGCAAAATGTCTTATTCAAATTTCTGCTTTATTTTGTGTATCCTAATCTAAAAAATATTATTCACATTTTTCTGCAGCCTGTAAAACCCTATACTTGCCTCACTTTTTAAGATAATATGAAGACGAGGAAGGACTCTAGCAATGCCTCTCAGAGTTCCAGTTGTGTCAAGGCTAGCAAGCTTTTAAATCTTGTTTAGCTTGATAATGACATTTTTCTGTTGTATCTTTTGCTACCGTACCAAAGACTCTATTATTACTTAGTTCAAATTTAGTGTATTGATGGCTGCCCTTTGTTAGAATATGGTAGAGAGCCTTTCCGTTGTACGAAGTAGAACTGTAGTGTGATTTAATGAGTCTATTCTAATATTTTCTTTTAAAATATCAACTTTCAAATAATCAAAACAACTATAAACACAGGAAATGCACTCGCAAAAATCGTACACCGATAGAACGACGTCAACCACGATGGCATATGATAGAGTAGTAGTGGTATGTAAGCTATGCTACCACCTGCCTACCAACATCTTGCCCCGTTTCGCCATCTTTCGACAACAAATTTAGATATAACGAGAAAACCAAGCAAAAAATAAAATGATTGTGATAGAATCACTTAGTTCCTAATTCGACAGTTTTGTTTATATTATTAATGTGATCGACAGCAAACAATATAAGTTGTTATATATTGACAACTTCCACTAGACCTCTGTTTTTACCTTTTTTTAACTTCTCTCAAAAGATTTCTTTATTTAATTTGGTTCGGATTCTGTTACGCAACATATATATCCTTTTAAAAAGTTTATTGAGTATTTTCTTTCTAAACCACCAGAAACGAGATGAGTAGGGAACATCAGATTTGGGTTTCTTTAATGTCATAAAAATTGATAAAAAGAACTTGGATACGTTTTATTTCTTTATGTTTGAAAGATACGAGATCGAATGTTAAAATTTATATGACTGAAGGATACAGAATGATGATGAAAATTCGATTTTTTCAATACCAAAATATTTGTATTCATACAGATTCCAATTATATCTAACTAATGTGCGTTGATGCAATATAAGTTTTAATTTTGTTCAATAGAAATATAATTAATATTTTTAATGAGATTTCTCCATTTCGGATTTCTAGTTAAAATTAATTGGTATGCTACCAAAACTTGCTAGTTATCGACTAACTGATCAATTAGTATAATAGGAATTGCACTAATTAGAAGGACAAAATAATAAACCTTAAATTAGTGATTAATACGTAGTAAACAATTTATTGAAAAGTTACTCTAGTATAGGTATACATTTGGTTTTTGTAATAATTATTTTGCCTATATGGATAGATAGTCTATGAACATTACTACAAATGTACATACGAGAATTTTTCAATAATAATAAAATCTTTATTAAATCAACAATATATATTTTGTCCTCTTCAAAGTAATCCCCTCAGATAGAACAAAATTGTGCCAGCGCTTTTTCCAATCTTCGAAGCACTTCTGGAACTCGATTTTTGATATGGCTATCGACGCGGCCTTTATCTCCTAAATTGTGGCAAAACGTCGTCCTTTCATAGATCACTATAGTTTTGGGAATACGAAAAAGTCGCAGCTGGCTAAGTCCGGAGAATACAGTGGTTGAGGCATGATAACGGTGTTGTTTTTTGGTCAAAAACTCACGAACAAGCAGTGATCCAGTTGATATGCCAACATCCTCAGCAATTGTTGACGTGCTTGGGCTTCCGGAGCAATCATCGTCATCAATGTCTTCTCGGCCTTCTTTGAAGCCTTTATTTTATTTATAGATTTTTTTTCTGTAGCCAGGGACCTTGGATTGTATATTGACACTGAGCTCAGGTTCAGAGAACATGTTGCTAAAATAACTAATCGTGCTTATAATTCTCTTAGAACTATTTATTCTTTTCGTCATTCTTTGTCACCTCCAGTACGAAAAATGCTCTGTGATTCTCTCGTTTTGAGTCATTTTAATTTTTGTGATATTGTATATGGCCCATGTCTTGATGTTTACACTTTCTTCTTCTCGGATACAAAAAGTCCAAAATTCATGTTTAAGGTTTATTTATGGCATACAAAGGAGGCAGCATGTATCTCATGCTTTGGTGTGGTCCGGCTGGCTAAACATGGAAAACAGAAGGAGTCTTCATTTTCTTTCTTTCTGTCATAAGGTAATCATCTTTAAAACACCACCGTACCTGTTTAATCGAATTTCATTTAGGACGGATGTTCATAATCTTAATTTACGTCATCGTGGTCTTCTCACTATACCCCGACACGGTAGCTCATTATTTCGCCGTTCGTTTTCATTTAATATCGCATCGTCTTATAACAATATCCCTGCTGAATTTAAATTATTGAGTCCGTCCGTATTTCATCGGAAAATGAGAATGATGCTATTGATTTAACTGTGCGTTTGAGTCTGTGTGTTGGTGGCTCAAGCATATATCTAAATTACATTATGTAGAATAGGGTGTAGAGCGGACAGTGAGCTAAGAATATCCTACTTTTAATAATTTATTTTTGTTGTGGATTAATTTGGGTTTTGGGTTCTGGGGGTAGAGAGAGGCATCTGCACTTGTTGCAGGTGAATCTATCCAGAACCTATTGTCATGAAAAAGTTTAATACCTTTATTCAATTAAAATCTATGTTTTTATTAGAAACTAAATTATGACTGCCATCATGTCACATAGATTGTTATATTTTTGTATTTTTTATCTTGACACTAAACAGCTATTATTATTATTATTATTATTATTATAGACTCTTGTTTTACTCATAGTAGATTCACCAAATGCCGCAGTCGAGATTTTAAATGCATTGGTACACTTTATTTTATTTTTAACGCAAAATTTAAGGCAGATTCATTGATCCATTTTGTTAGATAGTAGAAAATCGAAGAGTAGGTACACCAAAACACGTCTAACGTATAATCAACGTTCAGTGACGTCAGCAGGTGACGTCTGCGCCAGTCACCGATATCACACTGCTGTTTATAGTTTTATTTTGTTAGTAGATTGCGATAAATGAATGTTGACATTAAAATTTTAAGCTTTTCTGTAATCATTATTGAAATTTCATAAAATCCTTATGCTTTCTTAATTTCTAATTTCTCCTGTATTAGTGAGATTCATAATAAATATACAAGAAGTATATCGGATAAGGTTTAAAACACTGCATATTTTAATATTAATTTATGTAAAATTCTCCTAAAATGTCGTTTATTACATTTGCATATTGAGTATATGTAACTATGACAATAAAAAAAATTATAGACAAACTCTATTTACAACAACACTATGAATTTAGTATATGAGCTTGTAATACAATATTTTCCTTATATTAAACATCATAAATATTAATACAAAGATTATGGATTCTAACCTATGTAGTATTTTTGTAAATTTTATACAAGAAAAATTATACAAAATAAAGTATAAAAGCATGTTTTTAAATGTAGTGCGTGTAACACGCAAATTTAAATTAGCCTTTTATTGCAGACTAATACATTGTTATTAAATTTTACCGATAGTTAAGGTAACAGAGACGTGATTTTTCACTGTTATAGATGTTAAATTAGAGTTTATGTCTTAACTCGTTTATCTTTAATTCGTTAATGTTAAGCGATAACAGCCAAAGCCAATTTCATGAAATAATGGCAAGGCAGGTGTGGTTCCATTTTCTTTACCAGATGACGCTGTTAGTATTGAATTTTCAGCTTACTCGTAAATAAAAGAAAGATTTGTTTACCAATGTGTGCTTGTGAGGAAAGATAAAAATTTAGGTTGAACAGGGAATTGAAGAATATTTAACAAGAATTTATACTGAAAACCAAAATAAGTCATTAGAAACTCTCTTTCAAAAACGCTTCTTTTTTCTTCTTGTCTCTTTACGCCGTCGCAGTTAAATTAGCAAGCCCGGCAGTCCAGAGTTGTTCTACGGTTCCAAAGACATTCGCTTAGACTTCCAGTGTTAGATCGTCAAGGTAATACTGTGAACAAAAAATAGTAAGACTTTGTTCATAATTTTAAAATTCTCTATTTATTCTGCCGAATCTATTTCGTCCCGCTCAAAGTATTACCCCCCCCCCCCCCCCCCCCGGCCCCAACACACCTGTGCCAACGTTTTTTCCAAACCTCGAAACACTTGTTAAAGTCAATTTCCGGAATAGCCTTCAATACGCGTAGCGATTCACGTTTACTGTCTTTAATTGACTTAAAACGCTTTCCCTGGAGCGGTCGTTTGAGTTTGTTGAAGAGCCAGAAGTCACACAGAGCTAAATCAGGTGATTACGGTGGTTGTGGAACGATATTGGTTGAATTTTTGGCGAAAACTTCACGAAGAATCAATGCAGCATGCGACGGTGCATTATCATGGTGCAAAAACCAATAGTTGTCGGCTCATAATTTTGGCCTCTTTTTGCGAATAGCTTCGCGCAAACGACGCACAAAGCTTAAATAATATTCCTTGTTTACAGTTTGACCGGGCGGAAGGAATTCATAATGCACCACACCACGATAATGGAAGAAAACTGTTAACATGACCTTGATTTTTGAACGACTTTGACGCAGTTTTTTCGGCTTGCCTCACCTTTGACACGATATTCCCTTGATTGATCGGTTGTTTCCGGGTCGTAGGCGTAGATCTCCCTGATCATGCATTTCACCTTGTCCTGATAGTCAGAAAGCATCCTTTCACACACATCAACGCGACGTCTTTTTTCCAAAAAATGAGCATTTTTAGACCCAAACCAGATTTGACTTTTCTCAGGCCGAAATGGTCTTTTAAAATGGTTTTCACTAATCCTTCTGATATGCTAACCATATCAGTAAGGTCTCTAACAGTTAATCGACGATTTTCGAGCACTAATTTTCATTGACGTTTTGTTCATCAGTTGATGTTGATGACCGTCCGTGTACGTGGTTCGTGGTCAATGCGTTCTCGACCCTCTTTTAACAATTTGTACCAATCAAAAACACTTGCTAGTGACATGCAATTATCACCGAAGGCCTGTTGCAATATTCTGAACGTTTGGGCACCAGAAATTTGATTCCACACACAAAATTTAATGAAACTTTGTTGAATAATTTCACTCATTGTAAAAATCGCCGAATGGACTTCTTGTACTTTAGAAAGACAAGTATATACTAAACACTACTGATTATTTTGATGTGATATTTGACACAGCTGTCACTGACAGTGTTACCAACGTAGAAAAAAAATATTTCGACGAATGGATTTCCGCGCGAAATTTAAATTAAAAAGTCTTACTATTTTTTGCTCACAGAGTATAAGAAGCTTCTTCACATTTGCCGATGTGGTTGGTCTTTGGTATATATATTAACATGTATTGGAAACACGACACATCTTGTGGCAACCAATTTTTTGAGGGTTCCAACCTCTTCTCCTACCCTGGAACTCTCCATAGAACCTATGATTATGCAGAAGTGCGCGAACCATATCTGTAAAAATAGTTTTCTTGTGACTGGATTATTTTGTGTAACAGAATATAAGGTTTGTTCCAACAGAGCTCCTGACAGTCAAAAGGACGTCAGACGCTTGCGCAGTAAGATTAGACCGTTCCAACATAACACCGAATAATCGCATGTACTGTCAAAATGCTGTTCCAACAAAGTTTCTGACTCGTACATGAACGCGTTTATGTACGGTCAAATCTATCCTTGGTTCGATGCATGGATAATTTGTCAGGACATGCGCAATAGGTACTTTGTTCTCTTTACTCTTTATAACACAGATTAAATTAAACTTTGCTTTATAATGATATACTCTGCAAGCTCAGAAACTTCTGTTAAAAATATTATTTAAATGAAAAATGTTGTGTATAAAAAAAATTGTTTATTATCTGAAATTTTTCTTCTTTTTTAAAATTATGTTATAGTCAATATAAACATCTCACACTATTTAAAATCGAAAACTATTGCGTTACTCAACAAAGAATAAATTTATTATTAGTAATTAAGATAAGAGAAAGTAGAAGAATAAAAGAGTTCCAACAAGGACCATCAACCATAAACTCATACATGTACTGGACTTGCGCATTTTATAGTTCATGAATGTGTTCATGTACTAGTCAGAGTGGCTCTGTTGGAACAAACCTATTGTGTTGTACTCTGGCATACGCTAAACCAAATAAAATTGTATCTAAGGAATAGGGAGGCACGAAGATAACTAAAATTACTTAAGAGAGAGTAGAACTAGAGTATACTTTTTACTCCAAACATCTTGGTGTCACCCTAGATGCCTCTTACATACAAAGCACACTGCACGAAAAGACAGAATAAAGTAGCTGCCCGAAACAAGATCATACTGAAGCTTACTGGAAGTAAATGGAGAGCGAATCCCATAGTGCTAAGAACTTTAGCCTTGGTGATGTATTACTCTGCAGCTAATACGCATGTCCTTCTGGCAAAGAAACTTCACATGTTAAAGAGGTAGATACAGCACTAAACGAGACATGCAGAATAATTACTGAATGTAATAGACAGTCTCCAGTACCTGATCGGCATATTCCCTCCAAGCAGAAAACGTACAGTTGCAGCCAACGTTAAAAGAAAAAGATTAAAAGATTAAAACCAATGAGGCGGATCCGCTATATGGGCACCAACCACCCAAAAGGCGACTAAAGTCGAGAAATAGCTTTCGACACAGCAGGAAATAAAAGCATTCACTACGATAGTGCTATATATGCGTTCAGTGGCTTGTCAGCTACAAATTTTTTGTACCAACAAAATCTGCCGTCGTTTTATTCATTAAAAGATATTCTGGACATGTTCTAAACATTCTAGCTGATAGTGTATATGAGAAAACATCTTCGGATAAGACTACAAAAAATTTATGAAATAGACCGGCATCAACTCATTATTAAATTCAGTTATGTACACAAACATCCTACGTGATCTCCAATACCCCGTCCATTTGAGTGGCTGCGAATACAACATTAGCGAGTCAGAAAAGCATTATGGTGCCAAAAGGACTTTAGAGTTTAATCTTCTAAATGCTTTATTGAATTTCAACATATTTTATATCATTGTTAATAAGATACTTATGCATCCCTATTGTAGAATCGTAACGACTACAAAAACTAGCCTATCATGAATTTGATCCCACATCTGACAAAGCCAAGTAGCAACTAAAAAGAATAAAATAAAAAATTTAACTGCCTTCAAAAAAAAAGGAAAATTTACTAAAAAGCACAAAATAAAATCTTTACTTCATAAAAAAATTGGAACCAACTAGGCATCTGATTTCGATTTCCTTAAAGTCGGCTCCAATGGCAAATTACTCGCTATTTGAATCTTAGCTATTAAGTCTAGAATTTCGAATGTTCAGTAACTCAAATCTTTTACAAAGATATAAACCATTGGAGCCGACTTCAAGGAAAGCGAAATCAGATGCCCAGTTGCTTCCAATTTTTTTAAAAATGCAAATTTTACTTTTTAGTAAATTTTTCCTTTCTTTGAGGCGGTTTAATTTTTTAAAAAGTGTTTATTTAGCGTTAGTTCAAAAACAGATGGATTTTTATTGATCATTAATATTTTTGTATCTTAAAGATTTTTATTAAAAAAAATGAGTGTGGCAGTCAGTGGGACTGCCGGCAGAAGTTATATGCACGCGCCCGGATTCATAAATTTGTATGAAAAGAATTTAGCAAAATCATTATATGATATTTGTAGTTAGCGACCTCAAAAACCGAGTGCACACTCTTTTTGTATCGAGTTTGCATAATATTCCTGGAGACGAGGTCCATCATAAGCACCAGGTGTTTCGAAGACCATCGTCATTATTATAATCGTATTTAGCGACTCAAAAAACCACCGAGTACCAGGTGTACAGAATTTACATTAAACCCTAGAAGAAGAGGTAAATACCCTAGGCACCAAGTGCCGCGGAGACTTTCGGAATCGTGATATTCGTATTCAGCGACTCCAAAAACCACAAGCATATAAATTGAACACATTTTCAGCAATACTTACCGAGTTGTAAGTTTTCTCCCTATTGTCTGTTCGGAATGTACTTTTCGAAGGCAGAAATGCAATTTCCATTTTTACATTATAAAATACAGCGACAAATTTCCTGATACTTTAACGAATCCAATGCAAAAAAACGCATTCCGATCCATCTTACGTTACAAAATTCAGAGGTTTTAGTTTATTTCCTCGACTATTCGTAAAAACTCTGTTTATGTAGCCAACAACCTTAAAAGCATAGAGCAGAATATACTGTAGCCATGTGACGGTACTTTAGAGTACAATACAATACTCATTACTGAATAGTATTATTAATATAAAATGCTAAACTTTACTTCACTTACGTGACAGAATTACTAAATAATATGTCAAATAATCATGTGGTCCGTCACTATGCTATTCATACATTAGTTCAGACTGTTTTTTGTATATCTATCCCTTTTCAATGTATTGAATGTTGAAACGGTATTCAAAGGACTTATAGTTATGACTAATAACATGTGATAAATATTTCATCTTTGTTTTTACCGACCAATATACCTTATAAGTGTTTCTGTCTCTCTCTTACTCACACCATTACATATGTAATGATTTTTCCCATTTAACTCTACACAATCTTTTTCTGCAGAGTGTATGAATAGAAGTATAACTTCAAAAAGGGGAAACAAATTTATATTTGTATAATTTTAAAACTATAATATAAATAAAAATAAATTCACAAATCTTGTAGAAAAATAATATAAAAAGTTGTAAGATGTATTGAAAGTCGACATATTTCCAGATGATAAAATTTTACAGTTGAGTGCCTCTTTTCCATATCCAATAAGATATAAAGGTGTTTTATTTTTTGAAAAAAGAATCATATTGAATTGCCCGAGTTGTCTTTTATGTTGTCATGCACATTACAAAGAAAAATACATTCAATACTTTATTTAATACTTAATTTAATTTTTTCTTTGTAAAGCTTTTGTGTAGAATTTCGTTTTTAGTTATATATTTACTAATAAATACTTATGGATAGAAATACAAGATACTAAGGATTAGAACAAAGAAACCTACTTTATAAAACACTTTCAGTAAACGGCGTGTTAACATTTAAACAAAATTTACTTTTTAAGAGGGTCGTTTGAAATCCCTGCAAAAAAATCTTTAATTGCTTGAGGTAACCTTTTTTTATTTTTTACCATAGTTTCCTTTTAGGCTTTTACACTTCGTTTACCGCTGCTCTAAGTCGTAAACATCTTCCAAATAATAAGATTTGTCCTATAGTCTGGAAAAATAGCCATTCATTTCCACAATCATCTCCTCGTTTTCCCGCCAGCCATTTCTTCAAATTGGAAAACAAATAAAAACGTCACCTTTGTAGTTATACAATAAAATAGAAAAAAAAACAAGACTAAAAAGATTTTTTGATACAAAACGATGTTTAATTTGAAAATAATATAAAAATAGATAGAAAATATATCAAAATAATTATCAATCTAGGATTTTTAAAGTTTTTAAAGATTTTTTAGGTACCTAACTGCAATAAAGCATTTTCTTTTAAAATATTTATTTTAGACAAACTAAATATTTAAGTTTAATTAAGTTAATATTACATTTTTGATTTAGATTATTGGCACATATGCACATTTGATTTATTGGAGAGTTGTTACTGTAATTTGTTTTATAATAATCTGTGTCGAAAAGTGGCTTCAATCTTTTTTTGTAGGTGGCTGTTAAAATTGGATTGATGCAAGGAAGTCTGGTGAATCAATTTTATTATTTAAGATCTTATATGCCTTGCCCTCTTAATGGGGCTTAATAGCCTTGACAGTGCCCTCTTCACATAACTTTGAGCAGCAGGTTTCTCATCTCCCAATACCAGATACCGGGTCCTTGGCATAGGACATAAACTGCGGTCTCCTTCTCCTCTTGGTAGTATCGACAGATGTCTTCATCTGCTAAGTTCAGCTGACTCATGTGTTTTCTGAGCTGACAAAGTCCTGTCAAGGGACTGACAATCATTCTGACATCGTTTCGCCTTTGGGATAGAAGCTCTGTAGTTAATTTCGCCAAGTGCCCTTTTATGAAGACTTTGGCTTGTCGCTTGCCCGGTGATTTTTCACACCACTCCTGGTCCTTCTCTAGCCGCCTCCATTTCTCAATAGCTGCCTTTCTGATGATGTCAGCAACCACACCGAATGATTCTGGGCCAATCATTGGGATATTAGCTTCCGCTCGGGCCAATTCATCAGCCTTCTCATTGTCCCAAAACCCTGAGTGTCCTGGTACCATTGCCAGTGTCCTAACACAGTCCCACACCAGTTGTGAGTTTATTTGTGCCGAGACTATAGCTTTTAGAGCTACTTGGCTGTCCGAGTATACGACTACGGTTTTACCCATTATAACCTGACTTACGATCTCTGTTGCATAGTGTTGTATTTCCATTACTTCAGCCTGAAACACGGTAGCATATTTACATTAACTTACCTAGACTAAGTTGGACTTGTATCCTGATGTATCTTCTTCTATATATACCCGACTCTGTGCCTTTCGTAGCCATCGGTATACAAGATTGACTTCCCAACTAGCAATTGGATATCGTTAGCGAACTAATATATTTTATAATTGCTTTATTGACGCTTCTTAATAGTATATTACGTATCAAGAGTGGTAAATAGGATATTACGTACGAGTGGAAAAGTTACGCACGAAGCCGCGTAGCGGCGAGTGCGTAATTACACGAGTACGTAATACCTCTTACCACTCGAGTTACGTACTATGCTTTTTCTACGACTCAATATTTTAATTTTAATTCTAAATATTTGACATCTCTTAAAAAATATATGACGAAATTTGCCGTTTAAAATAACATTTATCAAAGTAGTGACAATAAGTAACATCCTAGATTAAATAATAATTTAAAATGTAATGTATGTTGCCTATATCTGTTTTATTTTTATTTTATTTTTTAATAAAAACTATTATATATTTATGTTTTTAAATTGACTAAAAGTTTGTAAATAGACCAAATAAAGTAGTACGTACATAAAAATTTTATTGCAATTTGATTAAACAAAGAAATTTAAGTTTTTTTATCTAAACGCACATGTATGTTATGAGATCTCATTACGTGCATGTTATTGTTAAATGTCACTTACACGGAATGTCTACAGTGCGATTTTTGACGTTTACAGTCATGGGCGTAGAAAAAATCTTTTATGTTTTATAAAGTATTAATTCGCGATAAATTTGTTGCGCTTAACTGTTTTGCCACCAAAATTGTTTTGAGAACGTTTTTACAGCAAAATTATAAAATAATTATAGAATAAGTTATAGAGCTATTTTATAAACGTTTATAAAATTCTTTTTATAGAGCATATTAGCTCTGAATTATACTTTGCTCTAAAAGCATTTTATAATGGTGCTTTTTTGGATTAATTTATCGCCATAAAATTAATAATAAAACTGTTTTGTTACGAACATATTTACTAATAATAAAATAGTTTTTTAATTGTTATTAATAAAAGTAAATTTCTTTTTGCAGCAGATTGGTATAAAAGCGAGTAATTATAAAATTGTTGTTTTATAGTTTTACAAAAAACAGTTAAAAAACAAAAATGTTGCATAAGGAGGTCTTTTAACATTAAAATGTTAACACAACAATAATTATAAAACTGTTATAAAATATCCATAATTTTTATTTAGTCTAATAATATTTTTTGTTTGCACGTACAAAAAAAATGTCGTGCAGTAGCTGGAGAAAAATTAAGAGAAGTGGTTCATTTTACAGAAAACTTAAAAGTAAATATTATGGGATCGTAAGTGATCCACAGATAGAAAGCAATAGTGGCTCTAGCTCTAACAATCATTCAGAGACCTTGAAGATTAGCAATCGAAATGACTATACTCCAACAGAGGAGACTGATGGACTCAACATTAATTGCGTTTCTCATCAGGCACTACGAGAAAAAGCGACATTATTATTAGTGTCTATATTTACTAATATACACTACACAATTGTAGGTAAAACATAATATTATTTACTTTTTATACCGAGTACACCTCTGCCCAGACAAATCCTGTTTTATTTTTATAACAGCTACATAAAGAGCATAATTGTACTGTTTCAGACAATTTTGATTTAAAAGGATCGTATAAGTAAATGGCCATCTTGTGAGGCCTCAAAGAGACAGGCTGTATATTTTAATTATATTTTTTCGTGTCTATTGTAACATTTTCATGAAATATAAATATGCTAGACTGGTTAATTTATAATGAAGAAGGTCCTCATAAACTATTTACCAAAAATAGATATAATATATATTTTCTCATTATTAAATTATATTTTAAATTTCCTGAATTATCATAATTCGGGAGGCGCGTTAAAATTTTATTAGAATTGTACCATATACTTAACAGTAAATTTAATTTCGCAGCCAAATCTGCTCCATGGGTGAATTTTTTCAAATCATTCTTTTTATTAAGTACTTTTTATATCGAATCAGCCATATGTCATCTATTCAATTTTTGCTACCATGTTAACAGATTTAGTATCTTTTTACAACAGCTAGAGAGACTAATTGCATATTCACGAACAGTTTTGTGTAAATGGGAATGTTAAAAAAACTTTTTCATCGTTTAACTATTGGCGCTCGTAGTAACAGAGCTGTTATAAAACAGTTTTATAAATGTTTTTAAAAATTCTTATTAGACATTTATAAATGTTCTTATAACTGTTTTATTATAGCAACAAACAACATCGATAGAGCATGTCTAACAGGCGATTTGTTTTATAATATGCGCCAATTCCATGCTTATAAGAGCTATAAGAACATTGTGTAAGTGTTTATAAAACAGTGACTGTTTTATAAAATACGTTCTGTAAACGTTCTAAAAGCCATTATAAAACTTAAATTGTTAGTTGGGTTCCCTTTGATGGGGGGCCGTTTTTCCATGAATTACTTTCCAGTAATTCTACTCTAAAGTTTTTCGCAAAGTTATACCTGGAGACTGTGCCCAGAAACCTCACCTGAACGATTATGGCCATATCATCTGCGTAACCTAGGCAGTGAAAGCCTTCGTCAAGGAGTTTCTTTAGAAGGTCATCCACAAATGCTGACCACATCAGGGGTGACAATAACCTCCCTGTGGACAGCCCCTCCCACTCTTGATTCAATGGACGCCTCACTTAACTTGGACACAACGTTTGGTTGGCATAAACCCTACTGGTATGCATATTGACGATCGCTTAATGAGTTCTCCGGTAAGATTTCGTCCCTTATATCTATCAACCAGTATCTCCAGCGTTTTCACTACGAATGACGATAGATTTATTGGTCTTGATAGTTTGGTCCTTTATCCTCCTCACTCGCATAAACACCTAACTAAAGCATAATAAATAAAAATATTATTCCCCTTTTTGAGTAACCGAAAGTTTCATGGGTCTTGATGTAATTATTTCAAATTGTTTGGAAAATGATAGTCTACTATCCAGCCAAAATCTTTGATCTTTGACTAGGTTTGTTTTCTATAGTCCCTCAGAAGCAAGTGAATAATTAAAAATTATTATATTTTTGATTTTACTAAAAGTTATTATTGGACTTTTATGCTACAAAAAATATCTTCCTACAACATTTGACAATCACTTAAGTTAATCTAAAAAATTTAAGAGGACGTCCAGAAGGTTCAACTTCACTTGTGCCCATACGTCGGAGTGTTTTAAAATCACTGTTGTAAATGAAGGTGTTTATTAAGCTTCTCTTTAGGCTCTTAAGGCGTTTTGTCTTTCATAAAGTAATATTTAATCAACACACGAAATTCTTTTTCGTCAATTTTTTAAAACTCTTTTAACCTCGATTCAAATGAATACTACCCAAAGAAATAGACAGATCTGGCTGAAACTTGTATCTTCTTCCCAAAGATAATAATAATACCAACAGAACATAACATAAACTCGATACACGCCAGTACTGCCATCTTTCTGAGTTTGCACGGACTTTTCAAACGATTCTCGTATATAAGTATATAAGGTATAAAATTTAATATAGTGTTAACTTCCTCTCTCAACAAGTTATAATCATTCAGGAGCAGTTGTCAAAACTTTTTAAAGTCATTATATAAATTGATTTCGAAATCTCGAATAAATAGGTAGGTATACCTAACCGTACTTATTTCTTTAATATGATTATATAAAAAGAGAGAGAGAGATCGGTAGATATGTAAATCATTCGAAATCGGTTTTAAACTTTTACAGAAGTGAAAGTAGGTGTGTTTTATCAAAATTTAGATTCGAATAAAGCCGTTTTCACGCCATTCGGCCTTTTTTAATGATAAAAGTTTAATTTTATAAAGTTCAGGAGGTTGAAAATTTTGATTTGAAATGGTCGAATAAAATAACTTTCTGTGAGATTATTGTGTTGGTGCTTGAAGTCTTGCTCGTAATGTATTAATGTAATTTAATTTACTCAACTTAAAAATAAAGACTGATTTTGGATGATTATTAAAATCTTCACTCAGAGTGTCTTATTCAACCATAGTCCTACCTCTAAATTTTCAAGAAATGTTGAGCTAGATGCTGGAAGAGCAGACAGGCCGAACCATGGTTCCCAAAAAGCAAAAAGTCGGTATGGCGTGGCTTGCTGACGCTCAATTGATGTTCCTTGTGATCGTTGATTGAATAAACAGTAGAAAATTCGGAAAGTTCGTTGTTTTGAAGTTACAATTTTATTCGTGAACCCGGCGATGAAAATGTGTATGGGATTAAATCGGCAAAATTATTACATATGTAATGGTGTGAGTAAGAGAGAGACAGAACTACATATAAGGCATATTTGTTGGTAAAATCAAAGATGAAATATTTACCATATTAGTCATAACTATAAGTCCTTTGAATACCGTTTAAACATTCAGTACACTGAAAAGAGATAGATATACAAAAACAGTATGAGCTAATTAATATCATAGTGACGTATCACATTGTGTTTGACAGATTATTCCAAAGTACCGTCACATGGTTGCAGTATATCCTGCACTATGCTTTTAAGCTTGTTGGCTACATAAACAGAGTTTTTAAGAATAGTCAAGGAAATAAAGCACTAAAATCAGCAAAACCTCCAAAATTTGTAAAGTAATATGGATCAGAATGCAATTTTTTGCATTGGATTCGTTAGAGCATCAGGAAATTTTGTCGCTATTTGTCATAATGTAAAAATGAGAAATTGCATTTGAAAAGTGCATTCCAAACAGACAATAGATATAAAAATTACAACTTGGTAATTATTGCTGGAAATGGGTTCAATATTTGTACTCAGGGTTTTTGGGGTCGCTGAACACGAATATCATGATGCTAAAACTCTTCGCGGCACTTGGTGCCCAGGGTGCAGGGTATTTACCTCTTCTCCTGGGGTTTTATGCAAATTCTATACAAAATCAGTGCACACTTGGTACTCGAGAGTTTTTGGGGTCGCTTAATGCGAATATCATGATGGCGATGGTCTCCGAGACACCTGGTGCTTAGGACGGACCCTGTATTCATGATTTTTATCCCAATTCAATACAAAGTTTTTGTGGTCGCTGAATACGAATATCATATAATGATTTTGCTAAATCATTTCCATAAAAATTAATGAATCCGGGCGCGCGCACAGAAGTACAACTTCTACCTATCGGCAGTCCCACTGACTGCCACACCCGTTCTTTTTATTATCAGATTGAAAATATCTGTTTATAAATTTTAATTTAATATATCTATTCTAAATATTAAGTGTCTTAACAGCAGTGTGTTTGTTTTAGTAGAACAGCTAATCGGAAACCCAAATAGCGTACAAGAACGGAACATAAAACATACACAAACACATAAGCAGAAAGCGATAATTTGAATATATGTATATGTTTAGATACATTTGTGTATGTATCTAGAAATTGTAATAAAACAGCGTCGACAGTGAGGGACATAAATCCCAATTTGGTAAATGCGCCGGCGACATGTTATACTGTAATTGTATGTACTGTATAATTTATTTGATATTTGTCATCGTACTGCGTATACACTGCCGTTCGTGACCAAATGCCGTCGACGGCTAATACTGCATCTATGATTTATTTAATTGCATTGGATACTGATGATTCTTCTGATTGACAGATTCATTTTTTTTTTGTATGGAATTGTGTCGACAGAAAATCGTTCGGCATACCTGCTAATTTAAATTTAGCACCAATATAAATGAATGTGAAAAATCACTTTATATGAAAACAAAAAATGGAAAAAAGGTAGTCATCATTTGTCTTTTTTTTAAAGCTCAACAGGCCTTGGAGGCCTAGGGCTAAAAAGATTAGTAACAATTTGTTTTTTTTAAGGCTTTTACCACTTTCTTCCATTCACTTCTGTCCAATGCTTTTTCTTTCCAGCTCTCAATGTTACTTCTTTGCAAGTCTTCATACACGTTGTCTTTCCATCTCTTTCTTGGTCTAACTTTCCTTCTCTTTTGTATTGGCTTTCGTGAGAGTATCATTTTCGGCTTTCTTTCTTTGTTCATACTTTCGATGTATCCTAAATATCGTATTCTCTTCGATTTAATTACCGTCGTTATATTTGGATCTTTATACAATTCTTCTAATTCTTTTTTATTTCTTCTTCTTCACTGATCGTCTATTTTCACAACTCCATATATTGATCTTAGTATTTTTCTCTCCTATCTGTCTAAAAGGTTTATATCTAATGTTTCGCTGGCATATGTAGCTGTGGTCCTGATAACTGTCTTGTATATTCTTGTTTTTACTTTTCTTTACACGTGTTTGGATGTCATTAGTTTTCGTAGACCTCCATACTTTTTGTTTGCTTTTGCTACTCTTGCCTTTATCTCTTGCTCCTCATGTCCCTTTTCATCCATTTGAACACCCAGGTAAAACTTCTTTAGCTCTTTTGAAGAGATATGTTTTTTCTCCGTCTATTTGTAATATATTGTCTTTTTTTCTATTTCATCCATAACCATGTATTTTGTTTTCTCTTCATTTATTGCAAGCCCAAGTTTTCTTGCTTCTTTTATTATAATCTTCATCAACCTTTTTAGTTCCTTCTTAATTGTTGTTAACAGTGTAGCTTAATTAACCCTTAAAAGTTGCATTGGCGTTGGGCGCCAAATTTGTAACCATAAAAATACCCCGAGCTAGCTCCAGAGGGGCGTGACTTTCCTTTTGTGTTTTTGCCTGATTTTCCCCAAACAAGTTTAAAGGGGCGCCAAGTACAGAGATACAAATAAAATACTTAGATCAGTTTTAAAATGGTTTATTACTATAAATTCTGATTAGTAGTTTTGTCAATTTACGAAAATTAATTAATTCTCTTATCTTTGTTTTTTATCGGTGGCTTGAAAACGGAGTTTGGATCTTAAGCACGTGCTGTAGAAGGTTGATTTCCAATTGAGGGCTTCTAGCTGAATTTTTCCACGCTTCTACGCAGTGGACTTGGAAACAGCAACGGGAATGGAATTTCTTTTCGGCTTTTCTAACCGGGAAATCAGAACTGTAACGGAATATCTCCGATGAAACCTCTCGTCGAAATCTTAATATAGTTCTTTGTAGACCAATAATAGGGCCCTTCTTCTAGTTGGCAATAACCCAGAGACAGAAGGGCAAAGATGGTCGGAAACTCTGAATTACTAAAAATTCAACGATAAAATGCACGAAATCAAATCAAAAACTTACTACGAAACCATTTGCTCTCCTTCCAAATTAGCAGTCCCCACTCGATCAACGCGGAAACAATAGATAATTTAAAAATATTTATAGTCCGGGAGGATTGTTCGAAAACTAACGATACAATCGTTACAACAGTGTTAGGTCGGCTGCGAATGCTATACATTGGTGACCATTTCCAAATATTTGTTTATCCTGCTTTTTTTAATTATTCCTTCCAATACTATTGATAGTGGATCTCCTTGTCTCGGTTTACAGCAGAAAATTATAAAAATAAACGACTTCAGATACTTGTAGATATTATCCTAAAAAAGCAGCACTTCTGTTGTAATTATCATTAGTTTCTTGTTTTACAGTTCTCGAATTTTCTTTGATGACCTATACTTTTTTCATAGTAAAACCATAGTATACCTTCATTTTGAGAAGTGATATCAAGATTTTAAAAATATTGCCTTAATTATCAGTTTATCATCATTATAACCCCTGCATGAACAAACATCGATCGAAGTTAGCTGCAAAATTGTCCTGTTTTTATATGCGTAAGAGTTTTTTTAACACAAAGTATGCTTAGATATTTTAAATTTCCAGTCCCTTTCTCTTTTCACATAAATCACTAACATTTTGTATCGTTTTTCAGTAGATTTAGTTTGGCCCAACCCGACTCTGTTCAACTTTGAAACTCTCATCCCTTTTGGCCTGACAGATAATAAAACGGCACTTCATTTCCTTTTAGAATGAAACAAACCCGAAGTTGTAACTGATAAACCTTAATTTGATATCTCCTCGGTAGTTTGCCGTCTTTTCTTCTTCAATAAATATTCTAGTAATGGAAACGGAGCTTTGATTCGACGGAATCTCTCATCTATACAATCAGAAATAGTTTTATTGATTTTTAAGACTTGAAAATTTTCAATATATATGTTTACAAAACGTTTACTTTGTGCTTCGGCATTCCACTTTTATGGAAATGAAATGTGAAATTTAATGGAGCGGGGAATGAAAAGTATGAGAGAAGGAGGTCGACAATTTATCAAAAATTATCAAGTTTATCACTGTAATGGAGACACGTAAGTCATAAAAAAAAGAGAAACGAATAACGGTTAGGTCGTCACGTATTAGGAAAAGAAAACTTTTTTTACCGGAAGCTTAAAATTTTTCTCAGATTTTCAAATGAATGAATTTTACTTTAAAGTTTAAACAGAAACTCACAGAAAACGAGGTTAATGGGTAAAGATGGTTTACAGTTAAATAAAAAACTTAAAAGTTGTGGATATATTTTCTCGTTTTCTGTAGGAGAAAAGTACTAAAAATCTTTTTATAAGAGTTTCCTACACCAGAAAAGTTCAGACCCTTTAAGGACGCATTTAAATAGGCCAAAAAAGGTTGTTTGCCGACAGAATTTACTTTTGATATAACTATTTGTGTTCGCTATTCCTGTAAGGCGCGAGTATCTCCAGTATGACTAATCCAATAGTAACATGAAAATTCCCAAAAAGGGCGTAAATCCCCTAGCTAGCTCACTAGGTCGTGGCTTCTTTAAAGAGTTTTACCAGTCCTTTTAAAAACATGAAAAATAAGGGCGCCAGAGTACAAACTAAACAAATTATACGCAAACACCGGTTTAAATGATTTATTTAAAATAATTATAAAATCAATTATTTAATTTAATAATAAAAAATTTGAGTTTCTCATAATATTAATTTGGTTAATAAAAGTTTTTCTAAATTAATTTATCTCTTATCTGCTTCAGAAGATCTGCCACTGTTGTTATCGCGATAGTTTCTCCAGGGAAAAATTTTCTACAATTTTCAATAGGGTTTCCAATCTGTTGGGTTTTTTCCACAAAAAGGGCGGAAATTTGGTGTCGCCTCAAAAAAAAATATCAAACTCTAACGTGGCGCTCCTCACAGATATGGACTGACCTTAATAATCGATCCCTTAATGAAATTACAATCAAGTAAAATCAGTTCATAGCCAAATCGGATTTTTCCATATTATTAAGAGTAAGTTAATTCTTAAAACACGTGTAAAAACCGGTCTAAAATGTATTGAAGATCACAAAAACTGATGTTTGGCGAAAGTGAAACTACTTGAAAATTAGTTGTTTTCAATTATAAAATATCATCTCACTTTTACAAATAAAACTATTAAATGAGCCAATAAAATCGACATACTTGTATTAAAGAGGAGGAACCACCCAGCGATCGGATAATAAAATGAACTAAAAACTACGGCGATTACATTAAAATAAATCTCACCGAATATAGGCCCGGAAACAATGGTCTGGTGAATTCTATTACTAAAACGATCCGATAGATGATAGATCGTTACAATATTCATAGATAAACAGTATAACGTAACTAAAGAAGTTTCACTTCAAAGATAAAGAAGCTGTTCGATTTTAAACACATATAAGGATCATTTAAACGGAAAGAATTTTCCAGAGTATTAACTTTGGCTAAAAACATGTTTAATAACCTTCCTTTATTCAGTGACAGAATTTTGATCGTCAACATTACACAATTTATCAACTACATCTGTGTTTACACCGGTATGTTCGCTGTATACTTTTCTGAATATATTCTGCTTGATTTTAGAAAGATACACAGCAGGTGCATTTTATTCAGGAAATTAACTGCGCACCTGCTTTTGATTTTGCATTAATATACGTTAACAAGTATGAGATAAAATAAGATATTCACTAAAATTTAAAGCAATATAAGATGTTATCCCAAATACATGCAACAGTAAGTTCATTTTTCATTGTAAGTAAAAGGTCTTTTAACAGCCTCCCTCTTTTTTTTCTAAATTATCTCTGTCGAGATTTCGTGAAAACACATTAAAGAAATTTTGTTGAGAGCAAATAGCTTCAATTCTTTGGTGACATTAGTCTTACTCAGAGTAGACATCTTGAATCTTCTCTTTTCGTTTTCGTGAGGGTCGCGTTGTCTGCATACCAAACACGTTTTTAGATTGGATTTAATTAGATCTTGCGTTTTTTTATCGGTCTCGAGCGAGTTTGCTCTCATTGATGTTTTTACAAATAAATTTTAATTCAAAACAGTTAACACAGATTCAGGCCGGATTTAAAACTGAATTCCCAGCTGCAATACTCAAAACTCCCGCTCTAAACGATTGCATTCCAACCTTTTTTGCTCTCTGATAGCATGAATTTTAAATCTTTCGGTAATGCTTCCGTGCAATGAAGGCCGATTGGCCAGCTGTTACATACACAATAAAAATTCAAATGGATGGTTTTATGTTATACGTTTACATTTGTTACAGAGTGAAAAATGCACAATGTTTAAATAATTCACACCTAAATTTACTCCTTTTTCCAGATTAAAGCTTATAGTCTTCCGTAAAAATTGATCACAATAAAATAATTCTGAGCATTAAAAAAATAAGCTAGATTCAAGGAATCATACAATAAAGGCACTTTAACGAAAACGTATGTTTTTGTACCTTAAGAGATTAATCTGGGTGATACGGTAACTTATTATTCCAGAAATAGTGCTGCAAGAAATATGACCGACAGAGTCCTAACACGAATTGGTAATGGGACCCATGCTGTAGAACATTCTGTATGACTATCTTTCGACACCAAGATAATAGCCCTTGCGGATGATCTGGCAGTGTTGACGCACGCCCTTCGAAGAAGACCTAGTCAAAAAAGGGAATAAAATTCTGACGACCATCAACCAGTGACTTAAAAGTGTAGACCTCACATTGGCCCTAGAAAAAACGAAAACTATATACTTATTGGCAGACTGGTTTGCAAACCCATCAAATTTATGATGAAAGTTCAAGGTATTAAACCCCAAAGACCCTTAAGTATCTAAAAGTAGTCTTAGATCAGAGCCTAAAGTTTGGCACGCATACAAAACGAATAGCTCAAACGACAGATAATAACGGGGGCTCTAACAAAAATACTCTTGAATGTATGAGGTGCGCGCACATCTAAAAAAAAATATGCTATCCATTAGCCTAGCATTGAAAGTGGACGTTAGGACGATACTCCTAGTAGCCGACGAAAGGGCTATAATACTTAAAGTCGAGAAGGAGGCCAGGCTGTTGAAAAGAACTCTCTAAATAAGTAGCAAGAAGAGTGGAATGGATCCATTATCCATTAAAGGTCGGACTGACAGTCTTATTGGATTCATCCCGTCATAGTTAGAAAGAAGTCTTGGTGAGCTAGACTACGCTAGCTAGTTTTTGTACACGAAAAAAAATCTTTAAAGGCATACATTAATGCCGATATCAGTTCCAACAACGTCATTGAGCTACTGCTAAAGAGCGACATCAATTGTTTAAATGTTACAAAGTTCTTTCAAAGAGTGACTAAGCGTAGAGAATCTGACTAAGATAACGGCGGTTCCAGACAGGATCCGAGTTAAACAAGAAGGGATTTTTAGTGAGTTGTGCAGCTTAAGTCCAACACTAGCGGGATGCGTATAAGCATTTTCCTCTTCCAAAACAGTTATTCAAGCTAAAAAATAGCTGTGTCAGGTTGGCAAGAATAACATAGAAAAAGATGAAGATGTCTTAGTTATCTAAAAAAAGTTAAACTATGATGAATGGCAACTAACAAGCACATCTCGTAATATCGTAGATGTAGATTTAGTTCCGAGCTACGAATGCTCTAACCCTAAATGTGCGGAAATGGGCCTGATACCCTACTTGTTCATCTACTGACCTTTAAAGTGGAATTGCTCTGTTTCTGTAGAAAAATAAGGTTGTATCTGTATTATTACTAGTTCTTTAACAAATTCTACTTCAGTTTAAGGTCGTGGTTCAGAACTTAATTAAAGGTTTGCTCTCCAGGTTTTCTAAAGTCAAGGAATAGATACCACTAGTTTACAGTATATGTGTTGCCAAAATAATTTTAGTTGTTGCTAACTTTGTATAGTATGCAGATTTTAAAACTTCGTTTTAAAGCTTTTCTCTGATTTGTATATTTAGGAAAATGGTATATCAGAGACCAACAATGGTCTTATCCCAAAAACCCTGATAACGCTCTTTCATGACCCGTTAGTCGTTATGTACCTATACGCTCTCCTTGCTCTTCGCTCATGTCTCCTAAATTTTCCGGAAACCTGTCCAGGTGACTATGAAGAAAGTGGAGTTTTATGCTCATATTGCACCCCATAATTTTCAGGATTCTTGTTCCCGAGAAAATTCTGCATCACAGAGAAAAAAGCTGTCCAAGCCCTTAACAAAATAAAAAAATGCAATTTATAGGTAAATAAATGAGCACAAATGATAAAAATCATAAACAAAGAAACTCGAGCTGCACGAAATATTTTGAGCGTAGTTTTGACATAAACAAGTCACAAATGAACATTTTTTGACATAAACAAGTCACAAACGAACATTATTAACCACCAAAATCACGGCAACAGACAAAAAGTTAAATTTTGTAAAGTAGTGTAATCTTAGTAGTTAGATATGACGAGTTTTCCAAATCTTCGTTAGTAACTTAGGTTTATGAAGATAACTTCAACAGATTTTAATCTTTTACACATGAAAACACTTTGGTTATTAAAGACCATATCGCCGTAAAATAAGTGTAAGAAATAAGAATTATATTCGCATCTCAACTCTAATAGTTGATTAACGATCTCTGATCATCGATTATTTTTTTATTAAAACATTTCCTTTGTGTAAAATAATGTACCTGCACTGATTAAGAAAGCCGCTGAAACTCTGAAATTTCAGTAGTCCATAAAGTCATGTGGTTTTATTAGTAACGTTTAATTTGAAGCGCCCTTGCTGTTACTGCAGAAACTCGAAACGAAGATCACCACGCTGGCGGTGCTAAGAGGGAAATAGTGCTGACCACTTTCAAACTGTTTTGGCGTAAAGGGATCGGCTTCAAGCGATCCTTATGCTAATAAAGTTTTACGAGGTTTAACGTTAAACTAAGAAAAGCTATTTTAAAAAGTATAATACGTATTTTACAATTCTAAATAAGCTTAATTAAGATTAACTTTTACCAGTTTCTGAGGTAAGATAGTACACCAATATAATAATATTATGATTATTTAATAGCGTAAATCCGGAGCTATATGTACTAGACTCCCTTTTAGTTTAAACGCTATTAAATCAAAAAAGTATTGACAAGGATCGTAATAGAACAGAAATTTATTTATACTTTACTGTATATATAGCACACAATTCCATATAAAACAGCCCATAAATCAACTAGATCATATTTCTTATCCTGTTCTTCTTCGTACTTTAATAGAATTTAATGTTTTATCTTTTTTTTAATTTATTTTCCAGAACGGCGGTGCCAAAGATGGATTAGACATGAACTTGGGGCCGGCATGGCAGAAGGGTTACACCGGAAAAGGAGTAGTGGTTTCCATTCTCGATGACGGGATCCAGACCAACCATCCAGACTTGGCACAAAACTACGTGAGTATATATATATCTTACTTTTCGTTTTACTGATTATTTATGAAACTCTTGTTTTGTGCTAAGAACTTGACATATTTTTTTTTCTTACCGTATAAAAATGCTGTTTTCTTAGAAAATAAAATTGATTAAAAATATAAAAAAAAGATAACTAAATTAACGTGTTATCCATTTCGATTTTTTGTGTTTTAAGTTGTATTTTGCCATTATGTATCGACCTACTCTGAATTTATGATAACAGTCAATCCATTTGAGATCATTTTTCATAACTTTAAATGCTTGTCTGCATGAACCCCACCTTGTACGAAACCCCACAAAAAAAATCCAACGGCCTCAAATCGTATAATCTTGGTGGTCAATTAATATTCCCCAACCCGCGAAATTATACGCCCATCAAACACCTCTTGTAATAAAACGAAAGCTGTCAGGGGAAGTGGCTCGTTTTACCATTTCAGCCTTTCTTCAGTCAATTGAAGATTTTCAAGTTCTTATTATTAAACAATTTTGCTTGTTTAAAAAAATATGCCATACTGCCGAAGAAAATTTTGTTTGAAAAAGCGCAGATGTGTAAGCCTAGGTGCAGAATTCTATAAATTGAGCTCTAAGAAAATTTGGTAAAGTGATGAATGTAAGCTTCCATGGCACACTGAATGATTTCAGTTATACTGTTGCAAACTGCCGATGGATCTTCGTTAATAAAGCAGACTGGGTTCCAGGGAAAAGTGGCAAAGTAGTCTCGAAGGCTTTTTTTAAGTTCCAGAATGTTCTCTTGGGTGGTGCTGCGAATGGGCGAGGTGCGATTGGACATTTGACCTCTATTACAGCATGATCAGTATTACCTAGGGGAGACAGAACATTTACATTATATTTCTCAGGGTGAGTGGTCAGAAAAAGATCCAGAGTATTAGAACTGTGGTTGGCAGCTCTGGGAAAGTAAGTGGGCTTGTCGACTAGTTGGGACAGCCCATGTGATATTGACAAATTTGGGTCTTTGGATTCACAAGTCTCTATAAAAATCCAAAACTATCACTATTCTTCGAATTTCTTTACAATCCTATCAATACTTAAACAATTGAGGACGATTACAACGACTTACGAGGGTGATCTAAAAAAATTTCCGACCTAACAAACATACAAGATATATTTTTTTAACATAGTCTCCTGTAACTTTACAGCGATACTCCCATATCTGTAACCAGTCCAAATATTGATTGCCTCATTATTTAACGAAAAATTCTGTTCTCCTAGCACAATTTTTAGATTAGGGAACAAAAAGAAGTCTCTAGGTGCTAGATCTGGTGAGTAAGGCGGATGGTTAAGCAGTTTAAACCGTAATTCGTTTATTTTCGCTATGTCAACCGCTGACGTGTGAGACGGTGCGTTGTATTGATAAAACTGGAGTTTCTTTTTCTGCAAATGTGGCCGTTTTTCCGCAAGTTCTAACTTAGCTTGTCAAGTGGTGATGCGTAGTGCTCCTGTAATAGTTTTTTGTTTTTGTAGATAATCCTATTAAAACAACTCCGAGAATATTCCAAAAAACAGTCTTCATCACTTTTCCAAGTCGAAAAAAAAGTTTTTCCATTTTTGGGCAGGTTCTTTCTTTGCAGTCCACTATTTGGACTATAAATTTTTGTTTCGAAGGTATAGTATATCCAAGTTTCATCTACAGTAATTAATCGACGACAAAATTGAAGTTATTGCGCCTAAAGTGTGCCAAGAGAGCTTTAGAAATGTTCATTCTAAAGTCACAAACACGGCACTCGACGGTGGACAGCTTTCTTATGCCTAAATGCTGATTTAATATGTGACAAACACGTTCTTTTGACATTTCTTAACCTTTTCTATGTCTTTCAGTTTAATTTGTCGGTCATCTAGCACCATTTGGTGAACTTTGGCGATGTTTTTGTAGGTGGTTCCAGTTTTTGAACGTCTCAAAGGTTTATCGTCTGCTAGTCGGTCATGTTTAAATTTAGCTGCCCAAAACGCCACTTTGGTAAATGACTGCGCAGATTCCTCAAACACAAAATCCAACTTTACGTACAAAAACAAAAAGATGCATACCAAGTCACTCAAAATACTGTTACACATCAATTGCCCTTCCAGAATGGCTGAAACTTTTTTGTCAGCAGATGAACAATTACCAGAAGAGATCGGAAACTTTTTCAGACCACTTTCGTAAATGTACCTGCCGCATTTTTATCAAAGGTTTTAACAATTTTAATCCCTTTGTTCTGTTGTTTATCGATTTATTTTCTTAAATGACAGACAAATAAAAATCTCACACTTTTTATAACGCCCTCGTCAAACATTCATCCATAGACAAATTAAGCATTCATCAGCTTACTCCTCACTTCAGAAATATGTAAAGAAGTTTTACTTCAAAAAATATACAAATTAAAATCCCACGTTGAAAGACAGAGAAAGGAACTTTTACAGGGTCGACGTGAAATAATCGTATGCTTAGAAAGGCACCAGAATATTTATCTTACAATAAGATATAATTTGGGATTCAAAAGGGATAAATTTTAAATATTTTCGTATTTATGTAAAACAAATCTATAGCCACAACTCATTCATAAACCGAGCTCTTAGCTCATGTATCATTGTCATATTTAAAACTTAGTTGGGATAAGTGCAGACATAAAATAAGATTAATAATAAAACAACCATGACTGAACACTTGATAAGAAAGCATAAACAAAACTTTATACATCAAACTTAATTCCAACAAAATAGGTAAAGCAAACGAACAAATTAAAAAAATAGTGGGTGTATTTTATAAAGCGTAAATTTATGCAACACATCGTGTGTACGAAAGTTTATTCAATGCCCCAGTTTTCCAAAACTCTTTCCGGAAATATGTGTACACTATAAAGTTAGTGTTGACCGAAACAAGTCGTAGTTTAGTTAAAAACCAGGCCAGTGCCAAGCCAACTTTTATACCGTTATCGATCGATTTTTGGTCGATGTATGTTTACACCATCACTATGTAATACTGTTTATGCCAATGCATTAGCATATATTACTTCAAACACATTGCTCTTGCCAAAATTACATTAGAACGCCGCTTCTAGAATGGATAGAAACTGCTTCAATATGTTAATGAAGAGCTCTAGTTCATATCTCCATGGACTGTTAAACATTTTATTGGGCTTTTGTGGCCAAACGGTTTCTCTTCTACCATTGGATGTGACACTTTACTTACTTTACCTATAAAATAAACTATGCGCCATACTCAACGTATTGTAACGGGATAACCGTAACGGAAGGGACCTTAATTTGAAAGATTGTTGTTGACAGTTGATTTTTAGAAGTTTGTAAAAAAATCAACTGACCATTTTAAATAATGTTTCTAGAAAATTCTAGAAACTTCTAAACACACTAACTAGATTAAATAATGTTGTATATAAGGGGATGCACGGACAGTTAACGTCAGTTCGAGTCAAGTGTTCACAAGAGTTCATTGTATTGTCAAGTAGTTAGACGTTATCCAGCAGAGTTCAGTGTATCTTAACAATTTTGTAAATAAATTGTGTAAAAAGCCCCCATACGTGTTTCAAATTGGTGTCAGGTGTGGGGTGAAGATATAAGAATGCCTGGAAAAAAGATAAATGAACTATTGGTAGCAGAGCTCAGAAGAGAGCTCGAAGAATTAGAATTGGAAACTACTGGGACCAAATCTGTATTGTTGAATAGGCTCCGTGAATACTACCTAAGTAATAATTTGGACCCTGACGTTGTGGAGTTCGATGACCCGGTTCAAAAAGCAATTTCTGAACTATCACAACGAATGACGAGCCAACAAGAAGAACAAACTCAACAACCTTCCCGGCTGCAAGAGGAGCTATCAGGACGAATGACGAGCCAACAAGAAGAACAAACTCAACAACTTTCCCGGCTGCAAGAGGAGCTATCAGGACGAATGACGAACCAACAAGAGGAGCTATCCAGTAAGATAAGAAGCCAGCGCGAAGAGGTGTCCCAGCTATCACAGCGAATGACGAACCAACAAGAGGAGCTATCCAGTCAGATAAGAAGCCAGCGCGAAGAGGTGTCCCAGCTATCACAACGGATGTCTACCCTACCAGAAGAGTTATCCAGTTCCTTCTCCCAGCAAATATCACACCTTCGTGACGAGCAAAATCAGCAAGTTGCCAACTTGAATCAGCAGGTAGACAACTTGAATCAGCAAGTGGACAACATGAATCAGCAAGTGACCAACATGCGAGACGAGCAAAATCAACAAGTCGCCAACTTGCGAGACGAGCAAAACCAGATCAACCAGCAAATGCAGTCCGAGATAAGGAAGCTTCAACAAGAACAGGAAGCTAGCCGCCGAATCCAAACCATCCACCACGGCGACGGAGATGCAAGAAGGATGGAAACCTGCCACGCAGACGTCGAACGACAAAGAAGCGAGGAGACGACCCATGTACGAACGACGATGAAACCCCCGACCTTCGACGGGAAGACTTCCTGGCCAAATTACCTGAAACAATTCGACGCAGCGGCCAGAGCTAATGGATGGTCATCCCAGGAGAAAGCATTGTCCCTAACCGTAGCTCTGCGAGGCGAAGCTTTAGACGTCTTGCAATCATTGACACCGGATGAAGCTGACAACTTCGAGTTATTGGTCAATCGCCTAGAGATGCGTTATGGTCAAACTCATCTACAACCGGTGTACCGAATGCAGTTGAAGAGCCGAAAACAGAAAAATGGAGAAACTATCCAGGAATTTGAAGCGGATGTAGCAAGAATGGTACGACTTGCGTATTCAAATGCAGCGGAGGATTTCCTGGAGTGCCTAGCAGTCCAAACCTTCACCGATGGTCTTCGAGAAGTCGAGTTGCAGCGCGCTGTACGGTTGGCGCGGCCGAAGAATCTTGTGGACGCCTTGACCATTGCCCTGGAGTTTGAGGCGGCGACGGAGGCCTCACGTGGAGTTGCTCGACTAAGGGAAATCACTGGTAACTACGACCATGCCGTTCATTCCGTTAGCGACGTTGAAGCGGTAGTAGAGAGATTAATGAAGTTATCTCCAAAAAGAAGGCGCCCAGTGAGATGCTGGAACTGCGGAGAACTAGGCCATATAAGAAATACTTGCCCCCATAAAGAAAAATCTCCTGCTGAAGTACCCCTGCAGCAGGAAAACTTTAAACGGGTCGACTCCTGGAGGGCGACTTCGACCCCAAACATTCCCGAAGTCCCTCACACCATTAAATTGGCAACTCTGCGACATCACGTGGATAGCTTATATGTAGATGGCCTCCTTGATGGGAAGAATATTAGCATGCTGGTAGACACTGGAGCTACAAAAACTATCGTCCGACCAACCATCATTATGCGAAATAAGATGTTGCCTACCAGTTGGAGACTGCGTACCGCTACCGGAGATTCTGCTAGAGTCTACGGTGAGATACAGGTGACGCTACAGTTTGGTTCAACCTCTCTTGTTCACTCAGTGCTGGTGGCTGACGTTGATGAAGATGTTGTTCTGGGCATGGATGTTATGCTCCACTGTGGTTTTCATTTGGATCTTCGCCAACGTATCCTTCGTACTGGTAATGAAGAAATATTCCTGCACCGAAAACAAGTTGACAATGCCTCGATTAAGCTAATCGATGATATCGAACTTCCGGCAAGCTGCGAATGTGTCGTCACAGCGCGGTTGGATGGACTGGACCCAGATGGTGCCCCAGCCATGATAGAGCCAAAGAACCATGACCATGAATTGGGAAAAGGACTCCTTGTGGGTAAGACTCTTGTTAGATCCGCCAAAGAGGTACCCATCCGAGTTATCAACTTGAACAATCATCCAGTTCTTCTCCGAAAGGACACGGAAATGGGAAGTTTAGAACCAGTAATGGCCATAATTCACAAGATAAATGTTACGGAAACAGATGAGACCAACGAAATTGAACAATTAATGACAAAATTAGACCCCTCTTTGTCAAAATTAGAAAAGAAACAGGTAAGAGATCTACTTTACCGTTATAAACCTGTATTTGGTTCTAAAAGTAAACTGGGAAGAACTGATGTTGTACAACATAGAATTGACACTGGTGATGCACGTCCGATTCGACAGGTACCCCGAAGGATGCCTCAAGTTAAAAAGGAAGAAGCAGACAGAGCCCTTAAAGAAATGATTCAAAATGGCATAGTCGAACCATCCAGTAGTCCGTGGTCTTCTCCTGTGGTATTAGTGAGAAAGAAAGACGGATCAATGCGGTTTTGTGTCGACTATCGAAAGCTAAATGATGTCACTAAGAAGGACAGTTATCCTCTGCCAAGGATTGATGATGCCCTCGACGCTTTGGCGGGTTCTACTCTGTTTTCTACCTTGGACCTTAAAAGCGGATACTGGCAAGTTAAAATGAATCCTGCAGACAAAGAAAAGACTGCCTTTACCAGTGGATCAGGGTTATGGCAATTCACGGTCCTTCCATTTGGCCTCTGTAATGCTCCTGCGACGTTTGAACGACTAATGGAGAACATCCTGCGGGGTTTGTCATGGGAAACTTGTCTAGTTTATCTAGACGACATCATCATAATGGGTAAGACCTTTAAGGAACATTTATCTAACCTGGAAGAAGTTTTTAAAAGATTACAGAACGCTAATCTAACATTGAATGTTAAGAAATGCCACTTGTTCCAGAGACAGGTCAACTATTTAGGACATAACGTAAGCAAGGATGGCGTTGCTGTTGACCCCGCTAAGATACAAGCCGTTCAGGACTGGCCAATCCCTATCGACAAACATCAGCTCCGGAGTTTCTTGGGTCTTTGTTCCTATTACCGACGATATGTCAAGAATTTTGGAGACATCGCCAAACCCTTGACACGTTTGACAGAACAAGATAGGTCCTTCTGTTGGGATCAGGAATGTCAAAAGGTGTTTGAAATATTGAAGAAACAGCTTACGTCAGCACCTGTTCTTGCTTATCCACTTCCGGCTGGTAAGCTTATTCTGGACACCGACGCCAGCAATGTGGGAATTGGAGCCGTCTTGTCACAGCTACAAGACGGTAAGGAAAGAGTGGTTGGTTACTTCAGCAAAACTTTATCGAAAGCTGAAAAGAACTACTGTGTAACTCGAAGGGAACTGTTAGCAGTTGTAAAATCCGTCGAACACTTTTATAAATATCTGTATGGCAGAAAATTCCTGATCAGAACAGACCATGCTAGTTTAAAGTGGCTACTTAGCTTTAGGAACCCAGAAGGACAGATAGCAAGATGGCTCGAAAAACTGCAGGAATATGATGTTGAAATCGAGCACAGACCTGGAACCAGACATCGTAATGCTGATGCACTTTCCAGAAGACCATGTCGACCTGATTGCCCCCATTGTACCCGTATGGAGCAGAACGAGGAAAAACTTGCTTTAGTTAAGGTTGTGCCAGAAGACGAGAGCTCTATGTTGGAGGAGCAACAAGAAAACGATCCCGTTCTGAGAAAGATTCGAGAGTGGAAGAGAATGGACCGACGTCCGTTGTGGAGAGAGATATCCTCATCCTCTCCTGCTTTAAAAGCATACTGGTCCCAATGGAACTCTTTAATTTTGGACGGAGGGCTCGTTAAAAGACTTGTAGAAAATTCCGAGGGCACAGAAACAAGGAAACAAATAGTGGTCCCAAGAAATGCTGTACCGAAAATTTTAAAACAGATGCATAATGATAGTTCTGGAGGACATCTGGGTATCACGAAAACGCTGCAAAAGATCCGAGATAGATTTTACTGGGTAAATTGCACTAATGATGTTAAAGATTGGTGTCGTAAATGCACTACATGTGCTGCCAGTAACGGTCCGCACCGAAAACCGAAGGCGGAAATGCAGCAATACCTGGTTGGAAGTCCTTTTGAAAGAATCGCAGTAGATGTATTGGGGCCACTTCCACAGACCGATGCAGGAAACAAGTACATCTTTGTTGTAATGGACTACTTCACTAAATGGGTTGAAGCATATGCAGTACCCAATCAGGAAGCCATCACTTTAGCAGATATATTGGTTGAAGAATTCGTAAGCCGATTTGGGGTACCATTAGAATTACATTCAGACCAAGGAAGAAATTTTGAGAGCAAGCTGTTTCAAGAAGTTTGCCAAAGATTAGGCATCCACAAAACGAGAACCACAGCGATGCACCCTCAGTCTGATGGAATGGTGGAACGAATGAACCGGACTATAACCAACTATCTGTCAAAAGTGGTGTCAGATTGTCAGAGGGATTGGGATCGACATATTCCACTATTTCTAATGGCAATTCGATCGGCCATCAACGAATCAACTGGCCAAACGCCTGCGAAGGTCCTGTTCGGTAGAGAAATGAGGCTACCATGTGACTTGGTGTTTGGTTGTAAACCTGGTGAAGAAATGGCACGTGAACAATATGTGGCCGACCTTCAGGATCGAATGGAGAATATACACAACCTGGTGCGTGGAAAACTACAATTATCCAGTGATCGGATGAAGAGGTACTATGACACACGGACAATGGAAAAGAGTTACCAAGTTGGAGATTTAGTCTGGCTCTATAACCCCCGACGGCGTCGAGGTATTTGTCCCAAATTACAAAAGAACTGGGAAGGTCCTTACACCATCAAGAAGAAGATTAACGATGTCATTTATCGGATCGTGAAAATTCCCAGAGGGAAACCCGTCGTGGTCCATCACGATCGTTTGGCGCCTTACCAGGGAAACCACAGTGGAGATGCGCAGCAACTCCAAGAAGATGGTTTGGCTGGCTCAGGGAGTGTGCGGGATTCCGATGTAGGAAATAACATTCCAGGAGGAATGAATCTAAGGAGGGGGCAGTGTAACGGGATAACCGTAACGGAAGGGACCTTAATTTGAAAGATTGTTGTTGACAGTTGATTTTTAGAAGTTTGTAAAAAAATCAACTGACCATTTTAAATAATGTTTCTAGAAAATTCTAGAAACTTCTAAACACACTAACTAGATTAAATAATGTTGTATATAAGGGGATGCACGGACAGTTAACGTCAGTTCGAGTCAAGTGTTCACAAGAGTTCATTGTATTGTCAAGTAGTTAGACGTTATCCAGCAGAGTTCAGTGTATCTTAACAATTTTGTAAATAAATTGTGTAAAAAGCCCCCATACGTGTTTCAGTATCATATGAAATATTCTATATACTTAAAAAAAATCGAAATTTCGACGTTCTAATAAATCTCACACTTAAATCAAGTCTATAGTAGAAGTATTAAAATACTCTTTAGGCCAATTACCTCTGATTTTGTACTTCCTTAAAATAACAAAAAAAGAGCAGAAAATTCCAAGTGGAATTCTTAAATTGTTTCTGAATGGCTTTACGGTTGTGTACACAGCAGGGCGATACCCTAATTATCGCGCCAACTTTTCTTTCTGATAGAAAATGAGATGATGTCTTGGAAAGAGGAGAAAAGTTGGAAAGTTTCCACTTTTCAGGAGACGTCACAACCGCTTATCGATTTCTAGACTCAAAATCTTGATTAATTTCTGTTTAAGAAGCTTAAAGAGTCGGAAAGTATCTTTCAGATTTTATTTTGAGATATATGGTTCGGTAAACAAAATAATATTTATATAGAAACTAAATAGTTTCAATTTTTACATTACATTTTAGATAAAAAATATTTAGAAAATTGATAATTGGATAAATGCTTGTTAAAATATAGAGTACAGAACTATATGTTGTCCAAATCCTCAGAGAGAAAGAGAGTTGTTAGTTGCCAATAATAAAAAAGAAGATAAACTGCTGGGGCATATATTTCGAAATTCCAAGTACCAGTTCTTAAAGCTTATAATGGAAGGGAAGATAGATGCAAAACGGGGCATCGGAAGAAAAAAACACTCATGGCTTAAAAACATAAGGGATTGGACAAACCTCGATGCCCATGCACTCTTTAAAGCCACACAAGATCGAGGGGAGTTTGCCAGAATTGTCGCCAACATCCACGAATTGGATTAGGCACCTTAAGAAGAAGAAATCCTCATCCGAACGGTCTTTACCACTTCTTATCATCATATATTTGATTTTCGTCTCATTTACTTCTATTCCTATGTTCAATTCTGCTTTTTTATCCCTCCAAAAATATCTTTCATCTCTTCAATCTTGTTAGACGTCCGCGAAAGCTAAACACTGATGCCTTAAAATATACAAGTGTCTTTCTATATACGCTGCTTTCCCTTAATACATTTTTCAAAACTAAATTAAAAAGGATAGATAACAAAGGGTCGTATCTTTTAACGTCATATTGGTCAATTTTATTAGTTTTACGGATTGATGATCTTTGAATGGTTTTATTAAGAGTGAGAACATTCATGCCTGGGGTGTGTAAACCATGGCTACTTGATCTAGTACGGTCAACAAAAGATTAAGGTTAGATTTGTGTCTGAAGGTTTTGTACATTTATTTGAATACTACTTTAAAAATAACTTACGATGCTAACGCCAGCTGTAAATTTATTTTAACATAAATTATTGGAATATCACAAAACAAAATTGTGTTAATGCTTTACAATAAATTATATGTTAAATTATGATTAACTTAATTAAAAACGAATAATTTGAAATACCAAATTTCATGCAGTAAACAATTTAATGAGTAGAAATCCATTACAATAATAATACAAATAATAACTGATTATTACTATTAACAACATTTAATATAGATTTTATTAGGTTTTTGAAATTATAGTTTAGCGCATGATGTATCATGTATCTGTTCGAATTTAATTAATGAAAAATCAAATTAATAGCTACATTTTGGATTTAGGCGTGAAATATGTTGTTGGCGGTTTCACTTAATAGTATATTACATACCGAAGTGGAAAGTACTTCATTTGTCTTAAGAGAAAAATGGTACTTTTACTAATATACTAATTCTAAGGCTTCAAATAGTGTTTAATTAATATTTACCTACCTGGTACCTAATGTTCGCTCTGTTGTTGTTAATGTTACGTTTCTATTAATATTTTTGATATGAAGTCGCTTTAAACGAATTTTTGTGTCCACCAATTACCTAAAGTAAAGTGGCAAAAAATATGCATTCTTAAGCGCCATCTCCTTTTCACCTTAAGTGAAGTATCCTAAATTTGTATATAGAAAGAAAATAGATTAAGGTATTTCTGATCCATTTAATTGAAGATTTCAACCAAAAGACGTCCTACGTTTATCAAGTTATTAGGCTGGTTTGGATGAGCTTGTAATTTGCTTTAGAGCATGCCCCAGATATGCTCTATTAGAATCAGATCGGGGCTTTGTGATGCCCAAGCCAATAGTTTTAATGCCATCTAACGATAGTAAATCTCGAACTCCTCGAGCTACGTGAGGTCAAGCATTATCTTGCATCAGCAAATTTTTAACTTCCCGCTAAAAAAAATTAAAATTTTTTTTAAAATCGGGAAGTTATTGGTTTCACCCCGTTTTTCGAAAATCGAGTTTTCATCGGATCTCAACGTTTTGAGGTCTTAGGAACCTCCCCTGACTATTTTTACGAGGGTGTCTGTATGTCTGTATGTACGTGTGGATGTGTGTGTGTGTGTGTGGATGTATGTAAACCCCTTATAACTTTTGAACGGCTTGACCGATCGGAATGAAATAAAAAGCATTCCAAAGAGTTCCATCTAACTTAGATTCCCTGTAAGTTTGCACCGATTCGAGCCGGTAGATTTCGAGAAATTTCAATATAACCCAAAAAAACAATTGGTAAAAATGATGTTTTTTGGGCATATCTTTTTGGCTATTGCATCGATCAATTTCATAACCTAATCAGCTCTCAAGCTTAAAAAGCCACGTCGAATGCCATTTTGCAAATTAAAATCGGTTGATTCAATCGTGAGATATCGTTGTCGAAAAATTTCAAAAAAAGTGTGTTTTTTTCAATAACTTAGAGATTTTTTGACTAACCGATTTTGCACTCCCGGTAACGTTTTTAGGTCTCAAAAAACTGCGTCGAATGCCATCTTGAACATCAAAATCGAAAAGGGCGTTAAAAAGTTATGGCTTTTTAAACATTTAAAAAAAAAGTCAAAAACGTCAAAATACGTCACGTTATTATAACTTTGCGGTTAAAACTAGCGGGAAGTTGCAAGGATGGCCTTTAAGGTCAACCTCTTTTCGAATTTTTTTTCACTGATATAAGGAACAAACATGGTTATCAAGGGTAGCGTTCATCATTAAGATTACTATTATTTTCCACTACTAATTCTGTACTAACGAAATGACTTTCTACACCATAACCGAGCCTCTACAGAAAATGGTATTTACCATATTTCACAGTGCGTATCGTTCACCTGGTCTTCTAAAAACACGTATTCTTCTAACGCAATTTACTGTCCACAGAACTCGTTCCCATTCAACATCTCTCCAATTGACATACTCCCTGGTAAAGCTTATCTGGGCCTTACGATTTTCCATAATCAAAGCTGGCTCTCTTGCAGCAATTCGAGAAGTCAATGCATCTTCTAGAAACCATTAGATGGTTTCTACGCTTACTTGAAGTCCATGTGCGTCTTAAATCTGATATTGTCACAATCTTATTGCAACAAATCGTTATCTCAGATCGCAAAGTCTTAAAAAACGATCTTGAACGAGGATTGTCACACGATTTCTGCCTTGTCCAGCTTTTCTGATTTAACCATGTGTGTGCACGGGATACGCTGAATCTGTCACTAAATCGGCGACAAAAAATATAAAGTGGTGCGTTAATTTCTTGGAGGAGTATATATTACCTACATATTTAGCTTTAAACAGCATTCTACATACTACATACTTAATATTGATACAAATATGAATTTTATCTTTTCAGGACCCCCTCGCTAGTACTGATATCAATGGAAATGATGACGATCCTATGCCACAAGATAATGGAGACAACAAGCATGGGACCAGATGTGCAGGTGAAGTAGCTGGAGTAGCCTATAATCAATTCTGTGGGATTGGAGTAGCTTATAATGCCAGTATTGGAGGTTAGTATAAATTTTAAATGTTACTGTCAGAGCATTTCCTATCCTCATATCGTGATGGTGTCTTCTTTTAAACAAAATTGCTTTATTTTTTTCTGATTTATCGCTGGTTTCCATCGTATACACCATTTTTTCAATTTCGTCTATGGCTCTTTGTAGTTGTCTTGTAGTGTCTTTGTGGCTATTGCAGTGCCGTAAAGTAAAGACAACATGGTATTTGGTGTGTTTGCTGTATATAGTGTATACAGGAGTGGGGATAGTTCAGCTTCTTGTTAAACTCCTACTTATGGTCTTAAAGTTCTTGAAAGTCATTGGGCTCATATTAATTTCTGAATGATGCTACCAGCTTCGTCGTTGGTCTTGAATGAACGGTAATTTGGTATCATACTCTGTCAAATGCTTTGCTGATATCCAAAAAGACTGCTTTAGGGAATTCTACATGCAGTTTTGTAAATTGTTTTTTTTTCTAAATCCAAATTGTTCTTGTTGCAAAATAGTAAAGGACCTACAAGAGAACGAGCCCAAAATCCCATGCTTTTTCTTATGAAGGTCCGAAAAGCGAATTTTGTTACCGTTCAAGGTCGTCTGACGTCATAGCCCCACCCGGCCCCACCCACTTTCACTTTTAACCTGATTGCTTGGTTCTGATTGGCTGACAGACTCCGCCCTTTAATTGCTTATTAATGACTTGTTAATTACTAGTGCCCCATTGCTTCGTTCTGATTGGCTGCCTGACTCCGCCTCTTAATTATTATTAATGACTTGTTAATTACTAGTGCCCCATTGCTTGGTTCTGATTGGTTGACAATCTCCGACCCTTAATTACTTAATAATTAGAAATGCCCCATTGCTTGGTTCTGATTGGTTGACAATCTCCGACCCTTAATTACTTAATAATTAGAAATGCCCCATTGCTTCGTTCTGATTGGTTGACAATCTCCAATCCTTAATTACTTAATAATTAGAAATCCCCCATTGCTTGGTTCTGATTGGTTGACTGCTAGCAGACAACTGTCAATTTTCGAGTGGCCTTTGACGTTTGGCGCAAGCAGCCAACCCTCTTTTCTTCTTTTTGTATATTTTCGAATTTTTTCGCGCTTTACTGACATCCTACCAACTTTACATGCTACCAACTTTACAGTGCTACCAACTTTTGACCTTTTACATTCGACGCAAGCAGCCAATTCTTCTTTTTGTATATTTTTGAATTTTTTTTCGCACTTCGCTGTCATCGTACCAACTTTACATGCTACCAACTTTACAGTGCTACCAACTTTTGTCACAAATGCCCCATTGCTTGATTCTGATTGGTTGACAATCTCCGACCCTTAATTACTTAATTACAAGTGCCCCATTATCCGCTTCCGATTGTTTATTATTTAATAAACCCCACCCATAATTTGATATCGAGTAGCCATTGTTTTAAATAATTAATATTAAGAGTAATATATTGATAAGCATTATAACACTATTAAAAATCATTAGGGTGATTATAGGATTAAATAATAAAAAAATATAATAATAAGAAGTTTGTTTTATTAAAAAATATATACATATATTCAAAATGGTAATACAACAGTTTTAAACTAATTATTTATTTCTACTTAATAATTAAATGTGTTTATAGACATATTATACATAATCTAAGTCGTTTAATACTTTTGCTTTATAGAAAAACATGTATTCTCTTAAAGCTGTAACTAATAAACAATCAGTACACATTTCACAAAATTTTTTTAGAACTTCAAATAAAGTGAAATTATTATTATTAATATTATTATGAAAAAGAGTCTTAATTATATCTAACACATGATAATAATAACTACAAAAGTTTATACTGTCCAATAGTGAGACGTGATATGATAATAAATTTTGATCAGCTTCCAAAATTTGTTTTATATCTTCCTCATTTAAATGAAATTCAACATCATGCTTTCTAACACTTAGCAGTTTTATACCATCATATACAACTTGAGTAATAATGCAGTAATCACCACATTGAAATGTTATAGGAATGTGCTGATCCAATGTATCACTTATAAAGAAATCATTCACGTTATTATTCAATAATTCTATTAGAATGCTCCATTCAATAATACTAAACGATATTTTAGATGTGTGATAATATTGCGATAAAGTTATAGCTGAACTGAATGATCTGGCTGGTGATATTCCAACTTTTATCACATAACTTCCAATAGGAAATGATGTTTGTAATAAATTATAATGCTCCAGTTTAGCTGCAGTTTCATATCTTTCTAAAATTTCATCGATTTGATCATTATACTCTTGACCTACTGATGAGGATGTTGATGCACTAAAATAACCTTCACTACTCATATTTAAACAAAATATTGATCACAACTATGATTTATTATATTTTAATCATACTATTTATAATACCAACCCCACTACAATTACTTTTTATAGAACAGCATCATTATAATGTCATTACAAAATAAATCATTAAAAATATTTTTATAAGATTATTAAAAAACATCATTATAAGACTATTAACAAGTTATAACAGGTCAACATGTTCAATCCAAGAATTATGTTTATTATCAAAACCAAGCCACTTAACAAATATTTTGTTTCCCTTTCTTTTTAATATTTTTTCTACTAGATAGATGTCTGCATTATTTGTTTTCTGTAATTCCTGTTCATAGAAAGCCCCTTTAATCGGATTTCCCTGTATATCCTCCAACAAATAAGTTGTAGGATTAGTAATATTAACTTTTATGATTTTAAAAACTTCTGTGGTCCAATTAGGAGTATAACCTTTTTCAAAAATATGTTTAGCCTTCGATATTCGCACCAGATCACCTATTTTATATTTTCTTGGTCCTGATGTTTTTATATAATTAAAACGATCATGTAAAATCGTTTTTTCATTTAGCTTATTTATTTCAGATGGTCTAAATTTAATTGTAGAATGTATCGTATTGTTGTATTCTTTAGTAATTTGAGGTAATACATTAATCCATTTATAATTACCATGTAAACTAAAATATTTGTATAATTTTGATTTCAAAGTTCTTATAACTCTTTCAGCTATCGCAGCTTTCTTGACAGTATATGTACTATAATGGTTGATATTATACTTTCTCATTAAATCTTGAAATTTAACGTTATAAAATTCAGTTCCCTGATCAGTTTGCAGATTTTTAGGATAACGTTTTGAATGTTTCAATATACTTGCAAAAGCCTTTGTAATTTCTTCTCCAGTTTTAGTTTTTAAAGCTACTGTCCAAAGATATTTAGACAAGCAATCAATGACTATCATTATCATTTTATAACCCTTATTACTATTAGCATAAGGTCTCATTTCCGCAAGATCCATTTGCCATAAGTCATCTAATCCTTTGAGAATTATTTTTCGACGAGGATAATTTTTACGAGCAGGTTTGTGAAGCTCGTTAACTAATTGAAGCTTCTCTTTCGTCGTCATGATAATGACTAATACGATAGATGAATATATTATTTAGTGTTTAATTTTAGATTTAATATCATAAATTTCCTTAAATACATCATTAATTTTCATATCATGTAATTGTAAAAGATCAGAGGTTTCTCTAAATTTTTGTAGCCATATTTCTATTTGATTATTAATTTTACTTATCTCATATTCAACTTTATGTCTGCTAGTATTCTGTTCATCCTTATATTTGTTTAGCTCCCGTATTAATTCACCATGTAGTTTTGCTAAATCAATATTGTAAAGTGTATTTGCATCATCTACGTATTTCTTTGTTGCCATATGTTTTTCAGAAGTAGGAGGATGTCTTGAAATAAAGTTTTCAATTGAATCTATTTTGTTTTTTATAGATAAAATTTTAATTGATATTTGATCTTGTAGTTTTGGTAAATCTTCATTATACAGCTGATTTTTTAGAGATAATAAACCAAGCCTAAATTCTCCTTTTAATTGTTTTAATCCAATTATTTGACTTTGATGACTACGTCCAAACTTATCAAGACTCATTATGAAAATGATCACACTACAACGTTACATTAGTATATAATATCTGCTTCTCGTAATTCATTAATGATGGAAACAATTTCATTAGAATGAGATGTATTACCAGCTTCTTTCGAAGCATAGAGTAATTGCAATCTTTCACATAATTCATTTGGATCATCCCAATACACATATTCTACAGGATCATCATTATATGTTAAATACATTCCATTACCTAAAGTCTTAGATGTATACATAGGTTTTATAATATACTTATACTTAAATGTCGAACTATTTTTTAAATATCCTCGCTTATTTCTATGTACATTTGTTGCTTCTAATAAGAGTTTGTAATTTTCTAAATCTTTAGAAGTGTAGTCTTGAGGTGCATCATAGAAAAGTAATTCATATAGTTCAGGTGATCCTGAAACATATCCTTCTTTTGTGAAAACTGCTCCCGTTTTAGTATCAAAGTTGATATTTTCTGCTCCAAGAAACCATTTAGATGTCGATATATCATATGTTGGACCATATACTTTATCTATTTTATCATCATTTTGCCAAAATTCTTTTAAATATTTTAGAACTCCTTGTGGATATTGCTCGAGGTACTCATTTAAAACAGTTTCTGGAATATCTTTATCATCTAATTCTTCCGATACTTCCGCGTTATCCTCAACCTCATTCTCAACATCACTATTATCACCTGCTACATGTTTAAGTTCTAGAAATGATATGTTTTTATTCTCATGTTTTTCTTTTTTAATATTAGGTTTTTTTTCATGTTTACAATAACTTAGATTAGCTGTCGATTGATTTAAAAATTTTGATGATTTAGCAATATCCTCCAACGGTTTTGATATAGGTTGAAAAAGCTTATTTAACGTTTCATCTTCTTCTGTTCTATTAAGTTTTAATGCAAGATATTTTTTTCTAATATCTTTGGTTAGTTGAGCTATTTTTCTTTTTCGGGCAGCTTCCAAACTATTCAACATTTTGTTGTAGACTGATTAATATTATTCAAAGCTTAAATTTTAATATATTTATCAAAACCCTTACGATAGCGACCGTTATTTAGAGGGAACTCCTTAACAATAACCATCATACCATGTTTTTCATTCCAACACTGTGAACATATGTTTTTAAATTGATCAAAATTCATATCTGGTGATACATGTCCATCGAATATATGTTTAAGATTTAATTCATCTTGTTTGAATATTACAATCATGTTACAATTATCTCTTATTAGCACTTTCGGTATTTTAGAAAAGGTCTGACAAAGATATGCAACATCAATATTTTTATGTCGACACATAGAAAAATATTCACGAATTTTTTGTTGTTTGTCACATGCAACGTCATCAAAGATGAAAACTGAATTAGATTTCGCATCACTAACATTTATGATTTCATCATTATCTCTAAACGGAAAATATTCAACACCTTTCACATTATTTAATACTTCTGCTAATAACTGATATTTAGGTTGATAGAGCGATTTAGAATATACATAAACGTTTTGAAACTTTATCCCATTTGGATTAAAGAGTAATGACATCATTGCGTTTGTTTTACCACATCCTGATGGACCGCATATGATAATACGAAGAGTATTTGGTAGCAATTTGCTATGTTTACTTTCTTCACATTTTATATTAAAATCTAAGTTATCCACAGGTAGCGACTGTACTTGTCGAATGATTTTCATTTTGTGTTAAAATATATAGCACGTTTTTTAATAAATATATGTTTATTGAAAACAAAACAGTTAGTTCTCATGCTACTGTTTAAAGGTGAGGGTCTAGTAAATAACTTAATAAACAAACTTCCCTTCGAAGCACATTTATTGGGTGGTTATCAGTATTGTGGACGTAAGTATTATAAAAAAAATGTTTAATTTTTATTAACATTTTTTTGTTTTTTTTAGCTGGAACAAAACTACAAAAACGTCTATTACGTGGAGATCCTGGTATTAATCCATTAGATGTTGCTTGTAAAGAGCATGATATTGCATATTCAGGCGATAATACAATAGCGGAGAGGCATAAGGCTGATCAAATTCTAGAAAATAAAGCTTGGGAACGTGTCAAAAATAAGAACGCGAGTTTAGGTGAACGAGCAAACGCATTATTAGTTACAGGTGTAATGAAAGCTAAGCGAAAACTAGGTATGGGTATTAAACGAAAAATTTCTTTTAAACGTGGAATTATAGATAAAATTAAAAAATCCTTAATACCTAACCTAACATTAAAAAAGACTATTCAAAATGCATTAAAATTTGCTAAAAAGACTGTTTCAAAAGCTGGAAAAAAGAATATTCGAGTACCTAGAATTATACCGTTTGAGAGCAAGATGGGAGGTTTTTTGCCGTTGATTCCTATATTAACAGCTTTAAGTGCGATAGGGACAATAGCAGGAGGAAGTTCAGCTATAGCAAAAACTATAATTGATGCTAAAAACGCTCAAAAGAAACTTGATGAAGATCATCGTCACAACAAAGCTATGGAGTCTATAGGAAAGGGATTGTATTTAAAGAAAAATATCAAAGGAGGCTACGGCTTGTATCTGAAGAAAGAAAAAAAAAACTTCCAATAAAGCTACCCAATAGACCACTAACTAACATCGATTTAATTAATTATGCAAAGAAATTAAAAATACCATATTTTCGTGGTGTTTTTATGCGAGATAGTCTTCCAATTAACGGATCTAGAAGATGCGAGTGTTCAATTGTTAATTTAGATATATCGCAAAATGCTGGAACACATTGGGTAGCTTATAAAAAGATAAATAACAACGTAGAGTATTTTGATTCATTTGGTAATTTGAAGCCGATGAAAGAGCTTGTTAAATATTTTGGTTCAGGTGTTAGAATTTTCTACAACAATAATCAATATCAAACATATAATCAAATTAATTGTGGACATCTGTGTTTGGAATTTTTATATAATGGCAGCTTACTTATCCAAAGAGGCACTTAATATCATTGAAATACTTATGGAAAATATTTCACCTTCAGTTTGGTATAAACTGCCATGTGAAATACGTGAGGATTTAAAAGAATATTTACCATGCAGTATAGATCCGGATTGTCATGAATGGTCAGATGTTTGTGGAAATATGACGTCAAAATGTCTATTTTGTTTTATATGTTATAAATAAATTTAATGATTAGCATATTAGTCTATTATTTAAATCATAACATTTTCTGATAATGGTTAGTCATGTCGCAACTTTTAACCTTAACGAGTACCAATAACGAGTTCTCTTTTACACCGTCAACACCTCTTGTACTTAATCCATATAAAAGTTACTATTTAGCAGTGCTAGGGTTTCATTCCTACAATTCAATACCTAATATTGATGGTGAAAAATTTTACTACTTCGAGTACGACAATTTAGAACAACTTAGAGAAAGAGAAATACTTCTACCTGTAGGTTGTTACGAGATTAGTGATATAGCTGCTTATATAAAAAAACAATTGATGTTAAAAAAAAACATTGCTGAAGAAGATTTTTTCTTAGAACCAAATAATAATACCCTTCAGTGCGAAATTTATAGTAAACTATATGAAATCTCTTTTGAAAAGACTGATAGTCTTGCTAATCTCCTAGGATTTTCTAATAAAATATTAGAACCTGGAATAGTTCATTCTTCAGATCTACCTGTGAATATTAATAAAGTGACAAGTCTACTTTTTGACTGCAACATTACTGAAGGAGCTTTCTATGGAAATACACCAGCTCATATAATTTTAGATATTCCTATAACAGTAGATCCTGGTTTTGCTATCAACGAGAGACCTATCAATCCAATATATTTGCCTATAAAGAATTTGAAAGAAATTAATCACATCATTGTAAGGGTGTCTGATCAAGATTTAAGACCTGTTAACTTTCGCGGAGAAAGAAGCACCCTTCATCTAGTTTTACAAGAACGATAAATGGGTCTCATTATAGAACATAAAAGGACGGTTCCAACTAAAAAATCATCAGTTTTATCTAGATCTTGCAAGCATCGTAAACTAACTAGAGTAAACAGAGATTTTTTACAATCGATTGGACTTAAAGTTAAATATGGTAAACCGTAAATATATACGATCTGAAGTTGAATCTAAGCGACTTAAAGTTGACCCCATTTTTGATCTACATCGTGAACCAAAGTATGATGATTCGATTAGAAAAGAAGAATTTAGATCGTACACTCCATATGTGAAATCATTTAATAACAATGATGTCGTAGAGTTTGTAATAAATCAAGCTGATTCGTTTTTTGCTCTACATGAATCTTTATTAGAAATTAAAGGTAGATTAGATATAGTTGGAGGTGGAAACGTACATCTAGCTCCCAATTTTGGGGTATTTCTATTCGATTCCTGTTCATATAGTGAAAGTTCAAAAGAAATTGAAACAGTGAGAGATCCCGGAATTGTTAGCGCCGTACGTAGTATGCTATGCTATCGCAGTGATTATGCAAGATTTATGAGTATTGCTGGATGGAATTTTCCTAACCATCCGTTCTTAAATGAAGATGATAAATCTTTTAGTTTGTTGATTCCTCTTAAACATATTTTCAACATTTTTAATGATTATACAACAATAGCTTATGGGAGACAAACATTTCGTCTCGTACGAGCTAGTTACGATAATGATAGTATTATTGTAAATGAGGTAGGTGCTGGTAGTACCGCAACTACAACAACTGTTAAGATTATTATAAATAGTATGGAACTGAAAGTGAAACATGTGTTTCCCAATGATGAAATTAAAATTAAATTGATGGAACCTATTAAAAATAATATACCAATATATATTCCATTCAGAAAGTGGGATCTTAATGAACTACCCTCAATTAAAGACGGTGCAAGAAGAGAAATCTGGAATGTTAAAACAAGCTCATCAATTGAAAAACCGCGTTATGTTATAGTAACATTTCAAACTGAGAGGCGCAATAGAAAAGAAAAGGATTCAACAATTTTTGATAATGTTAATATATCAAGTGTTCGAGTATCTCTTAATGGTGAATATTGGCCTAATGAAAGAATGCAACTGGACTTTGAGAAAAATGATTATGCTGCAGCTCATTATAACTACACTGAATTTTATCCTAGTTATTCATATTCGACTGAGAGACGATCACTTTTAGATTATCAAGCATTTAAAGATCATGCCTTATTTGTAATAGATTGTTCAAAACAAGAAGATGGAATGAAATCTTCAACTGTCGATATAAAATTAGAAATTGAAGCTAACAATGGTTTTCCAAAAGATACAAAAGTATATTGCATCATTATTCACGATTGTTTAATGGAATATTTCCCTCTTACGGAGGTAATCAAGAGTATAATATAAATACCTAATTTAAATGTGTTATATTACCTATGTAAATATTATACTTTTTTATAATAAAAAAATAATAAAAAAAATGTGGTTATTAATAATAAAACAATTTTACAATTATTAAAAAATATATTTAATATTTTATACTTCTATAACTTCAAATGAAGCCGCAGGCTTCGGTTTTCCGGTGTCCACTAACCCGTGGAACACCAAGCCATATTTTTGGCTTTTAAATTCTTCCATGAATGGTGTATAATCTTCAACCACACGTTCTGGTAGAAAAACAACCATATCCAACATTTCTAAAAGTACAGTTTTCCCATAGTTTGATTTCACAATTTTTGCATCTAATATTTGATATGATGTGCCCACCTCCAAGGAGGATAACTTCACCACAGGTTTCTTTTGCGATAAAACAGACGATTTGTTTATTTTAGAAAAATCCATCTATAAGAAATAAATAAAATTGTAAGTATATAAATATCGTAAAGCTCATTATATATAAAAAACAGATAAAATGTATAATAAATAAGTCAATAAATTAATAAAAAATCATGTATACCTAAAGGATATAGAATAGTAGACGCATATATATAACTGATAAAATGTATAATAAATAAATAAATAAATAAATAAATAAATAAATAAATAAGTGAATAAATTAATAAAAAATCATGTATAAAGAGTATAGAATAGTAGACTTACTGTAATAATTATAGGTAATAGCACTTCAAGAAACAACTGGAACTAACTTAATAAAATTGAATATTTCGCTTATATTTATACCCACTCTTTATATTAAAATCTAATTTACAAGAAAAAAATAAATATAAAGTAAATAATTTTAGGGAAATTTTAGTATAGGGCAAATTATATATAAAGTACTTTGTAGGAATTTTTACTAATTAATTTTTAATGGGAAAGTTAGAATATAAAGTATATGACAAATTATATATAAAGTACTCGAGGAAATTTTTACTATTTAATTTTGGTAATGTGAAATTTAGTATATTAAGTATCGATTTAGAGTCGAATATGACAAATTATATATAAAGTATTTGGAGAAATTTTTACTATTTAATTTTGGTAATGGGAAATTTAGAATATTAAGTATCGATTAAGAGTCGATTATATTTTTTTTATCTGTAACACTTTAAAAATTAATAAATTTCCGTTAATATATTTATTGTTAAATACTTAAACGTAAATTAATGACTTTATATTTCATATTTTCTAATTATGATTGAAAAAACTATTTAAAATATGGTGTTAACAGTATGAGAGTCTTTATTGTCAAAGATTTCATAGAAGTTGGTTGATTTTAATAGTCTGCGAAAAGTGATAATTGAAGTGTGTGTATAAAATTTTTTGGTAAGTTTTTTTATTAAATAATTTTAAATAGCTATAACTGTTTATATGGATTATTTTGTATCATATTGAATTTCAAATTAATGTTTTTTTTTTTTTTACTAATATATTTTTTTTTTTAAATTTCATTATAATATTTTACCATTATTATTTTTAAAAATTAATTATTTAATATTTCTCTTGCAGTGTAGTTACCTACTTTATATCAGACACATAATTAAATTTCTTTTTTTTCTATCTAACTATTTAAAATTTAGCATTATGTCAATAATTACTGATCTTATTCAACATATAACAGCTATTTTAGGATTTATAAGTATTACCTATGATGGTAAAACAGTGGAGGAGGGGTTGCTGGAATGTACAAAGGCTGTCAGAAAGATAAATAAAGATATTAAAAATGCTACTTCCATGGGCGAAAGACAACACCTAGAGGCTTGTTTAAGAAATGTTAAATCGTTAAGATCTCAGATTAAATTAACAAAAAAGAGAGGATCTGGAATTATGACTAGGGCAAAAGAGTCTGGAATTAAAAAAGTAGAATGGGATGATTTGACTTCAGCTTTTAAGTCTAGAATTCGAACTGGAGTCATTTCAAACCTTAAACATAAAGATCCTATAGCATTTCTTGTCGATTGTAAGACACTCTTCAAACGTAGAATTGGTAACGCACTCAAGAAAGATGAGTCTGTTAAAGTGAACACAGTTTTTTGTGGTGAATTTGAGATATATAGAGGCCTACAGATCATAACTGAATATAAATATTTCACCACAGCTAACTGCCCCATCTATAGAGATACAAATTTAAATAACTGGTTTGATGATAATGTGACAAAACTTATTCTAAAAGACCTGGAAGAATTCCAGGAACGTGATAGCGGGTGGTCGTTAAAAAGAGTAGTAAACTTGGGCGTAAATATTAATAAATTTGTTCCACAACTTGGATCATCATATATTGAACTACCACCTCAAATTAAAAGAAAAGAAGCATGCATTAATGTTAAAAATGATGATCAAGCCTGCTTTGCATGGGCAATTACATCAGCTTTGTATCCTGTTAATAATAATCCGCAAAGAACAAATAAATACCCACATTATTCTGAGGTATTAAAACTTAAAGGTATTCAGTTTCCTATAACTATCAAGCAGATTCCAAATTTTGAAAAAATGAATAACATTTCTATCAATGTTTATATCCTAAAAAAGTATAATAAACAATTTTCGACCCTCCCTACATATTTAACAGCGGAAAAGAAAGATAAGCATGTAAATCTGCTTCTAATACAAGATCAGTATGACAAAGAGTCTACTAAATATCATTACGTTTGGATAAAGAATCTTTCACGACTTTTGTCTAAACAACTCAGTAATGAAAATGGTCAAAAGTACTTTTGTGATAGATGTTTACACTACTTCCGTTCGGAAGATAAGCTAAGTAAACACATAGTAGACTGCATTAAAAGAAATGATACCGCCACCAAAATGCCTACAGATAGCAAAAAGATGCTTAAATTTAAGGATTTTAAAAACAAAATAAAAGCCCCCTTTGCTGTATATGCAGATTTAGAGAGTATTTTAAAGCCTTGTGCAGAAAAGACTGCTTATCAAAAACATATTCCAGCAGCAGTAGGATATTATTTTAAATCTTCTTATGATAACAATCTATCATTCTACCGTTCATATCGAGGATCCGATTGTATGCAGTGGTTTGCTGATGAAATGAATCAACTTGCTGAGGATGTCTCTACTATATATCTATGTCCGTATAATATACACATGACTCCTCAACAAGAGAGTGATTTTCAAGCATCCACCCGCTGTCATATTTGTGAACAACCCTTTAAAGTTGGCGAGAAAAAAGTGAGAGATTATAATTACTTAATTTCTGAAAATAATTACCGTGGAGCTTCACATAATGAGTGTAATGTTAATTATCAAGACACGCACACAATCCCGGTAATCTTTCACAATTTGAGTGGTTATGACGCACATTTCGTGATAAAAGATATTGCAACCCGAATGAAAGGATCTATAGACTTACTGCCTCTCACTAAAGAAAAATATATTTCGTTTACGAAGCATATTGATGAAGCTCGAATTCACTTTAGATTCATTGATAGTTTTAGATTTATGGCATCATCCTTAGATAAATTATCATCTTCTTTAACAAAATTTACAAATCTGAGGTCTCAGTTTAATAACATACCTGAAGATAAGTTTAATTTGTTAACAAAGAAAGGTGTGATGCCATATGATTACATCAATAGTTTTGATCGTTTTAGTGAATCCTGTTTACCTCATCAAGATGCTTTTTATAACAAATTAGATAATAAAGCTTGCCCCCGCCGTATGTATAAAAGAGCACAACAAGTATGGTCTTCGTTTAACTGTAAAACTCTAGGTGATTATGTAGACTTATATATGAAAACAGACATTCTACTCCTAGCAGATGTCTTTGAACAGTTTAGATCGAGCTGTCTTAAGACGTATGATCTAGATCCAGCCCACTATTTTACGCTACCCGGATTTACTTGGGATGCTATGTTAAAGTTTACGAAACAGGAGTTAGAACTTCTTACTGATATGGATATGTTTTTGTTTGTAGAGCGAGGCATTCGAGGTGGTCTCAGTCAAGTCTGCTCTAAAAGAAGGGTTCATGCAAACAATAAATATATGTTGAATTATAATCCTGCAAAACCGGAAAACTATTTAATGTATTTTGATGTCAACAATCAGTATGGTTGGGCTATGAGTCAAGCTCTTCCATATGGAGAATTTGAGTGGGTGGATTCAAATATTGATGTCACTACAATTGCTGATGATAATAATGTAGGTTACATGCTTGAAGTTGATTTAGAGTATCCACATGATTTACATGATAAGCATAAAGATATACCTTTCTGTCCAGAACATATCAACCCTAAGACTATGAAGCCTCCTGCAAAGTTAAAAGAGAGTACTAAACTTATGGCTACACTTTATAATAAAGAGAAATATATCATACACTATCGATCACTAAAACAAGCTTTAGAACATGGCTTGAAATTAACGAAAATACACAGAGTATTAAAATTTAAACAGTCTCCTTGGTTGAAACCGTATATTGATTTAAATACGGAGCTTAGAAAAAAAGCTAAAAACGAATTTGAGAAGAATTTATTCAAATTAATGAACAATGCTGTTTTCGGTAAAACTATGGAGAATGTAAGAAAAAGGGTTGATGTAAAACTTCTTACCGAATGGGAGGGTCGTTATGGAGCTCAATCATATATATCTAAGCCTGAATTTAAGAATTGTATAATATTTGACGAAAATTTGGTGGCGATAGAGATGAAAAAAATTGAGGTTTATCTAAATAAACCTATATATGTAGGGCAAACAATTTTGGATCTTGCAAAGACTACAATATATAGCTTTCAATATGATTATTTACAAACACGATTTGGAGAAAACTGCTCTACTTGCTACAGTGATACAGATTCCGTTTTATTAGAGATACGAGGAAAAGATCCTTATCAAATTATAAAGAATGATTGTGAGAAATACTTTGATACTTCAGACTATCCTACAAATAATGTGTATGGAATACCGCAACTAAATAAGAAAGTTTTAGGTATGATGAAAGATGAAAATAATGGATGCATTATGACTGATTATGTAGGACTGAGATCAAAATTATATACTATGAAAGTGGCCATCTCAGAAGATGAGGTGCAAAAACTGAGGGCAAAATTAAAAGACGAAGAATATGATGATGATGAGATTGAAAAAAATGTTATGAATTATGGTGTAACCAAAAAAGCAAAGGGGGTTAAAATGTCGATAGTAAAAAATAGTATAACTTTTAATGACTATATTGAATGTTTAGAAACATCTAGAAGTAAGACCACTTCACAGAATCTCATACAATCGAAACATCATAAAGTCTTTTCAATAGAACAAAAGAAAATTGCTCTCAGCTCTGATGATGATAAAAGATATCTGATACCAGGGAAAGATGAGACATTACCATGGGGGCATTACTCTATTAACCCTAAAATAAATGTTTATGATGATGATCAAGTAATGGATTGTTTATAGAGTTCAAAATTATTATTTTAAATTTAAATTATTTACATAAAATTGTTTTCTTTTTTTTTTATCATAATTTAGTATAATTGTAATATAATAAAACTACTTGTTTTATATAAATTAGTATGTATAAGCGTGTCTGATATTATGAAGTTTGATCAAATTGGATAGAAATTTACGTACGACTATGGATTAAAAATGAAGATGGAATATATAAAATGCAGTCTGATAATAGATGAGAGATATATGGATAAAATAATTCTACAAACTGTTTTGAAAATATTTTTAAGACCAAATTGGATAGAAATTTACGTACGACTATGTATTAAAAGATGAAGATGTAATATATAAAATGCATTCTGATAATGGATGAGAGATATATGGATGAAATAATTCTACAAACTGTTTTGACAATAATATAAATTTTTTGAGTTGGATATTATATAGGTGAGTCTAAAAGTTACTTTAATAATTTTTTATTATAATAATGTTTTTTCTTATATATGATTTTAGATCGATTTCAAACAGATGGGAATAATATTTAATCAATCCGGAATCAATCAAAATTTTTATATAAACCTATCATATAGATAAGAAGATTAAAAGTGATTGTTTAAAAGGAGAAATATTAGATTGAAACCCCACTTATCCAGCCTTAAAGCTTAATATAAAACGAAACTTTTATACAAATTTTCAGTTTCATAGAAGGCATCATGAGAATAGCACTTGTAGATATTCAAGGAATTATCTTTGAGGATATATTTTATCCGAAAGAATTGTCTATACTGATTGGAAAACATATTACTAGTTTTCTGTTTAAACCACCAGTACCCTTCCACACATTGAGTTCTAAGGATAAGAGAACTAATAATTATGTTGAAAAATATGTTCATGGAATAAAATACGACTCTGGTGATATTGAATATAATGAAATTAATAACATACTGGAAAAATATTTATTAAATTCAGCAGACTGCATATACGTCAGAGGTAGTCAAAAACTAAATTTTTTAGAAACCAAATGTCGAGAACTTGGAATTTCGACAAATATTTACGATGTTACAAAATATGATGGAACCCCCTGTTGTACTGACGTCTTTCAACCTGTATTCACTCAATGTTTCAACCACGCTTATGGAAAATATATGTGTACTCAACATAATGTAAATTGTTTAAATAATTGGTTAAAAAATGTTGTCTTACCATTTTAAATATATATTTTTTAATAAAACAAACTTCTTATTATTATATTTTTTTATTCTTTAATCCTATAATCACCCTAATGATTTTTAATAGTGGTATAATGCTTATCAATATATTACTCTTAATATTAATTATTTCAAACATGGCTACTCAATATCAAATTATGGGTGGGGTTTATTAAATATTTATCAATTATATATTTTTATTATAATGTAATTATTTCATAATAATAGTTGTGGGGCTAATTAAATAATCATCAATCAGAACGAAGCAATGGGGGTAGTAAACATCAAAAAATAATTAAATAAATACAAAATGGGTGGGGTTTATTAAATAATAAACAATCGGAAGCGGATAATGGGGCACTTGTAATTAAGTAATTAAGGGTCGGAGATTGTCAACCAATCAGAATCAAGCAATGGGGCATTTGTGACAAAAGTTGGTAGCACTGTAAAGTTGGTAGCATGTAAAGTTGGTACGATGACAGCGAAGTGCGAAAAAAAATTCAAAAATATACAAAAAGAAGAATTGGCTGCTTGCGTCGAATGTAAAAGGTCAAAAGTTGGTAGCACTGTAAAGTTGGTAGCATGTAAAGTTGGTAGGATGTCAGTAAAGCGCGAAAAAATTCGAAAATATACAAAAAGAAGAAAAGAGGGTTGGCTGCTTGCGCCAAACGTCAAAGGCCACTCGAAAATTGACAGTTGTCTGCTAGCAGTCAACCAATCAGAACCAAGCAATGGGGGATTTCTAATTATTAAGTAATTAAGGATTGGAGATTGTCAACCAATCAGAACGAAGCAATGGGGCATTTCTAATTATTAAGTAATTAAGGGTCGGAGATTGTCAACCAATCAGAACCAAGCAATGGGGCATTTCTAATTATTAAGTAATTAAGGGTCGGAGATTGTCAACCAATCAGAACCAAGCAATGGGGCACTAGTAATTAACAAGTCATTAATAATAATTAAGAGGCGGAGTCAGGCAGCCAATCAGAACGAAGCAATGGGGCACTAGTAATTAACAAGTCATTAATAAGCAATTAAAGGGCGGAGTCTGTCAGCCAATCAGAACCAAGCAATCAGGTTAAAAGTGAAAGTGGGTGGGGCCGGGTGGGGCTATGACGTCAGACGACCTTGAACGGTAACAAAATTCGCTTTTCGGACCTTCATAAGAAAAAGCATGGGATTTTGGGCTCGTTCTCTTGTAGGTCCTTTACTCAAAATTTTACAAGTATCACCCTCGCTGCAAATTTGCTTAGTGCTGGTAGAATGTTAAATGGACCATATTTCTGAAGGAAAATTAGGTCCTTTCGTTTGGATATCTTTGCATACCATCTCGTTGGAAAGGGCCTAAATTTTAGTTTTACATTGATAATTGCAGTAACGTAGACCACTACCTTCTGAAGTAGGTTCTAAAGAGGTATATTCTGGTGCTCTCTTTAGTTTTAGTACTCTTTATTATTGTCCTTATTTCTTCGTCACTTATGTGTGCTACTATTTCGTCTTCTGCGTTTTTGTCCTCTTATATTTTTTGGCTCAGACCCTAGAAGCGTTTTGGAGGTATTCTTTGTAATCTGTTATTGTTCAGGGCATTGACTACATGATTTTAACATTTTTTTTTTAATTTAAACCCAAATGGAAAAGAGTAAGAAGAAGTTTCCCAAAACACACATGATCCTTCTAACGTATATTATTTTCGGCATGAAACAATTCTGATTCCTACCCTGTTTAACCAAACTAAAGATAGCATGAGTATATATTTGCACGAAAGGTTAAAACACAAGTTTGGCATGAATAGAAGATAGTTTTCGTCATATTTCGAAACATCCACATTTTAGATATGACAGGATAGAAGGGCTTTTAATCTGATGAAATTTCTGAATTACGTAGAAACACTTTTATTTTAACGACCAATATCTAAAGAGAATGTTACGAAAAATAATAAAAGCAAAAATAAATACTGAAAATATCAAGTACAAAAAATTTCCCCATTGGGTGGATAAAGAATAAAAAAACTAACGTTATTTACATCTATTTATCTCTACGTCAAAATTCTAGATACACCACTGAAAAACTAGCTCCAATTAGCAGTAGCATTTGAAAACACGTAAAAAAATCGACGATAAGATAGAAGCTAAACACTAGAAAACATATTGCGAAAATTTTAGCAAGCGGGTGTGCTATTCGGTGTTAATGATAGCATTTTAATCTGTCGGCAAACGTGACCGATAAAAATTATTTATGGGTGACAAAAAAAAAGAAATAACCCGAGTAGGATAGTAAAAATGGAATTTCTGGGCAATAACAACCTATGCGGTTGGTTTGCGAACGCCAACACAAAAAGATCATAAGTGGGATAAAATTGGTTGGTCAAGTTTTTGTTTTATTTCTTTTTGGATGCCGTTAAAACGGGTAATAAATGGGAAAAACTTGATTTTTAAGAAACGCTGAACTATCGGGGTTGCTTTCAGCACCACAAAAAAACAATAATATAGTTAACAGTTGGACTGAAATGTTTATAGGCTAATATAGAATTGTTTTTATAAAATTTCATTTTATTATTAAATATATGCGTTCGAGGGTGATACAACGACTATAGCAGTCATGCAATTTTTATAACTTCAAAGTTGACATTAGTTTCGGTTATTACCTTCCATCGGTGCTAATTTTCTTTCCAACCAGCATTCTCTTCAGGTCTGAAAACATACAAAAGTCGCTGAAAGTCAGATCTGAAGAATACCGTGGTTACGTAAGCAAGTTGAAACCCAATCCATACAATTTTGCCATCATTTTCAATGATTTGTGATACGGTGCATTGTCTTAATGAAACAGCACTTTCCTTTTTGTTTAAATGGGGCCCTTTTTCCGCGATCCAATAACGCTATGTAATAGTCACTGTTGATTTCTATTTTCAAGGTAGTTAATGAATATTATACCATGCGCAACCCAAAATACTGATGCCAAAACCTTGCCCTATTTGGATCTGGAAAACTAAAGCCACATATGACCCATTGTGCATCCTCTCGTATATAGGTATATCCACACCTCAGGCTGTCATCAGACCTAAGGGACTTCCAAGGGGGATTTCCCTGACATTGGCTGGTGTAAGCCAGTACTCACCCAACATAGATCTTCTGATTTTAGAAAAAGCAGAGCACTCATACAGTATATGCTTTACTGTTTCCTATTCTTGTTCACAAACACTGCATAGGGGCGATTCAGATAATTTCATCCTAAAGAGATGTCGCAATTGGCAGTGACCTGTTAAGATTCCCACAGCAGTTCTCGGATTTTGTCTGTTCAATGGCTTACATTTTCTTGCTGTTTCCTCGCCAGGATGTGGTAATAACTCTCTGGACGTCTACAGTCCGTTGTTTTATTCCAGGACTATATAAAGTTTTGGTGAGAGTGCTGTTTGATAAGGTTCGCGACAACGGACATTGTTATTTTGTTAGATGGGCGGGGGCTCTCATATGTGCCCGCTCATTGTTCCCCCTTTGCACATTTTGGAGTGGGTTCATCACGTGCGATCCTCTCAGATAAGAGGCTATCCATAAATTACGTCACACAAATTTCATTATTTTTAACCCCCCCCCTCCCGTCTTGTCACAGCTGGTCACATTTGTAAGGACCCCCCCTCCCTAGTGTGACGTCACGTATTTTACATTTTTAGATCTAGAAATAATTATTTAATTAAAACAGCAGTTCCGTAATTTTTTTATTTCAATTTAAATTATTTTTTATAAGATTAACATCAAATCAAACATTTAAACGAATTAACAAAATAAAAACGATTAATTATATTAATTAAAGAACAAACTTAATCATCTTGAGTCCATGGATTTTGAACCCACTCCTTTAAATTATTTATAACTGGCATAGCAGCCACTTCATTCTTGTTGGGGTTGTTAATGTCAGGAAGATTCGATGTGTCAACATCTTTTTCATCAAACCATACCGCAGTATCGTCATTATCCAAACAAAGAATTTCTCTGGCACGTCTAGCAGCAATTCGTTTAGGACGAATCTTTGCTATGGGAAACATTTCTTATTGTTTCTTATGTAATTGCTTGTGTTGATTGGTGGCCTTGTATGATGCAAAATATAGACCACAGGTGCCACATGATCGCTTAAACAAGTATGCCTCGGCACTGGGGCAATAGCTATCATACGGAACTTGCTTCAAATGTGATGATGCTCGAAGATCCAAAGCTAGCTGAAGTAACAGTGGAGCGAATTTACGTTCGGAGTCATCTTTTTCTACGGTTACATAACCGCTTGACGTCTGATTAATTAAAACAGGTGGTGGTAAAAACCCCTCTTGCAACAGTCGCCAAAGGCTAGATCGTCATACACCACAACATGAGACAACCTTGCATTTTACTATTTGTAATAAATATTGTGATTTACGCACATGATTTGCGTACCAAGTCGCATTATATTTCAATTCCTTAGCCTGTTTATTATTCAGTCCAAAAATACAACAAAAACAAAATGATAATGTACAAAGGAGGACTTATCTCTAAAGAGAGATCTCTTCCAGCCAACCCTAACAGTTAAAATATAGAAACATTGATAATCGGGAAGTTAACAACAGTGCACAAAACTCATTCGGTGATTATAATGAGTTTTAAAATGTGATGTCACGAAATTAAGGACCCCTCCCACCCTCTTGTCACACAATGTCACACTACATCGACCCCCTCCCTCCCCCTTAACGTGTGACGTAATTTATGGATGGCCCCTAACGATGGTTTTGATTCTGGTGTGAAGTGATGCAGCCAGGTTTCATCCAGTGTCACATTTGGACACATAAATTCAAGTTTAATATAAACAATACTTAGAATCGTAATTCGTTGTTGTGTTAGGTCCATTTGTAAGCTCGCACGGCACCAACTTTGAACAAAGCTTTCGCATTCTCAAATACTCATTTACAATATGTCCATTGATATCTTTAGAGCCTTAGCTATCCCGATCAAATACATTTTGCGACCATTTAAAATTATTTTGTTGACTTTTTTGATATTATACTCGGTATCAGCCTCTTTGGATTGTTCAATAAGTGCCTCGTCCTCGGTGCTCATTTTGTCTCTTCTAAACTTAACAAACCACTTCCCGAATAATGTTCATCCATCCTTGTTTTTACCGGTTTTTTTATCCCTATTTTTGAACTCTTGTCTTTTGAAGGTTAAGGTTAACTAAAAAACACATGGATTTATATGAATCACAGGCTTGTGATTTCTGTTTATCTCTAACTTTGTCAAAGATGTTTCCAGCAACTTTCAGCTTTCTAAAGTTTTTGTCATTCCATACTCATCAATTTTGATTTTCTTATTTGATAGCAAACAGAACTGCAATTTTTTGATAAATTGTCCAATTTTTTCTGTTAAAAAGCCTCTCCGTCGAGTGTAATGTATCTACGTCTATTTATGAAATGTTTTAATGAAAAAATCGATTTGTGAATGGCACAAAAATTTTATGCAAATGGTTAAACGGTTTTTTCCTTTATATTTCAGGTGTTCGAATGTTAGATGGAGTTGTAAACGATGCTGTTGAAGCTCGTGCTTTAGGTCTAATGCCTGAACACATAGACATCTACAGTGCCTCTTGGGGTCCTGAAGATGATGGGAAAACTGTTGATGGACCTGGACCGCTAGCACGAAGAGCTTTTATCTATGGTGTAACTAGCGGAAGGAAAGGAAAGGGATCGATTTTTGTTTGGGCTTCAGGAAACGGTGGTCGACATACTGATTCATGTAACTGTGATGGGTATACTAATAGTATATTTACACTTAGTATTTCTAGTGCTACTCAAGGAGGGTAAGGTCGATTTTTTTTTACTTATAACTTATGTTATAGTTTTTCTAATTCTAGTTATAAACCCTGGTACCTCGAAGAATGCTCTTCAACGCTTGCAACGACTTACAGTTCAGGTACACCGGGTCACGATAAAAGTGTTGCTACAGTCGATATGGATGCAAGATTAAGGCCTGATCATATATGTACTGTAGAACATACAGGAACTTCAGCTTCTGCACCTTTAGGTATTTCTTTTTAATTATTATCGAAGATAGTTTTATTACAATTTTTCCTTTCAGCCGCTGGTATCTGTGCTCTAGCATTAGAAGCAAACCCCACTCTTACTTGGAGAGATATGCAATACTTGGTTGTGTTAACTTCGCGGGCTTCACCGCTGGAAAAGGAAGCAGGTTGGATTATAAACGGTGTTAGAAGGAAAGTTTCACACAAATTCGGTTACGGCCTAATGGATGCTGGTGCTCTGGTTACTTTAGCTGAAAGATGGACTACAGTACCACCACAACACATTTGTAAAAGTCAAGAAGTTATTGAAGATAGGTCTATTAATCCATCTTATGGTATGCTCTATACAACAGAGCAATTGTGAAAGGTACTTATTTTTTATTTTTAGGCACTACCCTTGATTTTACGATGGATGTAGATGCTTGCAGTGGTACTTTAAATGACGTTCGCTTCCTAGAGCACGTTCAATGTAAAATTTCTCTTCGTTTCTTCCCAAGAGGAAACTTACGTATTTTACTCACTTCTCCAATGGGTACCACAAGTACGCTTCTCTTTGAAAGACCGAGGGACGTAGTTAGTTCAAACTTTGATGATTGGCCATTCCTGAGTGTTCATTTCTGGGGAGAAAAAGCAGAAGGCAGATGGAAATTACAAATTATTAACAGCGGAAATAGACACGTTAATCAACCTGGTGTGTTAAAAAAATGGCAACTTATATTCTACGGTAAGTACTGAAAATAAAATAAATCATCTGGAAAATAACAATTTTCATGCATCGTATGCTGGAAGTTTTCCAACTACCACCTGTTTAGTATTGTGATCGATATATTTATCTTACTTAAAAGAAACTAAATATTTTAGTTTCATTTAACTTTTTTTTTATTAGGAACATCTGTAAACCCAGTTCGTCTCCGTCCAAATAACGGTGCCCGTTCAACTCCTTGGAAATCTCCTCTTAATACTTTTACCTTTCCGACAGCTTCCCAACCAGTAACTCAAGTTAGCGATAACTTCTTCGAAGACGATATCTTTAAAAATTTTCAAAATTTCCCCAACATTTACGCATTTTCGGGATCTGATCCCGAACCTGCCGTAAGTTCTCTCGATGGTAAAAACACTAAAGTACGGGATAACCAAGAGAACGAAATCGAAAATGACGCAGAAACGAAAGAAGGCTGTGACGATCAATGTGATGAACAAGGCTGTTTTGGAAGAGGATCTACCAAATGTATCGCTTGCAGAAACAAAAGAATGGACAAGTAAGTCTAGCTTTAGCCAACATAGCTTCTTAGCAGGTAATTCTTTTTTTATTATTTATAGAACTTGCGTTTCAACATGCCCACCAAGAAGTTACGCTGATTCGCAAAGTGTTTGCCAGCCATGTCACGAAGCTTGTGAAACCTGTACAGGGTCTGATCAAAAGAGTTGCCTCTCCTGTTCACCAGGACATGTTAGAGTTGTAGACTTAGATATTTGTATGCAACAATGTCCAGAAGGATACTATGAAAGTAAGTTGCAAATACCACCTCTATTTACCATTCCTTAATATAATTATTTGTAGATTTTTCGGACAGAACATGCATTCCTTGTCAACCAAATTGTGCTGGATGTCAAGATAGACCTGACCATTGTACAAGCTGTGATCATCACTTGTTGTTATATAAAAATAAATGTTTAGCTTTTTGTCCACTTAATACATACGAAACGGATGATTATGGGTGAGTTTTACGAATGAATGAATACAAATCAGCTACCATGATTTTATGTTAAAGTGGCCTCATAAAACAGTAATTGCAGCTATAAAATATTGTTTCACAAACTTATTGAGACCATCGTCTTTGGGCTTCATTTTAGATCCATCGTAAAATTTTATTAAAGTGAAAATTAAAGAAATAAAACTGAATATGAAAAGAAGTTAATTCAAAGAATGTTGTTCAATGATCGAAGTTGGTTACCATGTATGTTGTATAAATTACGATATTATTTTTTTCAGTTGTACTTCCTGTCATGAATCCTGCGAGACTTGCACTGGTTCTAATAGTTCCCAATGTGTATCCTGCGGATACGGACGATATTGGCATGAAGGTAGATGTGTAAAAGAATGTCCTGCACATCACTACGCAGATTCTCAGCAAAAAGAATGTATAGAATGTCCACCAGGATGTAGCGAGTGCAATAAAACCACTTGTATTTCATGCTTAGATGACTGGAAAGTGAACAGTAAAGGACGATGCGTGTCACAAAACAGTGACAAATGTGATATTGGTAAGTGACAATCAGGACACGTTTTTGGTACAAAAATATTATTTTTTGTGGGTTTGTGGATTTAAATTACAAAAAATAAACAAAGCTAGCTGTAGGTCGAGGTTCGAATTTTAATTTGAATGTTAGCACTCCGAGTTTTCTGATTTAAGGTTAAGAGCGCACAAGAACAAACTTAATAAACTGAGATATAACTCATTTTTATTTAAACTTATTTCAGTAAAACAAATATTTTTAAATAATCAAAAACTATCATCTCAAAATCCGGTCTGTTCCCGGCATTGAAGGGTTGTCTTAGGTCTCTTCTATCACTAAATTAAAAGGCTCTTGGACACGGAAATGTTGTACTCTAATTTTCTGCGGCATTATAAGGGTTCTGATGCAATTTCTTCAAAGTTAAAGCATGGATAAAAGAACTTAATGAACGGATCAGGGAAAATATTCTTCGCTATCAACGACAGAAAAAATTGGGCCACGAACAACACACCATCTCAGCTGGTACTAGGATATTAACCAAGACGCCCCCTTGTCGACCACCAAGGACTAAAAACTCTAGATATAAGGCAAGAGAGAATACCAGGGCAAAGGAAAAACTATAGTACCAATCAAAGCTTTTAAAGTTCCCACCAGGAGACAGAAACTACAGCAAAGTAAATTCCGTCTCCACCTGGTTAAGTCCCCATTAAGTTGTGAGATTTTTGAGTGAACATATCTACTCTATCTTAAAAGAACAAGGAAGTGTAGATGACTTGAGACCAACATCACCAGAAAAAACTTTTAGTTTTTAGTTACTTGTGTTTTATGTTTTTTTAATGAAAAAGACGTCTTCAAATAGAAGTATGTCACCGACCAGACCCGGTCCGCACACGGAGTATAGAGACAGGTGCGCCTGATCCAACGAGAAAGGAGAAAGGGGAGTTGTTAGCACACCAAAAGACAAAGCAGAAGCCTTGAAAACCAATTCAGATTAAATGCTCATCCAGAAGAGGACATAGACTTTGACAAAGAGGTAGTAGAAGGTATCAAAAAACCAAAGAAGATAAAATACTAACACACACAAGTACCCAATTAATAAGGACCCTAATAAGACAGGATCAGTAACAGTACCTTAAAGAAGCTGCCTCGAAAAGTAGTGTCTTTGTTACTACAATCCTAAAATATATGCACTTTTCAACAAAATGGAAAAGAGCAGATGTGATACGGATAAAAAACAGAAAAGACTTTCCTCCAAAACCATTGTCCAAAAAGCCTTCCACCAGCACTAAGCAGAAGCGTGATACCTAGAAGACTCTGGGAAAAAGTCGAATAACTAAATAACTTGCCAGAGGAACAATTTAGATTTAGAAAAGAGCACTCCACAACTGCAACAAAAGGCCTTAGTATTATAACAAGCGGGGTTCTGGCTAATAACCATCCACTTCAGAACCCACGTCATCACCTTTACCAGAACTCAACTCTTCTAACCTTATAAATAGATCTAAAGCTAGTTTTATTTTTTTTTTCGTTTTATCAATTTTAACCTTAAAAATCGTTAAATTGTTACAATTTATATTTTCAGATCAATACTACGATAGTAGTATTTGCAAACAGTGCCATTCAACTTGCGAATCTTGTGATGGACCAACAGAAAAGGCTTGTTTGTCTTGCGCAAGTCCTTTAATACTTCAAGGTACTAAATGTGTAGGAAAATGTGATAAAGGTTTTTACAACGAAAGAGATAGTCAACTGTGTGAACCATGTCTACATGCTTGTGCTAGATGTGTTGCTAAAACAAATTGTACGGAATGTAGGAGTGGTTTACAGGTAAATATATTAATTTAAAGGAGTTTATAGGATTATTTAGTAACTCTTGGCATATTAAACTTTTGTTGTTTCAACTTTCAATTTGTCAAAAAATTTCTTTCTCATGAATGTCTGATTAAAAACGTCGACTAACCTCCATGGCATTTGTGGTTGAATGGTTAAAGGCATCACGGGCTATGGTTAAAGATGGTAGATTTAAGTCGTATTCTAAAAAGGTAAAATTTTCATGTGGGTAACACTTTATTTTTCTTTAGCTTCAAAGTGGTGAATGTCGAACAACTTGTGCAACTGGTTACTATAGCGATAAAGGGATATGTTTACGGTGTTACATGAGCTGCAAAACTTGCAGCGGACCAGGTCCAGATCAGTGTGTAACTTGCCCTAATGGTTGGCAATTACTTTCTGGAGAATGTAGACCTGATTGTCCCGAAGGCTACTACAAAACGGAGTATGGATGTCAAAAGTGTCATTATTCTTGTCGAAATTGCGCTGGTACGTATAATATATATTTAAAATAATGATAATATAGATAATATTTCATTTTAGGATGTAATTTACAAGAGGGTAAAAGGAAAATCAACGTTGAAGCACTTTTACTATCCGCCCAACCTGTATCTACCTTACAAATAGTGAATCCATTTAATTTTATTACAGGAATAGCAATAATTGCTTGTCTCTGTGTTATCATTCTTTTTATCGCCATATTTATAATATTACAGGTAAGTAAATTTTTATCTGTTATTAATTCAATTTTCTATTATCTCAAATAAATCTATGCTATAGACCTTCTTTGTCCGTACAACATAAAATTGCACCCTTTTAACTGAAAAAAAAGGAAAGCACCGGAAATCGTGAAAACTCCACCGTTATTCTAAAATTTTCGTCAAGTCCGTACTTTTGGCTTAAAAAATGTCAACTAGGAGATTATCGACAACTGTGAACTTTTGTTTAAAAAAAGTCACCTTTTTGGTCGCTGGTTCACTAGGGGTCAGATGACCGTAATTTGAGATCAGTTGACCGGAAAATTTAACATAACACCGAAAAAACTCCAACGTTTTTAACAATGTCGCCAATAGTGAACTTTTGGTGCAAAAAGGTCATTTTTTATGGTTGATTCCAAATTTAAGGTCAGTAGACTCTAGAAACCTAAAAAAACTGGAAAAGTACAGAAAATTTTATCATTCTTTCGGAAGATAAATGCAGAGTACTGTTTGACGCCGTTGAAGTGCAATCCGAAGAAGTTTCTGCATCGTTTTGTGACCGTCGACGAAACATGAATTCACTGGTACAAACCAGAGACCCAAAAAACAGTTGAAATACTAGACTTTCCACAGTAAACGTGTTCTGAAGAATACTACTTTTTCACCATGACAACGTACCAGCTTACACCTACCACGTCGCCACGGTCAAATCGATCGAATTGGGCTTTGGAACTGCTGCCCCATCCACCTTATTCTCTAGATTTGGCCAGGTGCAACTTTTTTGTTTCCAAGCTTAAAAAAGTCACTCGCCAAGCAGAAATTTGTCGTGACCGAAGCCTATTTTGCAGACCTCGAGAAAACTTATTTTCCAAACGGGTTAAAGAAATTGGAGCATTGGTGGGTGAACTGTATCGAGCTAAAAGGAACACTAAATTCTTTTCAAAAATTTTATCGCCCTCTTAATCAAATAAAGCAATGTTTTTTGAATCACTTTAAGAGCACAACAACCCTTATTCTATGGCATTGATTAATTTTCTGTTTTATCTGAATATATTTTGTTTTCAGAAAAATAGCATTCAAGCCCATCAACAAGGATATAGTAAAGTATCTATAAAGAAACCGAAAGTAACGTGTAACTACAACGTGGTATCAGTGAGCGATGGCGATTCAAGCGATTCAGACAGTTCCGAGGGGCATAATCTCATTGCGCCACCAAAACAACCTGAAAGGACTGCTTGTTGAAATAAAATTTTAACAAAAATATGTAAACCAAGATCGAACAAAGAATTTTAGAATATAACAAATTTTAAGATATATAGTGTAAATATTGAACAAAACAAAAACAACAACCCTGTCTTCATTGCTGTCTGTTTTTGTGCACAGTGATATTTTAAAACTATTTACAATTTAATGATGTTTGGTTAAGAGGAAAATGACAAGCGCTGGATTTATTCACCTAGTTAATCAGTTAATGCATAATTTAGTAAGAAAAATGTCAAAACCACCTTGTAAAGATATTCTAGTTGTTTTAGATCAATATCGGACAGTTATAATACTCCGCTTTACATATGGGATACGTTCCGGAAAAAATCGCGTCAGTTGACTTAGAGAGTGACGATGCTAAGAAGTTTGAAGTGTGGTATTGCTAGTCTATAGGTTGTAAAATTGACGGATTTCGCTTAAAGATAACTCTCTCTATTTCTTTTGCTACATCGTGCGTTGCTACAAATTTTACGAGATTTTCTACTGCGCTATCTTCAAGTTCAGACCCCTTGAAGCATTGCAATAATTCCTTCAAGCAACTTGTCTTTGGTTCTTCACAATTCTTCTATGTGCTCCACACATCTGGCAAAGAATTAAGCCACATTCTGTTCATGCAACTCTTTCAAGCATTTTTTATGTTGTGAACAACCTACATAATATTGTATGATTGTCACCACTCTCACATATACTGCCTTTCTTCCCCGCCAGTTTCATGAATTAGTTTGACTAAAAGTGCGACGATCGTAAGAAGCTTTGAGGTTTGCTATTGCTGGTCCATAGCTTGTAAAATTGACGTAGTGTTTGGTGGAAGTAAAAGAGAATTTTCTTTTTTATCATAGATGGGATTATTCTGCAGCTCGATTAGATCTTCATTGCTATGAAGTTCTACAAGACCTTTGCTGCGATATCTTCAAGTTCAGTCCCCTCAAATTGCAACAATATCTTTAAGAACTTGTCTTTGCATCTGCACAATTCTTTTAGGTGCTTCCACTACATCTAACCAAAGATTACACCACACCCCATTGATAGACTCTTTTTCTTCCCAATCAATGTCATGAATTAGTTGGCTAAAAATAATCTTTAAAAGTTGATATTTCTTTGTGGTCCATAGGTTATATTGATGAATTGTTTGATGAAAGAAAGTAGCGTTTTATATCATCTTTTCTTATTGTTCTTCTTCATTGTAGAAGAGATTATTTGTTTCTAGGTAAAATCTTCATTGCGTTGCTACAAGTTCTAAGAGATCTTCTACTGCGATATCTTCAAGTTCAAACCTCTCAATCATTGCAGCAATGTCTTCAGCACTTAGCATCTGCACAGTTCTTCTGAATGCTTCCATTACATGTGGCCAAATATACCACACCTCATCTATAAAATGTCTTTTCTGATGTGAATAACTATGTACTTCCACCACACTTTTTCTTCCGAGTTAGTTTCATGAATATTGACGTATTGTGGAAGGAACTTTACGTACACATTTTTTTAAGTATCAAGTGAGATTGGATTTATTAGAGGGTACGGAAATAGCGTTATAGCCAACCGGGTGGCGTAAAGCGGGGTATTACAGCTAGATTAGAAGTTATAAACTGAATTTACATAAACCCTGACTAACTAGGTACATTTAGACAGTGATACAGGGTAAGAGCATAAAGTTTATAGATTTTAGGTAAATTGTACATTAAATTTTAATAAAATAGATATAAAGTAACAAGAAGTTTATAATTATTGTATACGTAAAACCCAAAAAGACTATTATATTTAAATATTTTTTCTCTTTCAATTCTTTCTTCGGAAATATTTTTCTTTTCTCTCTTTATTTAGATTCTAAACTTTGTGACTTGCTCTGTTAAATTTGACACTATATTTTAACTGCCATTCCAATTTATACAACTTTATATATGTGTATAGTGTGATATTTTGTAATTATTATTATTATTATTATCATTATTATTATTATTATTACTCAGATTTTATTAAAATTGTATTTAATTTTGTATTTTATATTAGATTAGTTTGTAAGACTGTTGGTTACCTATTTCGCTCTCTATTTTTACTGGAAAGTATCTAGAAATGGCATTATGTTTTCTTAAATTATATAAATAAATGTTTTTTTGTTTTTATATACAAGACTGTGACTCAGCTTATTACAACTTTAGACCCCCAAGAAACCACCACAAATATTTAGATAAACTAACAATAAAAAAACAAAGTTTATTTTTGAAAATTGTGCCATTACTAGATTACAATGAGTAGCGCTAACCCGACTCGATTTTTTTGTGCTTAAACCTTATTTCAACGTGATTCGTCCGAAAACAAACAAAGGTGACCTCTACTAGAGTGAAACAAGGATTAGTTTTATTACTATTACATGCCGGTTTCCGCAATACTGTTGAGAATATTTGTCATCGTCTCCATGGAGTCAAACCGATGTCTTTTGAGCTTCCTTTATGTTCCATGGACACAAGAAAAAGTATAGAGATCCTCTTAGTGAAGTATTCAGTTCTTCGCAATGGCTGGTTACATATCGATATCGATATAGGTGTCTTATTTACCTACTTACCTACGAGTGTTTCTTTGCGCAAAATATAAGTGGTATTTTTGATACAGGTCTTATTATACGACAGGCCTATTACCCGTATTGACCTTAATCAGACAGAAACGGGGTTTAAACAAAAAAAATCAACTCGGGAATTTACTTTCCTCTTGACTCAAATTTTTATACTGAATGTAAAAATATGTGTACGTACCGCCTAAAGAAATAATGTCTTGTAAATATCATAACCAATTGTGAGAAAAAATGTACCAAAAAATTATTAAATGTTGTTTAGATGTAGCAGAAAAAGTGCAATGAACAGGATTTTATATTTAAAAAAACTTAATTGTTTATTGAATTTTCTATTACAGGATTATATAAAAAATATATCAAATGAATAAATAAAATTAATATTGTACTATTTCTACTACAAAGTGTATCAATGAAGACAGCTCAATGTAAAGAAAAATATAAATTTTAAGATGCGAAACTTAAGTGCTCTTGATATTTCATGTCGTAATAAATATAGTTATTTTTAAATGTACACTTTGTATATAATCAAAATAGGTAATTGTTTCAAAGTTATTTATGACATTTTACCGTTTATACATCCCAAAAAAAAAATTCGTACGTTGTGTCATTTTAGTGATATAGGTGGTCCAAAGAACAAAAAAATAATAATGTGCCCCGCATGTCTCCTAATTTCACTAAAAATAATACACTGGAAAAAGTAATCATTGTGTGTATTAAAGGGTGAGTCGTTACGGGACTAAATATATTTAAATGAAATTTTTACACAATTTCAGTGCTTGTTTGCATTAAATTTACAAAAATATTTTACTTATTTGGTGTTCAATTCGCATTCTTGAATTAAATAGATAGGCTTTAAAACAAAAATCTTCTTTCTTAACTCTTTTGTGAATGTACGAGGGTAATAAATACAACAGAATCTACAATGAATATTTAACTAATATATACCTACGGTCTAATACTCAACATTATTTTTTTATATTTATTTATTTAATATGACGGTACAAGTCTGAAGAAAAGGGATAACTTGTTTCCATTAATTTTGCAACCACAAGAACTGAGGTTTGAGCTGGTAAAAAGGTAATTTTCTGGGGCCATATAATCTTTCCGGCCTAATAAGAATGGTTTTTGCCTTTTTTGATACAGGCTTCCCAGTCTGGAAAAAGGCCATTCATTTCTGCAATCACCTCCTCGGTTGAATAAAGAAAGTGTGTCAAGTCTAGAAGAAAGGTGTGAGCAGGTACTTTGTAATGACTGCTTTGTAGTACATTCGTGGGCGATTTTTTTTTTGTAGCTTGGTTTTCAAACGTTTCAATAACGATATAATATGTTTTACCTTTTTCCAGATAATCGCAGAGGATAATTCCCAGTACCCTAAGCTTTCCTATTGACGGAACAGTCTTCGCCTTTTTGGTGCAGATTTCCCTTTGGTGGCTCATTGTTTAGATTATTTGTTGGTCTCAGGAGTGTAGTGATGTATCCATGTTTCATCCACAATGACGAATCGAATCTTCTGGAATCACTATGTCCTTGCAACACTTCACATGATTTGGTTTTTGCTTAAGCGAGAACACCCATTTTTTTTTGTATATCTTTGTCGTGTTCAAGTATACCTATGTATTCATTATTTGAGATGCTCACATAACTCAATCTAACGCACTCTTTTGTCAAGTACTTTATCAATGATTCCTGGAGTAGTAATGTCAAAAAAGCGTCACTTGTACTTTATCTCTTTAGTCTCCTGAGGCATTTTTCTTTTCATGAACATGAAGTAATGTTTACTCAACATACGTCCAATTTTTAAAAATCACCCAATTTCCTCAATTTAAACGAATGCCAAACACTGATCCATCTTAAACTTGGTGTATGTTCTTCTAAGAGATGCTACTAAGTAAACATAACTTCGATATGCGCCAATAAAGCCATCTCCCTTACTTTGCACGGACGTTTCAAATGATTCTCGTATTCATTTGATATATCAGAACATTTTTGAACACCAAATAGACAAGTATTAATTATACAAATTAGACAAAAAAAATGGTTCTTTTTTTTCTATATCAAATTTTAAAAACTTTTAACTTACGCTACCAAAATTTTGCTGTTATTTATAAATCCCATTTTTCTATATACAGACCGCCCTATTACATAGTTTCACTAGGATACAAATTTATACAGGATATCTTAGTATAATTTAGAATTAAAAATACTCATTTTGGAAAGTTGATCAAAGTTTTTTTTAAATGTAAAATTTTATCGTAACAGAACTAAGATATCATGTATAATCGTTTATTCGATTTTAAGACAAATGGAAATCTAGTCTAATTTAACTAGTTAAAATAAGAGTGTCCTAGACTAACCAAAACAAATTACTTTATATTTTATACTGAATTAATTTTGATTTTATTTGAAATTTTTTAAAATAAATTGATTTTAAATGTGCTTATTGTTTTGTTAATAACTACCTAGATGACATATTTTGCTTGTGAAACATCTAAATTATAAGATCGAGCATTTACAAGAGAAGGCAAATAGGCTGTCCACTAATTGGCGCTGGCCATCGCTAGGCCAACATGTAAACGTGCCTTTAAAGACAATCTTTTATAACCCTTTAAAACGTTAAACTGCTATATGGTTGGGGACATTAGAAATAAAAAATTATGCAATATGTTTAAAAATGGTCGTCAATGCTTCAATTAATGTTTATAAAGATTATCAAATTAATCAATGCCACTATATTCCGAAGAGTCGAAAACCACACTTTATGATTGGTTTAATAGTAATACACTCGCCGCGAGAAAAAGATCGGTTAAGGTTTTCAACGAATAAAGAAATCTTGAAATATTATGTTTTTTTCTATCAATATTGTTTGTTTTTTCATCAATAAAATAACCAAAGGGCCATTATAAACAAACTGAAGCATTTTTTAACTTAAGTGATAAAAAGTTCCTAATTAATAAAAGAAAATAGAAATTGATACCGAAAAGAAGTTATAGAGAAAATTTAAACACAACAAGCATTCGTTTAATAAGTTAATTTCAAATGCAAAATCAGAAATTTTATTTATTAACAATAAGTAAATTTATACAATTGTTATAATTTTCACTATTTTAAAATATTACTTACTTGTTAATAGACACCAACCACTATCAGTTTAGTGCCAAATTTCATTAAAATAATCACATCAAAATTTAAATAATTTATAAACATCGTAAATTTAAACTTTTGACAGCTAGTAGAAATCTCCAACTAAGTGAGTCACTGGTTAACAGAAAAAAATTGTAAGCACAATAAATGGTAATAAATACATATATACCAAAATTACCTTAATTACTTAATTAAAATATTTGGTCCAACAAAGTAAATATAAATAATAACTAAAATATAAATAATAAAATCGATCAAATAAAGATATTTAAAAGGTTCTTGTTAACTACTGCTAACTTCACTTCAGTATCTGTCTTAATGTCATTTCACATTTCAGATTTCACTATGCACATGCACGTCACATGTAAAAACAGAGGTTATATTTAATCATAAATGTTTATATAAATATGAAAGTTAAAGTAATAAGTAGAAACCCAGATGAATATCTTCGAGAAACTAAAAATGAAATACATAAAGGTAAATATCAAACTAATTAAACAACCAATTTAACTGCTACTAATTATCTGTTTTTAGTGCAACGCAATTTTGATCCCGATTTGCACCCTTTCGAAGCACCTAGAGAATACACGAGAGCTTTAAATGCAGTAAAACTAGAAAAAGTATTTGCTAAGCCATTTTTAGGTAATTTAGATGGACACAGAGATGGTGTTTCAAGTCTTGCAAAACACCCTCGAAGACTATCTGTTTTAGTGAGTGGAGCATTTGATGGTGAAATTAGAGTATGGGATATACCTCAAAGAAATTGTTTAAGAAATTTTGTTGCACACGATGGGATTGTTAGAGGTATTGTTTATACAGTATCTGGTGATCACTTTATTACAGTTGGTGAGTTTATTTTATATTTTTATTAGTGGAACTAATAATAACAGTAAAGCATCTAGCCTTTAAAATATAACTGTGTAGTTAATCTATTGCTAACGAAATTATGATATACTTCTATTAGAGTCGCTCAACCTATATATCTACTCTATTTAACATCAAAATGAAAGCTTCGACCGGCATAAACTCTGTTGTTCTTCTTTCAAGAGTCTCAGCTTTATGTGAAGTGGCAAGAAAATTTTGTCCAGTGGCACTAAAGGTTTTTGTAATACATTTTTAACTCCAAGTGTTAAACTTTTAAGTTATACCTCAAAATGTGTATAATTATCTTGTATGTGGCACTGAAGGACATTTATTACCATTATAGAGTTAGAGGATTCCATTCTTCAGGAAAATTAAGTTTTTGAAGAAGCTCTGCACCCTTTGAAAAACTAACTGAAATTTTCATACCTTATGCGACGGTATTAAATTTCCTTGTTTTAACGTTGTTTCACGAATTAGGCCTTAGGCTTTAATAGCAATAAGGTCATTTAAATCGGATTGCTTTAGAAAATAAGGTTATTTTGATTGGCTTGAAGATTTAGATAAAGAACTGTTATTTACGTTGGCGTTTTTCTTTTTCGATGGAGCGGAGTATATCCCATGTTAACGTTTTTTGCTGTCACTCTTTCCACGTTCAATCCATCCGCCAAAATGTACCAAAGTTTCAAAAGATTTTACCAGTTTTTTTCTTATTTTAACTGGAGTTCCGGTTTATAGCTAATATGCTGTTTTGATTGAAACTATAAAATAGATTTTGTGCTCTTTCTAGGTGATGATAAATGCATAAAAACATGGAAAACAATGCATTTTAATGAAGATGAAGAAGAACCTGTAAATACAATTTTAAGTAAAACTGTTCTATCAGGTATTTCTCATCATAAAAAAAAGCCTGTGTTTGCTACTTCTGGCGAGATATGTCAATTATGGGAAGAAACAAGAAATGAACCAATTAGAACTATAGAATGGGGTGTAGATAGTCTTCATGATGTGAACTTTAATCCTGTAGAAGGCAATATACTTTCAGCGTGTGCTAATGATAGAAGTATCATTCTTTATGATATGAGGGAAAAGCTGCCATTAAGAAAAGTGGTTATGAAATTGAAGACAAATAAATTAGCGTGGAATCCTATGGAACCATTTATTTTTACTTGTGCTAATGAAGATTATAAGTAAGTGTGTTTTGAAAATAATTTGTAATAGTAGATTAGAACGAGTGCTGTTAAAGCTTTAAACTTTTATATACATAATAATACCTACTCAATTATTTTTTCAGTTTATATACATTTGATCTTCGAAATCTTAAGCAACCTACAAATGTACACGTAGATCACGTAGGAGCAGTGACATCCGTAGATTATTCTCCAACAGGGAAAGAATTCGTATCTGGTAGTTATGATAAGACTATCAGGATTTTCGAGTGTGAAAAAGGACACTCTAGGGAAATATATCATACGAAAAGAATGCAAAGATTGACTTGTGTATTATGGTCATTGGATAACAAGTATATTTTAAGTGGTTCTGATGAGATGAATATCCGAATATGGAAAGCTAGAGCGTCAGAAAAATTAGGACCGGTATGTGTTAAAATCTACTTAGATATTCAATAATTGATTTATATTTTGTTTGATAAATGATGATTTTTAGTTAAGACCACGAGAACGTGCTGCGTTACGTTATAGTGACGCTCTAAAGGAGAAATACGCAAGTCATCCACAAATTAAACGGATAGCGAGACATAGACATGTTCCTAAACATATTTATAATGCTCAAAAGGAGTTACGTACAATTAAGGACAAACTGAAGAAAAAAGAATCGAATAGAAGAGTACATTCGAAACCTGGGGAAGTACCGCATGTTCCTGAGCGACAGAAACATGTTCTTAAAGAAGAAGTTTGATTGTTGGATTATTTATGTTTTTTTATTGGTAAATAAATTAGTTTTAATATATTATTTAGTTTTCTTTTCTCTTTTAAGGAGTCGTTAAAGTTCATGGTTAAAGGTCCTCTTTTTCCAAATTGACTTGAAATGTTTCCGATTTTACCAAGGCTACTTTAAAGGAACGAACCTAGTGAAATTCCTATTTAAGAGAGCCCACTGAACAGTTACAAGATGCTGTCGACCAATTCTAGGCTAGTTGACTATGTGATTCGTAGTCAAACGATTAGTTATGCAATTTTTATTATTTGCTTGGCTGGATGTTCTGTTCTACGAAGTAAAACTATAGAAGTTAGAACATATTAAGTGAACAGTGCTGAATATATGTATTAATTTATTATTATTTTTCTCTGTTATCACTGAGCCATCTGGTATTGGAATCGATTATTAGGAAGAGTGGACTACAAGTAGAAGGCATCATTTATTATTTATTATAATAGGCTTCAGGTGATTGCGTATTGGCATCTATGGATTTGGGACAGAAAATAAGACAAAGTATTCAGAAATGAGAGGGGAAAACACGTCAAATAAAGTGCTCAAAATAAGAATTGAGAATCAAAAGGGAAGGAGAGACTACAATTTCGAGAGTGTAGATCAGATGGAGTATTTCGGAGTAATCATAACAAACAATAATGATGAGGAGACGGAGATTGATAAAAGAATTAGTAAAGAAAGTAGAGCTTGGGAAAGTCTATCAACCAAGATGTTATCGAAAAAGACAAAAGTTAGAATCTATAGATCAGTCCTTTATGCAAGTGAAACATGGGTGTTAAATAAGAAAAACGAAACTAAGCTACAAGTCTGGGAAAGGAAAATATTAAGAAAAATCGTTGGTGGCATCAAAGATTTGAACGGGCAGTGGAGACGCCGAACAAATGACGAAGTTATGCAGTCATATGGCCAACCTTCCGTTACTCAGGTTATTAAAGCTCAAAGGGCAAGGTGGTTGGGTCATCTATATAGAATGCCGGAGAAGGAGGAAAGAAGAGGAGAGGAAGACCAAAGAAAAAATGGTTAAACGCCGTTGTCGAAGATATCAGAAGAGTGGGTATTCGCCATAATTCTGTGGTAGGTTTAAAGTTTGAAAGGTCACCAAGTGCACACCGTCCAGACTTCTGGAAGAAATATAGAGTTATCAAGTACTTGTTAGGTTGCTTCAGTAGTAGCTCAGATTACAATAAGTACTATTGTGCTCTTCATATTCCACATTTTTTGTTTTTCAATTTGGAGGTCTTTATATTTAAGGTATTTTTTAGCTTCTTTTTCGTTAATGTTGTAGTTGGATAGAATAGCGATATCTATGAATTGGCCTGTTCTTTTTATCTTGTTTTTGATCATTATGTCTGGCTTGTGGGCTTTGATGGATTGGTCATTCTGGACCGGTGAGTACCAGATGATAGTGACGTCTTGGGTATCGTAGACAAACTGTATTACAGCAAAGTTTTTCTTTGTACTGGGATCTTATTAGAAATTGCGACAAAAAAACATAATAAATAAGTAAAAAACTTGCTTAAAATACTGTAATTTGTGGAGATGACGAATGATGGGTATTTTCAAATTACGTGATTCTCACAATAGAAATTTGGGATTGTAACAGTACAGTGGTAAAATTTACCAAGAGAAAAAACTTACAGAACGCAGGTCTTAATGATACAAACATAAAAGTGGTGGAAGAGGTTAAGTACCTTGAGGTGATATAGGACTCAAAGTTTGGAATCACCGTCTTGAATACATACACTTTAATGGTGACCACTCGCACTTAGGCAAAACGTGAGGTTTAAAACCTTGTTGTCTTGGCAGAATTGGAGATCTGAGAGGTACTCCAACAGCAAACCTGTAAGTCCTGTTAAACTATCATTCTCTGCACAAAATCTTAAAGGGAGAGGCAAGTATAACGACTGCTACAAACTGTAGGGAAATCTAAACAACATTTTTGCTAGATAAGAGCACAACAAAATAAAGCAGGAAATTGAAGAAGACATCTGGTATATGGAATCAGACCACACAGAAGAGGGTTCAGGAGCAGTGACCGTAACGAAATAAAATTAGGCTCTCTGGGAAAATACGTAGAAATATATGCAATCTTGCAATGCTCAAGAGAAAATAATTTGAGGGCTTATAAATCTAACCAAATCAATATTATTTGTACAGATACCCCAAAGCGGTGTGCAGATTAGTCCACGCATGCCTAGTAGAACTTGATATTCCAGCGGAACATAACAGTGTCAAACTAGTTTGGGTATCAGGACCTAGAGGAACGAGGAGACTGATAAACTTGCAAGAAACAGATCAGATACAGTATTCTACGGTCCTGAGGTACCAAAAAGTACGGCCCGGAGCTGAATAAAAACCTAGACTCATAGATAACACAACCAAAACTGGGAATAAATCTCTACGACCCAAAGACAGCTCTAATGGTACCAAAAAGTACGGTTCCGGACAGAAAAAAGTCCTGGATTCTTCTACAACACAACCAACACTGAAAACATATTTTTGTCCAAGCATACAATAGAATGTGTATTGAACAGAGGTATACCATAAGAACTGGAACACATCACAGGAATCAGTTTCGAGTGTTTACATGATTCCTTACATCGGACAATGAACACCTGTAACACCAAGCTGTTTAATGGAGACATAAACTGCAGATTATGCGATAAGGAACCTGAAACACATACTGTACCATTGCGAGGAACATGAAGCAATCCAAGAAGTACAATAAACTCAATGAAGCTGCAGTACAACCGGTTACTGTTTATGTCAGACAGCTTCCATCTGAAAAAAAGAGTATTTAATTATTAATTTTTTATAATCGATTATAACGCTTAGAAAGTTGCTTTGTTGTTCTTCTAATATTGTTTTGAAATTGATAAAAATTGTTTTTAATGTACGTATTTAATTGCTAATTTATTAAGAAATGATAATATCCTAAACGACAATCTTATCACTTATTTACTGATAAACAATGACTAATATAGTTAATTAAAATATCTACAACTAGGATGAACAAGTATATCTATATATTTAATACAATGTTTTATTTTCAAATATTTGAATAAAATATAAAAAAAAAATGGAGAAAAATTTTAAAATATTGTAGAAGATAAAAAAAGATAATAATTTAATTAATATAAAATTGAGTAAAAAGATATTTATATGATAACTTTCTTTCTCTTTAAATTGATAGATTTTTGTTTCTGATGTGAAATAAATGACAGTGATTCACAGAGTTTCTTGGCGAAGAGAGGTACGACGAAAGCGATCTCCCAGGACTTACTATGGAACGAACATATTGCATCCATAGCAACTGGAAAGAAATTAGGCTTTCTGTTTAGAGCACGGAAATATTTTTCTCCATCCAACTTAGCTACTCTTTACAAAGCCCAAATACGGCCTAATCTTGAATACTGCTCGCATGTATGTTCGGCGACTCCGCCAATGCTCGGAGTTCTTGATGCAATACAGAGAAGAGCAGTTCGACTAATAAACGACACCAGTATTACCAAAAACCTAGACCCATTATCCCACCGAAGAGCAGTGGCTGATCTTTCCTTATTTTACCGATACATAAACGGATTTTGCTCAGAAGAACTCCGCTCTATAATGCCTCTACTTGCCAGACCAGCCAGAGTAACGCGATTTGCCAACTCCATGCACCCTTATACTGTTCAATGCCCGACATCGAGAACGGATCGATTCGATCGTTCCTTCATCCGCAGGGTCTCCAGATTGTGGAACTCCTTGCCTTCCCACGTCTTCCCCACTCGTCCTAACTTGCAGGCCTTTAAATCCCAAATTAATAAATTGTCTCTTCTGTCTTCTGTCCCAATAGATGTTCTCGGTATATCCTTGATAAAAAAAAGCTGAGAGCGTCACACACAATCTTGAATATTTTTTGTATTTTGTATCTCCTGTATTTTTATCAAAACATTTCTACTCATACGATCTACAGCTTTACGGATATTAAAACCCGAGTTACTATCAAGCCTTTCCGGATTGTAATATATCGACTGAATTTTTTTGAAGTTGTTGTTTTTAGTTTTTTTTATTACATACTTATTATTTGTGTTTCGAATCGTTTAAACTTTCCCTGAACTTCTACAAATATTTCAACATCAAAAAGCAACCAAATTAGTCCAGCGATTCTCGATTTTTAGCGAGACAAATGAACAGCAATTGTTATATATGTAGAATTCTATCTTTTTGTAAAGAACAATCCTAGCTTTTTTTGAAACTTGATTGGAAAACACTTATATTAATCAATGGTTTATCTAAGCAAAAAAGCAACTATAGAAACTCGACACATAAAAATAAAGATGAATAATAAAATCAAACTTTCTTTAATTTTTTTTATCTACAAAGATTTTTGAAAAATATAAATCTAAATAACGCCTATAAGTTCAAAATTTATTGGATAAATGGATATTATTTTAATATATATACATAATGTCATAGTTTGAAATTTAAGAATATGGTATAGTATTTAATGTTTTGTTTATACAACGAGATTAGTCCATCAGCAAAATAAGTGTGTGTGAGAGAAAAAAATGTTTGTTTGTGTTAAAAGAATTAGTCCTAAATATAAGATAAGATAAGTTTAAGAAAGATGATAAGGAAAAACAAGACCATCACTTAAGAGTAGACATAAATATATCTTAAAAATTGCTTTTTAAGTGAGTCGTAACAGAGAGTTCTGTAAATAAAGATATTCTTTTCTCTTGCGGGTTAAATAAAATAAATGCAATTAAATGAGTCCCCATAAATTCTAATAAAGTTGATAGTCTATTTTTTAGTAAGCTGGTATAATAAATCATTCTCGTCGAATTTTAATCCCTTAAATGTCTTACAAAGTGAACAAATATTTCTACCTGCATTTAACTCATTTCTTAAGTATTTTTCATGCAAAATAAAACCCACTGAAATGGTCTTAAACGCACGCACCCGGTAAATCACATTATGACCGCTCGAGAACAATGGATATTTGGGGTCTTGAAAGAAAAATTCGAAATAAAATTGTGGTCATTGGCGTAACAAGAATATGATCATTTTTTTAATATATTTTTCATATCACATGCATTGAAAGTATTGAAACAGCTAGTTTTGATCCCTGTTTTGCCTATCGAAACGACAATTTCAGACTAATGTAACTGTCAGTCAGAAACTGATACTTGTTTCTGCCCTAGGGGAGAAACAACGTTGTTTCTCCCCTAAGGCAGAAAAAAATGTCATTATTTCAAGTCTGTCTGACAGAAGGTTTCTGATTGACAGTTGCATTGGTCTGAAATAGTCTTACTTCGACTGGCTACAGAGATCAAAACTTATTTAAAACTCGCTGTTTTAATGCTTGTGATATGAAATAATCACAATTTATAAAAAGGACTTTTTATAGTAGAAAGTTTTTTTTACTGATTTATAGGTCATATTACTATTATATAAATTATTTCGCTACTTTCACATGTAAGAACAAATAAAAAAAGAAAAAAACTTCTCTCTCGCGAGATAGATCCCATTACGATAACCCAACAGAATTGTCACAACCAGCCGCTTATCCAAATAGGTCACGCCAAACTTATATGAAGTCTTTCAAAATGATAATATGTATACATATTTAATTTAATAACAATTCAGTATAAATTTCGAATACTATGTATATGCCTAAACACACTTGAAACATGCATTGTCATCCAGTTCTTAGCTATCCTGAAAATTTCAGAGCTCTAGGTAGTCGGGAAATAGGTTTAAATTCGATTACAAAATTCCACGGAATGACACAGAGACAAAGAACACGGCGAAAATATAAAAACTTTCTAAAAAATATAGTGTGTGGCACCGTGGCACGGGATGAAACAAAGACGATTTCTGACTGGGCGATGACAGCCCTAGTCAGAAATCGTATTTTTTCACCCCTTGCCACACAATATACTATTATTCAATAAAATGTATAATAGCTATATATTATTACTGTGAATTAGAATTCATCGCCTGAAAAAGTGTCACCATTAATTGCACTTATCAGCGGCTCAACTGTCTCTTCAATTAAGTTGTCTAGTTCCCACATTTTTTGTTCTATACTAATAACATGCTCAACACATTTGTCAGTTATCATTCACTGTAAATATCGTATTTTTCCTAGCAACATACTGCTTTACTTGTACTTGTGCTCAAATTAATTCAATTAGATTAAGTTCGTAGAGATAAGGTGGTAATCGGAGAACAGTTATTCCTCACTTTTTTGCCATGTTGCCGGTGACATAATCGTAATATTGACGTCTATAAGGCTTTGTGATTATTCTTCGAATACATTGGCATTCATATCTTCATGGTAATCGCCAGTACGGTTGGATACAAAAGCTGGAAGCAATCCACCATCCATAAATCGCTTTTCATGTGTGTTATAATTAATCTTTTTCTTTTTCTCGAAGGTGGTTTTATTGCTGTTGAATAATCATCTAAAAATGCTTGGCGAGGACTTGTTGACCCACATTTGTTGCTAAGAAAGTCTTTGATATTTCTAAGATAATCTCTTCTCCAGAACACAGTTTTTTTTATTGTACTCCATGATTTACTTCTACTCATAATTGGTATATCTTTTTCGACGACCTTTAGCACTTTATCCAAAGTTGGTATTTCTTTCTTAAAATAAAATTGGTGTACTTTCCTTCTTAGAATATTCAAAACACTTTCGTCTAGCTTATTTTTAGCCCTTCCTATAAACTGCAACACATGTCGAGGATGCACTTGAAGAATACATATTAGCAATGTTTTTGTAAACTAAATTACTTCTGTAGTACAAATAAGATAACTCCCAATAACATGATATTACATAATACCTATTCCAACCTACTATTAAGACACCACTTTCCTATCAGGGTTTTCCAAAATAAGCCCTTAATGAGCATTTGTCAGTACTGGGAATTTCATGTAATTAGTATTCTTCTTCTTCTTCTTCTTGTGCCCTGTGCTACGCTGCACGTTGGCGATCCAACTGTCCATTATTCATATATGAGGTATCAGCCTCTGATCTTCGAAAAATTGTGGCAGCATCACTTATGTTTCGAAGCTATGAGTGTTGTCCACGACGACCTTCTATTTTGCCCAGAATTATCAATTTAGCTATACCTACTATATGTATTATTTCTAAGAATATGGCCAAGTTAGAATATTTTTCGTTCTTTAACCATCCCAAGGAACTCTCTTTCCACACAGCCATTCTTAACACCTCCTTATTCGTCACACGTTCTATCCAAAGAATCCGCAGAAGTCTTGTAGTCTTCACATCTCCAGTGCCTCTATTCAGTTCAACGTTCTAACTTTAAGCGACCATTTTCTGCTCCATATAGTAAGATAGGCCATACGTAACATTTGATTAGGTACTCCTAGTCGTAAAGATATCGGTAACTTGCGGCATAGGAGAAAATTTTCTAATTTCATGAATGTTGTTTTCGCATATCCCGCTCTTATTTTTACTTTTTCATCGCAGTCCCATTTTTGATTGAGCGTGGCCTCTAAGTATTTAAATTTCTGCACTTGCGTAATATTTTCGTTATCAATTCGAATGTTGAGGTTATGTATTGGTTGAAGAGCTACTACCATGACCCTGGTTTTTTGATGTTGATGGTAAGTCCAAAGCGTTTACCAAGGTTCTTTATATTATTCGATCAATGTGTATTGTAAATCTTCCGGTGTATTGACCAAATTTGCTATATCATCTGCATATCTAATATTATGTATATGTATTCACACCATTTACTTTAATCCCCCTGCTTTCCCCTTTTAACGCTAGTTGGAAAATTTTCTCTAAATAGATGTTAAACAGGAATGGGTACAGAATACATCCTTGACGAACGCCTTGGTGAATATTGAAAGAATCTGTAATTATTTCGTTGTTAATTTTTTGTTTTCTGCTGTTTGATGCCAATATAATTCTTTTTATTCTAGTCCTATTTCATTTAATCTACTAAGAAGAAAATCGTGTTTAACATTGTCAGAGGCTTTTTGGTTGCCTATGAAACATATAAATACGTTGTTGCTGGTCATAACATTTCTTCGCATTTGGAGTAAATTCGAGCGTGCATTATCCAAAGGAATATGTTGAGGGCATGGCTTATGAGACTTATAAGCCTAAGAATATCTATTTACTACAGACAAGTAAACATCTACTGTTATACATCCGACTATATTTATTACAGAGGATCAATAAATCGCAACTTCCTATTGCCTCTTTCTTTTATATTAAATTTTTTTGTAACTGACTCCATAAACCGTAGATGTCTGTTAAGAACTACATTTTAAATAAATATTTTTTAAAAACTTTGAAATTCAAGAAATTATTATTACATTCCAATATACAAATGGAGGAAAGACTTATCTTGCATGTCACAAAAACAACATTTTTCATAAAATGCTCTGCATGACCTGGACATCCATAATCAAGTATAAAAACTTCAAGGCATTTGCTGAAATACAGGGAAAAGAATAATTTCTGCTAAAGAATAAAAAATGTTCAAATTCAAATGGAGAGAAAAATATTCATTCATTAAAATCGTTGCGTTTCTAAGGAAAAATTGAAAATTTTTCAATAAACACGTCAGCAATTGTTGCATTATTTATTAAATAAAAACAACTACCACTGATAACTTTTTTATCAATGTAAAACTATTTGTAACTTACATAAAATAACTAATGTTTATAATTTACATAGTAACTTCAACGTATCCACCGTCCCTTTCTAAACAGATAATTGTTCTTTAACTAAAGTAAAGACATTTCTAATTACATTGAGTGTAATACGTTGACATCTAGAAATGGCCTCTTAAGGTAAACCTTTTTGTTTTAAATAGCCCCACAAAAAAAGTCCAGAGGGGTAAGGTCTGGAGACCTTGGAGACCAAAGAAAGTCCACATACCTCCCTATCACACTAGATTACATTTACTAACTTAAACATGGCTATCTAAATTACTGCAACAGTTTTTAGTTATTTTCTTATTACAATGTAACAATTGGTAAACCCTTTTGTTTTAAAAAAAGTCCAGAGGGGTAAGGTCTGGAGACCTTGGAGACCAAAGAAAGTCCACATACCTCCCTATTACATTAGATTACATTTACTAACTTAAACATGGCTATCTAAATTACTGCAACAGTTTTTAGTTATTTTCTTATTACAAAATGTAACAATTGGTAACGTATTTCCTGAAATTTTTTGCAATCATGCAATTTTAAGAAAAAGTATTGCCCAACAATTTTGTTTTTATCCATACAGTTGTTTTAAAGGAATACTTGAAACGCCACAATTTTGATGAATGAATTTTTTTTTCTCCATTCGATACGTCGTCCGGACTCTCCAGGGAACTTACACCGTAACCCAGAGGACTCTCCATACACAATGGAATGGAAGACTCCAAAGAAGTTCCAGAGTTCCGAAAAAGAAGATCTCCCTTCGTAACCTTAGACTCCTCCAATCCGTAGCAGATGTTGTAAATTCAAGAAATTTCTTTAAGGGTTGTCATTGTAATTGATATATTAGATAGCCTGCTGAGGAGTTTTCGTAGAAACACTTGACTAGCATCCACCCTTAAGAAGATAATACATGCGTCCGTTGCATGTGTATTCTTTGTGTCTTTGTTTCGCAAGATTTATGTGTTTTTTAAAAGGCAAAGATTAGGTTTATGCCCGTATTTATAAACGAATCTCAGCTCATGCTTAAGGTCGTGCTCAGCCAAGACGGTCTTACAGCGAGTTGGATCTCAAGATCGCGTTGTGTTTTATAGATGTTACTTCGGCTATTCTCGTAGGAGGTCGATCTCAAGAACGCGATGTTAGGGATTACGGCATTTTTGATAGTTGAGATCGAAAGAAAAAGAAGATTCTGAGCAAATCTGACAGAAAACATGAAAAGAAAAAGAAGATTTGTGACAAGTGATACAATTGTGTATTGTGTTGTATTCATAAAAGGTAACCTGTTGACTGTTGATCAAGCATTTTTTAGTTTAATTTAATTCAAAAGTAATAAATCAATGTAAGGTATATATCAAATCATTATTTCTGTTTAGAATAGCTTATAGTAATTTGAATAATAAATTACAAGTGCTTGTTTACATTTTTAGATGAATGGTAAATCTGCAGTTTATTCTTGAAAAGAAAAAATACTTTTGGCCCAGCTTGTAAAGGAAAAAGAAAATATCATCGAAAATAAAAGGACTGACGGTACTACATTGGTGGAGACAAAGAAGGCCTGGGAGCGTATAATAAATACATACAACTCTCAGCCTGAAGTAAACACCCTACGAACTGCAGAGCAGCTAAGAAAGTTGTGGACCAACTTAAAACAAAGGTATAATATTTCATATTTACATGAATTGTTACTAATATTAATTTTTCCATAGGAAACGTAAAGATACAACAGCACTACGTTATAGCATGCTTGCTACCGGTGGTATAATTATTTTTTTATATAGTTAAATGTGTGTAGTTGGTAGTTTTTTCTTTTACTTAGGTTAAGGTACTTGCTTTCTTTATTTGCTAATTTTAAGATCCTTTTTATTTTCAAAATGTTAAATAGGCCTATGTATGGTGGTAGTTTTTAAATTGAGTTTATTTTGTTAAAAAGCTATAATTGGTAGTTTCCCATTTTGGTTATGGCACTTCATTTTATTAAATTTCTTTGTTTTGAATTAAGCTTGGAAAATTTTCCGTTTTTGCTGGTTTTCTGTTATAAATTAACAAATTTAGGTGGTGGCATCTTTTTTATGTATGTGTGGTTATTTTTATTTATTATGTACTATTTGACCTGACAGTACACTTGCCAAGGAATAACATTAAATTTTTATTTTATAGATAATTAGATATGAAGATACTTTTTATTTTTTTAAATCTTAAGTATGCCTATCCTAGGTATGGTTGTAGTTTTTAAATTGTGTTTATTTTGTTAAATATGTAGTTTCCCATTTTGGTTATGGCACTATATTTTTTCAAGTTGCTTTTTGTTTTAAATTAAGCTTAGAATATTTTCCATATTTACAGGTTTTCTGTTAAAAATTAATAAATGTATGTGGTGGTATATTTTTTTTGTATATATGTGTAGGATATTTTTCTTTATTATGTACCTACTAGTTGACCCCAACAGTGCACTTGCCAAGGAATAATATTTAATTTTTATTTTATAGATATGAATGCGTCGAATTTAAATTTTTTTGGAAATAAATAGATTACTATTTTACAGGTGTATTTATTTTTGCATTACCTATTCTTGTTTTCAACAAAATATGAATTATTGTTATGAGGGATGGAATTTCAAATAAAAAAAAATATTCAATAAAATAAAAGGGAAACTCCTTGTGTTCAGTAAAGACATACTTTTTCCAAGTTGTCTGAGCATAATGAGAGTAAAACCCTTATTTATTATAAAATAATATAATTTCAAGAAATCAGCACAAAAGTAACAGGTAACAAAACACTAAAAAAATGGACACTATATTATCTTCCAAAATGATGTTGAATGAAATGTCTTCGAAAGTTTAATCCTGGTTCAAAATTATGTACAAGTAGCATAAAATCGTAAACAAGTTAATACTTGCAAAATTGGAGGTATGGGTAAACCACGATTGTCTTTTTTCTGTAGGCCTGTAATAACTAAAGGTAGAATCCTATCTGAAACAGTGTCTTTATGGAATCGATAGCGATTTCGAAATTCATTTTCGTTAAAAAATTGCAATGGATTTTCCATGTCACGTATATATCGCTTTCGTATGTTATGTTCATGCCGATTTTCTTCTTCAATAATATCAATGTATTCCAAAAATTCCTCAATCTCCTTATACATTTCTATTTCAATCACAAAAATATCACAACACAAAAATTGGGTCTTAAACGTTAATACAAAGAGTAAAGTTAGGTTAGGAACCCATGCTCAAGGTAGGTCGAGACCAACCTTGAGGCGGAGTAGCTGTTTTCACGATCTCAAGTACGGGCTCGTACTCAAGATTGGTTTATAAATGACGAATATGGCGCGAACTCGATCTCAAGCATCGACAGTGTCTTGAGCACGGACTATAAATACGGGCATTAGTTTTTGTATACTTTCTAATTTTTAAGAGCATTCCTTTAATATACTTTGACCGAGCCAGTTGTGGCCGTATAATTATTTTTTAACTTTATGTAATATATTGTATATATGAAATAGATTGTTACCAAGTTCGTTGGAGTTTGTTTATTTCATATAATTATAAAGGTCCTTCGAAGCAAGTGTAGAATTCCCCTACAGTAGACTTGGACCTTCCTGAAGACCTGAAAACCCTGCTGGATGAAAACCCCCTTTCCTACCGCTAGATAGTGCCCCCAACTTCACAACTGGGCCGACAACAGATACTAACTCCTTTCAAATACTCCATCCATCCCCTGAAAAGGACATAAGTCCTACAACAGGGACCCCTTAGATACCAAATTCCTAAAAATTATCATACTTATCTTCCTAACTATATATTCTTTAGCCTCAGCCTTCCATTTAATATGAATATTTATTATTTAGCAGAAATTATTTTTTTATTTGTATTCCAGCGAGTGTCTTGATATTTTTTTACTTGATTATGGATGTATAGGTCATGCAGAGCATTTTATGAAGAATATTCTTTTTTTAACAATCAAGATAAGCTTAATGAAAAATAGACTATAGTTTAAGTTAATTTTTACTAAATTTGTACCGCCTTTTCAGTGCATATATTTTCGAGGATATGAAAACTCAAGAAACTGGTTGGACCAGTCAACATTTTAGCATTGGAATGTTTGTATATTCCCAAACGTAGGTGTCATTAACGGTGAATTAAATCAGCAAATAATAAAAAATAAAATTTAAATTTTTGGCAAAAAGGCCCCTTATAAAACGTTACGTAATTAGAATCAGTAGCGTACCAACAAGCCATGTAACTGCACTTAAACCTGTTCTAAGTAATATAAAGCGATATATCGATAAATGTTTATATAAAGAGAATCCACTGATGAGTTAAAAACCACTCGAGGCGAGGCTACATCGTTGATTAAAAGTTAACATTCGAGTAAGAACCGAGTTGTGTCGACACTGTTCTATTCTATGCTGTTCGCAGTTCAGTTTTGAGTTGCTGTTGGTCAATTTTTGAGTTCAGGGATCGCCAATAATACATACATACAAGGTTAGTAGGAAAAAATTCGAATATTAATTAAGCTTAGATATTCGCGTTTATAACGAAACCGAATCGTGTTAGTTATAGAATATTACGTGGGCGTTGTTTTCTGCAGTTTACAATTGAAAATTGTTATTACAAGTGTCTATTTTTAATTTCGGAATTTATAATTAGCCGGTAAGTTTAATAGCAATGTTTTTTACGCTACTTACTTTTGCGCATACTTTTTTTTCGACATGCAATTAAAATTTACTTCAGTTGGGTCGTTTTATGAGTTTTTTCGTAGATTATTTAAAATTTATGGTAAAGGCGTGGTGTTTGTTGAAAAAAAATTAAGTAATTGATTATTTGAGGTCAAAGCTTAACTGTTTATTTTTATATTCACGTACTTGTATAAATTTACATATTTATACTATTCGGCTTTTTGACTACTAGTCTAGGCGGGATCTGTTTCGGATTGGATATTTTCCAGACGATTTTTTTTTTGCTGGAATCCCTTCAGGCGATATGCGCCAGTCGTAAACCCTTTGCTAAATTTTTTATTTTATAAAATATGAAACAAATTGAAAATGTATTATTTTTTTGCTCCTATTTTCGTGTAGGTATAGGTAGTTCAGAAAATAATGCTACTAGAGAAACAATTATAAAAAGATAGAAGTTTCGTTATTTAATTTTACACAATATTTCGTTAGTTAGAAATTGAAAATTTAATGTTTATTGTTGGAAAAATAGCAATAATTGGAAAAAAAGTACAAAAAATAAAGTTTATCCTTTAATTGTTTTCGACCCTCTAAACTTGACTTACAACTTCCATATTCCGCCTAGAAAAACTTTTTAATATAATTAAAAGATGTGTTAAATTTCGTTAATACCGGTCGGATAGTTTTTGCATAATAATTTTGCAACCCAGCCTACCGCAAATTTTCAAATTCAAACTGGGCCCTAAATAAAGCTCTTAGTCTAAGATCCCGATATAGGACGACCTTCACCGAGCTGGTTAATGGACCAAACATATTTTTTATGTAATTTAATATATCAAAAAATATATTGCATATGAGTTGCCTATCGAATTTCAGTCAAGGATATTTTTAATTAATTTTTAAAAAAATTTTGTGCGACTGAGAGGTCCCTACCTACCGTCCCATGCGATAGAAGAGGACACAACATAACAGCGTTTGTATCCCGGCCTTTTAAAGAGAGAGAGAGCTCTCTGCTCTTGTAGACAAGAAGGATAGCGATAGACGCGTACATTCTGAGCATTATTTTGGAGTAGTTTCATATTTAAATAAAGGATTAGTTTTTAATTTTTTTTCAATCAATTAAATATATATGTGTATATATTTTGTTACATTAAAGTATATATAAATCTTTAGTTAATAAGAAGGTTATAGCAATACATATATAATTCTTATCTTACAAATTTTATTTCTTTTTTTTCCTATTTAAAAATATTAACTGAAATAAATTAAAGCAATTTGCTCTATATAATTAATGTATCTATAGATATATACTGTACGCGTCTATCGCTATCCTTCTTGTTTTCAAGACCAGAGAGCAGAGAGCTCTCTCTCTTTAAAAGGCCGGGATTCAAACGCTGTTATGTTGTGTCCTCTTCTATCGCATGGGACGGTAGGTAGGGACCTCTCAGTCGCACAAATTTTTTTTAAAAATTAATTAAAAATATCCTTGACTGAAATTCGATAGGCAACTCATATGCAATATATTTTTTGATACATTAAATTACATAAAAAATATGTTTGGTCCATTAACCAGCTCGGTGAAGGTCGTCCTATATCGGGATCTTGGACTATCTAGGTAGTCACCAATTTGTTTACATATAAAAGAAGGCTCAAACTTTCAAACGTTTTTTGTAAAATTAAAATCGGTCCACTAGGAGAGCCTAGAATTGTTTTTAATTTTTTAGGCTTATAAACAATTTGAATACCTTCACGAGCTGTAAACGAATTAATTTCAAAATGTATAACTTAAAGAATATTAAAAGACGCTTCTATTGGTTGTCCCTTAAGTCCTTTGAACTTAAAAAAAAACTATGTAAGTACAATATGAAATTTTTATTTATTGTTTAGTAATTTATATTTAAAAGGGAATTATTTTTTTAAAAACCACTTCATCTAAATGTGCACCATTTCGTTCTTGGCACTCCTGTAAACGACGACTAAAATTTTCTATCAGTGCTTGATATTTCTCCCCGGATATTTTCTTTTAGTTCATCTATTGACCGCTGATTTGTTTCGTAGACTTTAGACATAAGGTAACCCCATAAGAAAAAGTCCATTGGATTCAAATCCGGGGTACGTTGTCCTCTTCGAGATATTACTTTCTTAGGTAAAAGTAGGCTTAAAAACAAGCCATCTATTATTTATTACCCGGCAAATTTATGCTAACTTTGACCTTCAATATCTCGGCAACCACTAAGTCAAATGTATCTTTTTAATAGAAACGTCTTTTAAAGTTCTTTAAATGTGTAAATTTTGAAATTAATATATTTAAAGCCGATTTTAATTTTACAAAAAGCGTTTGAAAGTTTGAGTCTTCTTTTACATGTAAAAAAAATAGCGACTATCTGAGAGCCTTATTTAGGGCCTAGTATGAATTTGAAAATTTGCGATATTTTTTCTAGAAGGCTGGATTGCAAAATTTCTCTAGGAGCAATATTTTCGGAATTATACACGAAAATGGGAGCAAAAAATTTTTTCATATTTTGTCTGATAAAAAATTTAGCACACTGTCGCATATTGTCATTATGGATCCCTAAAGAGATTCCAGCAAAAAATAGGTTCCTATGAAAAATGTCCATTATGGTCTGCAGATATCGACTGGTCTATACTTGAAACTTGTATTTTAAAAATGAGCAGTTATTAAGAGTCAGTATAAAAACTTTAATTGACGTAAATCCTCAATTGAGGAAATTAACGTTTGGTAACATTCCTGACTAAATACCAACTTGAAAAATTATTTTATTCAATGTGTTTATAATTTGATATATACTTATTAAAAAACTAAAAAAAATATTAAACAAACCCTAAGAACTTGTTGCGACATAATAAGATATTTCAAAAATTTTAAAAAAGTTGTATTCTAGCTCGTCAGTAAATTAAAAATGTTTTAAATAAAAAATATAAAAGTTTTTTAAAAAATTGTTAATACTTTATCAAACCATTGTTATGTATAAAAAAGTGATAGATGTCAAAAATGACATAAAAAATGACACCGTGTCAAAAATGACGTATATGACATATAAAACGATAATGTCAAGATTGACGTATAAAACAAAGACAGATATTAAAATTGACATATAAACGCTGATTTCAAAATTGACTTATATAAAGCAAGGAATGCAAGGATAGATGCGAAATACTAGTATTGTTATAACAAAATTGTGGTATTAAACAGTGACACATTCCCAACATGACATATAAAACATAAAAAATGTTAAAAATTGATTTATATGACTTTATATAAAACTTTGATGTCAAAGTTAACTGATAAGACAGATGTTAAAATTTACATAAAAACTATGACCCAATGCAAAAATAACATTGATTTGTCAAAATTGACCTATATACAACAATAATATAGGTCAAAATTGACACATAAAACGTTAAAAAATTGACGGTCGAAAAAATGATGCCAAAAATCACGTAAGAATCGTATATTTTATCAAAACTGACGTTTAAAACAATGAAACACGTGAAAATAACATAAAATGTTGATTTTCCAAAATTGACGTTTATGAAATACATGCCACAATTGCCAAATTAAACAATGACATGTTAAAATTGATAAAAACAGTGACAGATGTCAAAAATGACATATAAAACGTTAATAGGTCAAAATTGACAAAACAATAAAACATTTCAAAACTTACTTATACGATACTAGCAGCCCGCCCCGGCTTTGCACGGGGATTAAAGAAAAACAACAAAAGCCATTAAATTTATTGGGTCAACGCATCCCTGTAAACAATATTGCATGTTGTTTATTTTCTGGCAGCAAAATAAATTGATTTTCAGGTGCTCCAACCCGCCTTAGGCGGTTGGCCATGAGAAAAACCGACCCCTTCTATTTGGAAGGTTTGACCTTGAGACTTATTCTTAGTAAAAACTTAAAAACGAAAGATGTTTTGATAGGAAATTGAAGCGGTTAAATGGATTTGGTAGATCAGTTGGGATCATCGGTATCCTCAGTGTATGAGCTAGTTGACCAGCTGGTGGTTCAGTTATATTGGTTGCTACAACTTAATTGTCCTTTAATTCCTTTTTAAGTAGCCTCGTCCCATTGCACATGCTAAATTTGTGATATCTGTCGTGATTATGAAATAAGTTATTTTGATAAGGAATAATACCAAGATAAAAACTTTTAAAAAATTAAAAATTAGTTATTGTGACGTAACTATAACAGTTAGACATATGCTGTCGCGGCATTATTTGTAGATATTTATATATTCTTCAAAATCGTAGTACATTATTTTATTCTATAATCAATAGTATTCTCAGCGCACGCGATGTAAGGATTTTAAGGTCATTTTTGGTTACATTAATGGCATTTTAGTAAGGATCCCTATTTTTTTTTAAATGAAACTTAGCCTATGTCACTCGGGAATAGTGTAGCTTGCCTACGGTGAAAGAATTGTTAAAATCGGTCCAGTAGTTTCGGAGCCTATTCATTTCAAACAAAAATCAAACCTTTCCTCTTTATAATATTAGTATAGATATAAAGCACCGTTGTGAAAATTGACGTATAAATTTTAAAGTATAAATGGTACATCTAATATAAATAAACTGGAAAATTAGAAAAGAAAGTAATAATTCTCGGAAAAAATTGTCAAATATGTAAAGGTCCTTTCAAAAGTTTTTAATGCTTTGTCAAAACCTTTTTATGTCAAAATTTACGTATAAAATATTGGCAGATGTTAAAACTGACATATTAAATGCTGATGTCAAAATAGTCGTACGAAACAAAGACAAACACAAAATTGACGTATAAAACAATGACACATGTCAAAAATGACATAAAACGTTGATTTTCCATAATTGACTTACATAAAATGATAATACTTTGTCACAATTGCCAAATTAAACAATGACAGATGTTAAAATTGATAAAAACAGTGACATATGTTAAATATGACACATGTCAAAAATGACATATAGGTCAAAATTGACAAAACTAGAACACAAATGTTAAAAAATTGACGTATGGAACATTGGTACCATGTCAAAAATGACATATTACACCCTTGTGTCAAATTTGACATATAAAACAAAGACAGATGCCAAACTCTAGCAAATTGACATATAAAACTTTAACAAATTACTGTATGACACATGTCAAAAATAATGTGTAAAACGTTGATATGTCAAAATTGTCATATTAAAACAGTTTTTGAAATTGTTAAAAACGGTGACATATGTCAAAATCTTATTGAAAGCTGCATTCACGAAGTATAGATACCAGGAGTTTAAACGTAATGTTAAAAAAATGGTCTCAATTTAGGGGACAGAACTATTGCCGGTAGAGTGCGCTTGTGTTCCTAAGATACTCGTTTAAATCCTTACGCGGGAAGTTTTGTTACTATTGACAGCTTTTATGACAATTAATTTTAAATAAATAAATTAATATTATATATTGAATTTAATTTCGCGAAATTTAAATGTCATAAACATCGGTTCTTATAAGGCTCTATAAGTTCTTATGGTTACTCGCGCCGCCAGTGGCAAAAATAGAACTATGGTCTGGGTTGATTATTGAGACCAGAAATATTATGGAAAAGCCTATACCGTGTAGACTCCTGGTATCTAGTCTTCGTGGCTGCATTCATAAATATTCTACGACCGTTTAATGAATTTAAATCTATTTTCAAAGCAAGCATTAAGAGTGGTTTCCTGTATCATTTATTAAAATTGTTCGTGTTGTATTATCAAACAACTAGTAATTATAGACTGGAATAATATAGCATTAATTGATCAATACAACGATAAATCATTCAATTCATACAAAATATGGGTATTTTTAGACATAATAATAACACTAATGTTCATATTCTTCATATATCAATTTACTTTGAATTTCCATAGGGGATTTCGTATACATCAAGAGGGACACAAATGTTATTCCATGTTTGTTTATGTACCGAATTCATTTACTCCAGATATATTCCATTATTTTTGTTATAAACAATTTAAATATAACAAATATAATTTAAAATAGTTTAAGCAATATGTAACTAACCGAACTGACACTAATAAACAATGTCAACGAAACGGTTTCATAGAAAATAAGATGATAATCAAAAACAGTTATACATATATAAAACTTTCTTGATTTACGATTATATTTAATGCGATTTCAGAAAAAATAGTATGTGTATCTCGTAGTAATAGCACATTCCCGGACTCCAATGTTTGTTGGCCTCGGCTATACGCCTCGGGAATGTATCGCTTTTCCTACTAGATACACAATTTACCATTTTTTTAATTTCAGAACAAAAGTTAATAAAACGAAACAATGATATGATTTTTCTGGAAATATATATGATGAACTTGCTATTTTTCTCCATTTTGCACGCCATTGGTCGGCATTGGCCTCAATGGGATTAAAAAGAATCTAAACGAGAGATAAATTGGATTATTTTACGCTCACATTTTCGCAAATTGATAAACTTCCCGAATTCACGCGTAAAATAATTAGTAAACAATAACCAATAAATCACGAGTTCCTTTTTCTTCTTCTTCCGTTCGCCGCGGAACCTAAACAAACCGATTGCTCGGTGTTTTTCTAAAGTTTTTAATGTTGTAACTATGATGGAACTATGAGAATAGTTTTATACTAAGCTAGACCTATAATGAGCAACCTAAAAGCGGACAACCAAAATTATTTACGTCTTGAAGAACAAGTACATGCTTCCAGTATTTGCCATGAATATTTTTCTCCAATTTCCAAATAAAGTTTCTTTAAAACCGGGATAGTTGGAAAACCACTCATTTCAGGTGACTGTATTAGAAGAGGACAGGTAGGTCAGTCATCTCCAGATGAGTAAAAATGTATTCTTTAGTATCAAGATCATTTAACCAAAGACTAAAGAAGCAAAAGAAGTCGCAATAGAGATTTTGGAGAAAATTTTAGATTGTTTTTTTCTTTTTTAATAACTGATAAAATAGTTTGGCATGTTTGATTTTACCTAAGTCTATAGACACAATCATTGCCACTATTAATATCGACCAATCAGAGAACAGTGTGTTATTTGCCATATTTTAAAGAAACGTCAAATTAAAAGCTCTTCTGTTATTGGTCGAACCATTTCGAATCGTCTTCTTCTTCTTTATGTACCGTGTTCGGTCCCCCGAACATTGGCGATTACAGCTTCTCGATCCTCAGCTATTCTAAAAAGTTCTTCAGCTTCACGGATTCCAGTCCATTCAATGATGTTCCTAAGCCAAGATATTTGCTTGCGACCAATTTCACGCCTTCCTGCTATCTTAACCTTTTATAAGAGTTGCAACAAACGATATTTTTCTCCTGGTAGGACATGACCCAAATATGCGATTTTTCGACATTTGATATTTGTTAGCAATTGTCTTTCGTTATTTGCCCTTCGCATAACTTCTTGGTTGCTAACGAGGTCAGTCCATGGGATCCACATTTCAAAGTCCTCCAATCTGTTCAACGTGCCGACTTTGAGGGTCCAGTTTTCCACGCTGTATAGCAGAACAGACCAGATCTGACCATTTGGAATTTTAGGAAAATTTATCCGATATTTTATAAATTTACCACGTGACGTCGCAAATTGATAAATTTGCGAAAATGTGGGCGCAAAATATTTATCTCTCGTTTAGAATCCTACGAAAGTTTATAAATTTCCTAGGCATGTGCTGTAGCTGATCGTGGTTTTTCAGGAGGCGCAGTCCTCAGGCGACAATTTTCAATTTTCTGATTTTGAGATTTGAATTTTATGTTTTGTAATCTAATACTCAACTAGAAGCACTACTTATGAGTATTATTAAGTACTTATTCGTAGAAATTTATCTACAGAAAAATTTCTCTTTCGAAGAAACGTTTTCTAATCTGTTTCTATGAATAAATACTTAAAAATCCGGTCGTTAGGAAGCTCTAAAATGATACTAAATGGTTATTTAACTACCGTAAAATGAGTTATGATTTTAGATTTTTAAGAGGATTAAATGTTATTCGAAATTTACCACAATTTAAGTTTCTTTTATATTTTATTATAAACACAAGATGTTATAAAACGCTTAATAACAACATGTTTAGTATATATTTGATTGTTGTTCTTATAACCAAAAGTACATCTATACCTACTGCTTTTCTAATCTTAGTTGATATTAAGGCGGTATGGGATTCCCGATTAAAAAAGATACATACCAATTAAAAAAATCTTTTATTTGTATCAAAATTGAAGAATAAAACATTGACAGGTGTCAAAATGGACATATATGACATATAAAACTGTGGATGTCAAAATTCTACGTAGAAAACAAAGATAGAACTTAAAATTGATGTATAAAACAGTGTTATATATCAAAAATGACATACAAACCATTGATATGATACAATTGACGTATAAAACAAAGATAGATGTATAAAATGACATATTTGACATTTAAAACAAGACATGACACATGTCATGAATGACACTTAAAAGTTGAAAAATTGGCGCACGTAACAATATTAGATGTCCAAAATAGCTTATTAAACGTTGATATCTCCAAATCGACGTATACAGCAATAACACATATCAAAAATGAATGATAAAACAATGACACCATGTCAAAAATGATATATGTATATGACGTAAAAAACTTTAATGTCTAAATTTAAGGTAAAAGACAGACGTAGGTTATTTTTTAGTCTAAATTTTAAAAAGGAAAATTGGGGAAAGTAGCTGCTCCCAACCCAACTAATCAAGAGCCAGAACCGCAGACTTTGCTGAAACTAATTTTCTGCTAAATTGAAAATTCCGTTTAATAACGTCTTTAGCCAAAGAGCTTTAATTTGACATTTGATGTTGGGACAAAAAAAATAAAATCAGTTATTGGATCCTCACTGACATTATATGTCAATTTTGACATATCTTATTGTTTTATATGTCATATTTATCATTTTTGACATGGTGTCATTGTTTTATAATTCATTTTTGATATGTGTTATTGCTGTATATATATGTTTGCTGTTTATATATCAACGCATAATACTGTCACATACGATAATAGGGTAGTTTAATTGTTTGATATTTTATTGTATTATTTTGTATTATTTTTAATTGTAATTATCCAGGCCAAAGTCAGTACGTTAGATTTCAAGGCGACCTTATATAGTTTAATTCTTATTCTCACGTAGCGTAAGAATTGGCTATAAAAGAGCGTCGTTGAGGTCGTACTCGAAGAGTTCGGAGTCTGAGGTTGTCTGTAAGGGTCCCGAAAACAGACCTTTGGTTCTGGGCCGTTGTCACTCTTGACGTATTTGCGTGAGTAAGTGTGACCTGCCACCATTTAGTTTATTTGGTAAGATTAGTTAAGATTTGTTATTTAGTTATTCGTTAGTTATATTTAATTATTCATTGTTATTGTTTCTTGTTAATATATTTGTTGTTTGTTTCCTGTTGTTTATCTCATCTTCCCCGTGGTTAGTTTTTTGCCTTCAGCAGGATACCTAACCAGGGGGTAGATAACTACGACCTGGGTGGGAAGTACCTTCAGTAAGCTACCCCTCATCCCAACCATTATGGCACATTCTCCTCATCCCCCCCAGGCGTGACATGGTGGAGGTGCCGGGCCATATCACGCCTGGAGGGATTTTGAGGAATGTGCCATAATGTTTTCGGGATGAGGGGTAGCTTACTGAAGGCACTTCCCACCCAGGTCGTGGTTATCTACCCCCTGGTTAGACATCCTGCTGAAGGCAGAAAACTAACCAAGGGGAAGATGAGATAAACAACAGGAAACAAACAACAAATATATTAACAAGAAACAAGCAATAACAAATGATGAAAATATGAATAACGAACTAAATACAATAATCTTAACTAATCTTATCAAATTAACTACATGGTGGCATGTCTCACTTACCCACGAAAATAAGTCAAGAGTCACAACGGCCCAGACCCAAGGGTCTGTTTTAGGGACACCCCGAAGGGTGACCCTTACAGACAACCTCAGACTCCGAACTCCTCGAGTACGACCTCAACGACGCTCTTTTATAGCCAATTCTTACGCTACGTGAGAATAAGAATTAAACTATATAAGGTCGCCTTGAAATCTAACGTACTGACTTTGGCCTGGATAATTACAATTAAAAATAATACAAAATAATACAATAAAATATCAAACAATTAAACTACCCTATTATCGTATGTGACAATACCTATGTCATGACATGTTATTTTTATGAATTTTAATATCTATTATTGTTTAACATGTCAATTTTGACATGAGTTATTGTTTTTTACTTTGGACATATCAACGTTTTGTACATAATTTTTGACATATGTCATTATTTGGCACGTCAATTTTTGATCTGTGTTATAGTTGTATATACGTCAATTTTGACATATCAGTGTTTTTATGTAATTTTTGCATTGTGTCATTGTTTTAACGTCATTTTGACATTTGTCTGTTTAATACGGACATGAGGTGTTTATAGACAGACCGACGAAAGGACAGACAGACAGACAATACTATTTCTACGTTATTCCTATTTAATGTGGTGAAAACAATAAAAATAGTTATTTTATTGGATCGTTTCTGATATTATGTGTATAAAAAACAGTACATCTCTCGTTAATTGTTACAATTTTTTAAATTTATTTTTATAAACTAATGACTAATTTTAATAATACGTCAAAAATATACTAAGAAACATAAAACTATGTATTATATTCCATAAACTGTTATTCACAGAAAATAATATATCAGTGTTATCGTTGGCCAATATTTTATTATTGTGCAATATTAATATAAGTAGATATCACGTTTCGTCACGCTAGCAAATTTAATTTATGAGATGTTATATTATGATAAGTTTTAATGATTATATTCGTTATTTTTACAATGAGATTCTGTTCATATTTACATATTAATGCATCATAAAACATTGTTTACAAAATTTAACTATCAAAATAGTTCTATTTTTAAATGCAGGTAGGAATAAATAGTTGTGGAGATAAACTAGAGATATTCTTTTATTATTTGGAAAACTTTTTACCACTAATATAAAAGATAAATATGTTTGAAAATAACCCGTGCCTATTAGAAAGTTTTTTATTTTCTAAAAACCGTTCCAAAACTCGCTCCTCAATACTCCAATTACTTTTCCTCACCAGCTGGCTTCCTTCGCCACTTTGATGAAAAATAAAAAAGTAACTGCGCGTTCGGAGTGACTTTTGGATCGATTTTTCAGTGTTTCTCCCAAGTTATATATATGAAAATTAAAGATAGACAAGTAAAAGATTGAAAGTTTACATTTAAAATTCCTTAAAGAAAATGATTGTTCCATCACGCCAGTTAACACGATAAGCTGACCAAAAAAAAACATAAAAACGATTTTGGAAGAACTAAACATCAGACAGAATCCATCTTTAGCGTATTTTAAAGAGGGCATTATAAACTATCATTATTTTACAAGCTTAGTTTTTTAACTAGAATAGGAACAAAGTTATGATTTTTTTTTAAATAGTAAAATTTTAGGGGTTTTCCTAATTTTCTCAGCTGAAAATCAAGCTAGACAACACAGCGAGTGGATCCTGTATAAAATAACAAAAAAAGTCGAATTTTTCGAGGTTTTCCGACCCTACGAAGCCAGAGAAGCTAACTTTTATATATTTTGGTTTTTCATAACTTACTAACCACATTTAAAAGATAGCATTAATGGGCTGTTATACTTTTTGTCTCTTTTTTTGCTATACGCTATAGTGAGAGCTCCCAACGTGAAGACGTGAGGATGTTGCCAAAAAAAAAAAATAAGATAAGAAAATTTTGTTTTTACTAGATAATGTCCCTACACACAAACTGCATATAAATATACAACTAATTCGTGAATTACCGGTTATATACCACATCCTGTGGAGACCTGATAGGTAGAACAAGATAAAGACATTTTTTTTTAAATTTGCAAGTTCGTTGTAATTAACTTAAGAATGTTGAATAATAAAATTTAGTTGGTAAAAATGTTTTAAATCTGAATAGGTCCGCCCGAATTTTAAAACAGGTAAAACAAATTCTGATGTAGGTATCCTTAGCCGAAAAAATAGTTAAGTACTTTATAACCCAGTCAAATTAGTCCAGAAAATAAGAGTGAAGTTATATTAATTCCCATTAAACTGAAAATTTGTAAAATTGTTGAAAACATAATTAAAAAAAATATCTCAAAATTTCCCTATAAAAAATTTTACTCGAGCTCAACGGTCAAAAAAATGTGTTTTTCGCGATTTTCTTTAAATCAGTAAGTTTTATCGCAAAATTACCTCAGACAAAAACTGTAGGTTATACAATTATATATCAAAAGGTATTGATATTATTTACCTATAGCAAAATAACAGATATCCACAAGGGTTGGAATTTATAAAATCGATAGAAATTAAAAAGCAGTAAAAAAATTAATTCCTCCGATTCCTAACTTTCTATTACTTTCTCTTGTGGGTCCTTTCTTCTACTTCTTCTTCTTCTCCTTCTTCTTCTTATTCTTCTTCTCCTCCTCCTTCTTATCCTTCTTCGTCTCCCCTTCTTTTCTTCTTTTCTTTTCCTTCTTGTTCTTCTCCTTCTCCTTATCCTTATCCTTATCCTTATCCTTATCCTTATCCTTATCCTTATCCTTATCCTTATCCTTATCCTTATCCTTATCCTTATCCTTATCCTTATCCTTATCCTTATCCTCTTATCCTTCTCCTTCTCCTTGTCCTTGTCCTTGTCCTTGTCCTTGTCCTTGTCCTTGTCCGTCTCCTTCTTCTTCTTCTTCTTCTTCTCCTTCTCCTCCTTCTTCTTTATCTCCTTCTTCTTTATATCTTTCTTCTTCTTCCTTCATCATCCTGGGCGAAAGTAAATTGTCTCAATAGCGATGTATCGCATGTCTGTTCGTCTATATCAAACGAATCCTCTGCTGTTGGCGATTTAACATTAAAACACGACCGGTCTTGACAATTCATGCATGATAGAGAACAAAACAGTCCAATTTTATGCAACCAAATTTAACACTGCGTCCCTTACTAAAGTTCCAAAAAAATTTAGAACGCATTTCAGAAGAACGTAGGGAAGATTTATTTCTAGGCCTACAATTCGATGAAGGTGATCAAGAAGTTCTTTAAGAGTGTCGAGGCTTACTATAGCACATAGAGCTGGCCGCTTACTATCCACAGGCTTTTATCTCATTGGAGATATGGGTTGACAAGGACAGCCGTCGTGTCAAGGTATGGAGAAAGCCAGGACGTGCAGCACGTTTAATCATTTCCGCAAGAAGTGGTTTCTTACCAAGGGGAGACAATTATGTTTTGGGGGCATTATGCATGGTTATCGCACTCCACTTATTTACATACCAGAGACGCTAACAGGACCTGGAAAATGTTATAAGAATTTGGACCAAATTTCTTTTTTATGGATGACAACGCCCGTCTACATCGCACTAGAAGGATCCAAAATGTGTTAGCTGAAGCCAATGTCCAGCGAATGAACTGGCAGCACAATCGCTGGACATAAATCCGATTGAGCACATGTGAGATGTGCTTTCAAGAGCCATATTAAGGAGATCAAACCACCCGTAACTCTTCAAGAGCTAATTGTGGCTGCACTGAAAGAGTGGACCAATGTTCCTCAAGAAGAGATCGATAATCGTATTCGCTCAATCAATTTATCGAGAACAGAGGCAGTCCCACGGAATATTAATGTTTTTATTTTATTCAATAAGTTGATTTTTGGTTAAATTAGTAATTTTGATAAATGGATTTTTGGCAACAAATTTGGTTTTTATATTTTTTTGAATCACCAAAGACTTTTGCACATAAAAAATGTATAAATAGGCTGATAAAAGAATAACATAACAAAACTATAAAAAAATATTTTCTCTTTAGAAGAAATTTGGGAAGTCCAAGCTTTTTGACGCCGTGTTTATTTGAAGCATTATATCGCAGAAATGGTGGATTTAGGAAAAAAAATATTTATACCTTTTTTATAGATAATTGTAATCTACAGTTTTTGATTAAGGTAATTTTACAATAAAACTTACCGTTTCAAAGAAAATAGTGAAAAACCCATTTTTTGACTTTTGACATCGAGTAACGAAAGGGAATTTTGAACTGTTGTTTTTAATTATATTTTCAACAATTTTACAAATTTTCAGAATGATGGGAATTAATGTAACTTCGTATGGCTACATTGACCGCGCTATTATTAAAATTTCTATATATTCCACCATTCAAAACTAATCTATCATTTTGTTTGAATTTATTAATGTAGCGTTACTTTAAAATTACATTTTTTGTTTGTTTAAACAAATTGATACATCTGCACTAAATATGTGTATAGATCTATCATTGCTTTCAATATAAACACTTCGTACTTTTAAAAATAGCCATAATTAATTAAAATTGACTGTTTAATATCTGGCTTATATTACAAACTCGAAATCAAAGGAGTATATTGTGTTACATTTATAAAATAATTAAAATAATTTAAAATGCGAATTGGAGTAAACAATTTTTGTTAAAACAACAAAATTAAAATGTTTTGCGAGAATATTAACAGAAATGTTTTAAAAAGTGTGGCAAAATGTATATAAACACAAACAAAATAACAATAATCGTGACTAAAAAGTCAGATTTGACAAATGCACTGTCACTTCTCTATTAGAGTGAAAAGTATGTTGGTACTACTGGAAATTGACGTTTCTATCTACCAAACAAACTTAGATATGCGCTAGATTTTATAACTAAGTGTAAGTGTGTCAATTTTGTTTTTTTTTAAGTTGTGGCAAAAGGTATATAAACACAAACAAAATAAATTAATAACAATAATCGTGACTAAAAAGTCAGATTTGACAAATGCACTGTCACTTCTCTATTCGAGTGGAAAGTGTGTTGGTAGTACTGGAAATTGACGTTTCTATCTACCAAATAAACTTAGATATGCGTTAGATTTTATAACCAATTGTAAGTCTTTCAATTTTGTGCAAAAAACGAATTTGAGTAATCGATTTTTGTTAAAACAACAAAATTAAAATGTTTTACAGAATATAAACAGAAATGTTTTAAAACTTGTGACAAAACGTATATAAACACAAATAAAATAATAACAGTAATCATTATTAAAAAGACAGATTTGACAAATGGACTGTCACTTCTGTATTGGAGTGAAAAGTGTGTTGGTACAACTGGAAATTGACGTTTCTATCTACCAAACAAACTTAGATTTTATAACTAATTATAAGTCTGTCAATTTTGTGCCAAATACGAATTGGAATGATCGATTTTTGATAAAAGAACAAAATTAAAATGTTTTACAGAATATTAACCGAAATGTTGTGGCAAAAGGTATATGAACACAAAAACTAATAATAGTAATCGTGACTAAAAAGTGTTTTTTAATATTGATCAGATTTGACAAATTTACTGTCACTTGTCAAGTAGAGTGGTATGTTGGTACTAACTGGAAATTGACGTTTTAATCTACCAAACAAACTTACATATTCTATCAATGGTTTTTGGGCTATTAGGCCGGCGTCGATTGTCTTGCTGACTTGACGTTTCGCCAACACGAGCGGTTGGCATCTTCAGAAGTTGCTTCCTGGTTGAAAGTCTGCGAACTACTAAGCTCTGCGTGATCGGAGCTCGTATTTATACGTCGGGAAGGAAGTGGGCGGGGCCTCAGTTGCTTTCGATTCCAATCGGTTCTGGTCGGTGTTGTTCGTTAAGGGTAGAGTTTTCGCACCCTTTATTATCGGGACCCATGTTTTGTTAATCTTGACTGCTTCCTCTTTTTTATTAAAGTTGTTTGGGTGCTTCTCTATCTCTATGGCTTCTCTATAGAGTCTGGAATGGTATGCTGATGTAGTAGCGAGGACTTGGGTCTCCTCAAACTTACTCCGATTGTCCATAGTGAGGGTATGTTCCGCTACGGCGGATTTGTCTGTCTGCCCCAGACGACAATTGGCACAAGGCCACCAGGGTTAAAGAGCACAAGGCTCTTTAACCCTGGTGTTGATCGAGCGTTTGGTGGTTCCTATGTACACGCTTCCACATGTGCACGGAATGCGGTAAATTCCCGAAACCGACAGTGGATCTCTTCTGTTTTTTGCCGATCGAAGACATTCTTTGATTTTTCTCGTGGGTTTAAAAATAGTTTTCACATTTTTCTTTCTTAGCAATCGACCAATTCTGTCTGTCACTCCCGGAATAAAAGGCAGAAATGCTTTTGCCACTGGTTGGATTTGCTCATTTTCCTTGGGTCTACGATTTGTTGGTCCAATCGATCTTTTGATTTCCCGTTCTGAATAACCATTGGCCCTTAAAGTATCATGAATATGAGTTAGCTCTGCGTTTAGTGCCTTGGGTTCGCAAATCCTTCTTGCCCTTTCTGCTAAGGTTTTAATGACTCCATATTTCTGACATGGGTGGTGGTTGGAATCCCTATGTAAATACCGATCCGTATGTGTAGGTTTTCTGTACACTGTGTGGCTCAATGATCTTCCTTTTCGTGATAATAACACATCAAGGAACGCCAACTTGTTGTTGTCTTCGATTTCCATCGTAAACTGTATCTTTTCATGGATGCTGTTAATGTGTGTCAGAAATTCTTGCAATTTATCCTGCCCATGGCTCCATATTACGAATGTGTCATCTACATATCTGTACCAAACTTTTGGCTTGTATGGGGCACTGTCCAACGCCAGTTGTTCGAACTTTTCCATAAAGAAATTTGCTATTACCGGGCTGAGAGGCCTTCCCATTGCTACTCCTTCGATCTGTTCGTAAATCTTATTGTCCCATGAAAAATAATTGGTGGTGAGGCAATGTTTAAACAAATTGGAGATGTCCTCTGGAAATTTATCATCTATATGTTCCATTGCATTGCTTAGGGGCACTTTTGTAAAGAGAGATACTACATCAAAACTTACTAATATATCATTCTCTTCAAGAACTAAGTCTTTAATTTTTGAAATAAAATGGGTGGAATCTTTGACATACGAATCAGTAAGTCCGATGTATGGTTGGAGGAGTGATGACAGGTGTTTAGCCAAATCATATGTCGGTGAACCAATGGTGCTTACAATGGGACGCAGCGGAATGTTGGCTTTGTGTATCTTTGGCAAACCATAGAGTCTTGGTATAGCAGCTTCACTTTTACAAATGAATTTCTTTGTCTGTTCTTCTAGACTTGACTTCTTCACTAAGGTCTTTGTTGTTCTTATTACGCGTTGTGTTGGATCATTGCGTAACTCCTTGTAACTGCTAGGATCTAGTACATCATTTATCTTTTCCTTATAATCTGCGGTATTTATTACGACAGTGGCATTTCCCTTGTCCGCTGCTAACACCAGTATACTCTCATCCTTGTTTAAATCTTGAATTGCTCTTAACTCCCTAGGCTTTAGGTTACTTTTGGGTGGTTTGGCCTTTTGTAAAATTCTTGCTGATTCGGTGCGTGATTCCTGAGCTGTTTCTTCTGGCAGACATCCTAGTGCGGATTCTAGATTTGCGATAATGTCTTCCTTCGGCACATCTTTTGGCGTTATGGCAAAGTTGCCGCCCTTAGCAAGTACGGAGACCTCATCTGGAGACAAGTTCCGATTGCTAACATTAATCACTGTTCTCTGAGTGTCTAGCGTTTGCTTTGATCCAATGTTTCAAATTTGTCTTTTTGGCGGTCGGTGTTTCTTTGCAGTTCATTTTCCATGCTTCTATATGATATTGCATCAATTTTATCCCAGTCTGTTCGGTAAGGTCTGTTGCTTAGCTGATAAAAGATTCCTAGTAGTTTTGTATCGACCTATGCTAAATTTCTTCTGGTGGTTTGTATCTTCTCTCTGAGCAGAGCTTTTTCCGTTCGGTTATAAATCCTTTGGATAAAAACAGAATTGGAGGAAAAGATTTTTGTTAAAAATACATAATTCTATATAAGATGTAATTAGAAATCAACTCGTTTCGATTATATGTTTATAATTGTCTAGACTCTAGACAGCTGATTAAAAAAACGTAAATTACATTTTATACTGGTAAATAAAATTACATCGTATATATTTAACAATAACCTTTGTAAAACACGTATGCATTGTTTAATAGGTAGACATAAATATAATAAAATAAGGAAAATTTATAAAATATGTTAATATTATAATCTATTTAATTTGTTCTTTTAATTCATATATTAGTTTATAATTTTGATAAACAATTTTTTTAATCCTCATATATGATTTAAATTTGCGTAGATTATAAAAACCACATAACAGACTGTATGTAACCTTGAGCAAATATTTAATATAAGTCAGAACACGAAATTAACAAACAAATAACTGATAAAAAAATAAAATGTAGAATTATGTGCATTTGGTGTTAATATTAACGATTTGTTTATACAACAATTTTATAAACTTTAAGAATGAGTTATAAGCTATGTCTGGGCGAGAGAAGTATATGAATCATAAGTAAATATTTTTAACTTTTTAATTGAGTGATGAGCACTCCTTTAAGTTATAAAATAACAACAAAAGAGCTAAAAAATTTATGGTTTTGGTATTGAAAATGTGTTTATGATGGCTCAATTTATTGTTCTTTAAGCTTGGGTATGAGCTTTGCTTAGGTCATAGAACTTGTAATAAAAGTTTAAGTTTTAGTTTGAGTTATGAACTCTTCTAGATCATAAAATTCTTTATGAGAGCTCAGCTGTAAACTCTTAAGTAATGTCTTGGATACTGTTGGACAATACAGATCAAAGCTTATTATAAACCAGAAGTTTAGAAATTGAAAACTAAAAGAATTAGAAAATATATAAAAAAAACTCTTTAATGAGCTTTAAACTTGAGTTGTAAGCTTTGTCTAAGTCTTAAGTTATAAGCTCAGCTTATATCAGAAAATATGTATAACATTCAATATAAGCCAGAACGATAAAATAACAACAAAAGAGCTAAAAAAATGTTTGGTTTAAGCTTGGTTATGAGCTTTACGTTGGTCATAGAACGTGTGCCAAAAGTTTCAGCTTATTGTTGGACAATATAGATCAAGGTTTATTATAAACCAGAAGTTTAGAATTTGAAAAATAAAAGAATTAGAAAATTTATAAAAAAAACTGTTAAATGAGCTTTAAGCTTGAGTTGTAAGCTTTGTCTATAAGTCTTAAGTTATGAACTCAGCTTATATCAGAAAATATGTATAATATTCTATATAAGCCAGAGCGCTAAAATAACAACAAAAGAGCTAAAAAGATGTTTGGTTTAAGCTTGGTTATGAGCTTTACGTTGGTCATAGAACGTGTGCCAAAAGTTTCTGCTTATTGTTGGACAATATAGATCAAGGTTTATTATAAACCAGAAGTTTAAAAATTGAAAACTAGAAGAATTAGAAAATTTATAAAAAAACTGTTTAATGAGCTTGAGTTGTAAGCTTTGTCTAAGTCTTAAGTTATGAGCTCAGCTTATATCAGGAAATATGTATAATATTCCATATAAGCCAGAGCGCTAAAATAACAACAAAAGAGCTAAAAAGATGTTTGGTTTAAGCTTGGTTATGAGCTTTACGTTGGTCATAGAACGTGTGCTAAAAGTTTCAGCTTATTGTTGGACAATATAGATCAAGGTTTATTATAAACCAGAAGATTAGAAGTTGAATACTAGAAGAATTAGAAGATTTATAAAAAAACTGTTTAATGAGCTTTAAGCTTAAGTTGTAAGCTTTGTCTAAGTCTTAAGTTAAAAGCTCAGCTTATATCAGAAAATACGTATAATATTCCGTATAAGCCAGAGCGCTAAAATAACAACAAAAGAGCTAAAAAGATGTTTGGTTTAAGCTTGGTTATGAGCTTTACGTTGGTCGTAGAACATGTGCCAAAAGTTTGAGCTTATTGTTGGACAATATAGATCAAGGTTTATTATAAACCAGAAGTTTAAAAATTGAAAACTAGAAGAATTAGAAAATTTATAAAAAAAAAACTGTTTAATGAGCTTTAAGCTTGAGTTGTAAGCTTTGTCTAAGTCTTAAGTTATGAGCTCAGCTTATATCAGAAAATATGTATGATATTCCATATAAGCCAGAGCGCTAAAATAACAACAAAAGAGCTAAAAAGACGTTTGGTTTAAGCGTGGTTATGAGCTTTACGTTGGTCATAGAACGTGTGCCAAAAGTTTCTGCTTATTGTTGGACAATATAGATCAAGGTTTATTATAAACCAGAAGTTTAAAAATTGAAAACTAGAAGAATTAGAAAATTTATAAAAAAAAACTGTTTAATGAGCTTTAAGCTTGAGTTGTAAGCTTTGTCTAAGTCTTAAGTTATAAGCTCAGCTTATATCAGAAAATACGTATAATATTCCATATAAGCCAGAGCGCTAAAATAACAATAAAAGAGCTAAAAAGATGTTTGGTTTAAGCTTGGTTATGAGCTTTACGTTGGTCATAGAACGTGTGCCAAAAGTTTCTGCTTATTGTTGGACAATAAAGATCAAGGTTTATTATAAACTAGAAGATTAGAAGTTGAATACTAGAAGAATTAGAAGATTTATAAAAAAACTGTTTAATGAGCTTTAAGCTTTAGTTGTAAGCTTTGTCTAAGTCTTAAGTTATGAGCTCAGCTTATATCTGAAAATATGTATAACATTCAATATAAGCCAGACCGATAAATTAACAACAAAAGAGCTAAAAAAATGTTTGGTTTAAGCTTGGTTATGAGCTTTACGTTGGTCATAGAACGTGTGCTAAAAGTTTATGCTTATTGTTGGACAATATAGATCAAGGTTTATTATAAACCAGAAGTTTAAAAATTAAAAACTAGATGAATTAGAAAATTTATAAAAAAAAAGAGTGTGCGTGTAACCTTTACGCGCGATTGAAGTAAAACTTGTTGACGTACGTATCGGAAAATAAATATTTAATTACAATTCAATCATATTTATTGCCTATATACTTTACAAAAAAAATGAGATGTTATATTTATATTATTCATTAGAAATAGGAATTTGAAAGTTATCATTATTTTTTTTATATATGAAATAATAGGTTTATGATAACTAAAATGTGAAACATAGATTTTAGTCTATAAATACCATTAATGTATTTGAAACCGTTTGAAAATTTCATGAATAAATTTCGGAAATTTAAACTCCTCCCATAGCTGAAATTATACAGTTACTTCCATCAGAATCTTCCGTTAGAATCTACCCCTAGTCGTGCCTAAAGAAGTTTTGCTTCAATAATAGGTAAACAATATTAAAAATATACACACATTACGTTTAGAATGTGTGATTTTGTAGCTGTATCTACCTTATTGTAATACATCACAACACAAGAGCCTTCGATAGTTAGATAACCATTTCATTTTGTAACATTTTATAGCATATTCCATAAAATTTAAAATCCTGAGTTAAGTTTGTTTCCTTCACGTCTACGAAGGATCTGTTATTGGTGGTAAAAGATCAGCCATCTTGACTAGTGGTTTTATGGCCTTTATGGCTACCTAACCAAACCTAAAATAAGTATAAGAAAGTGTTAAAATATTTTGAATATTATTATTTTATGAACAAAAACGTGCAATATGCTTCTTTACTCAACGTAAAGATTCCGTATAAACAATTATTTACTATCATAATATGTATGTATGTATATAAACTTACTTATTCAAATCATAATGAATGTCTCGTCTCGTCTCGTCATTTTTTCATTTTTGTCATTTTTCTTCAAATCTTTCTGGCGCTTATAATATCCCCTTTGACGTTCACAATTTCTTTTTCTTTTTAGCTCTTAGGGGTCTATAAAACGAAAATAGCTAGGTATAAATAATAGGTATAAATAATTAGGTATAAATAGTGTAATTACACACCAAAAATAAAATTTATGCATATAGAGTACCTACCTATTCACTCATTTTCAATCAATATTTTTTCATCACTTTCTTCATTAATAAATCCACATTGTTTATTCATATTTAATACAAACACTTTATACACAAAAAACTATTTATATATAAGCAATGTATTTCGGTTGACAAGATGATCAGCTGTCAATTCATACAATTACAGATTTAATTTTATTTAATATAGGAGGCAAAATCGCATGAGCGCCGCAAGGATTATTTTCAGGGGGTGCATCTGCATCTACACACTATTATGATCTAATATATATATAGAATGTAGAATGATTTGGACAGCAACCGCGACGCCTTTAGTTTTTATTCAAACAATAATTTAATAAAAAAATTAAAAAAATATATAATTTTCTGGTAAATTCAGGTATTTTCTTTCATAGCAGGGGGGTGCAAGCGCACCCTCTTGCACCCTGCTGCCGGCGCCCATGCAAAATCGTGTCAGTATTAGGTTTTGTTTCCGGTTTCTGTTATTAGAATGACGTCACGTCCGTTAGGATAACTTTTTTACTCCTAGTCTCGCTAAAGAAGTTTTACTTCAAAAACTGTTTAATGAGCTTTGAGCTTGAGTTGTAAGCTTTGTCTAAGTCTTAAGTTATGAACTCAGCTTATATCAGAAAATATGTATAATATTCTATATAAGCCAGAGCGCTAAAATAACAACAAAAGAGCTAAAAAGATGTTTGGTTTAAGCTTGGTTATGAGCTTTACGTTGGTCATAGAACGTGTGCTAAAAGTTTCAGCTTACTGTTGGACAATAAAGATCAAGGTTTATTATAAACTAGAAGATTAGAAGTTGAATACTAGAAGAATTAGAAGATTTATAAAAAAACTGTTTAATGAGCTTTAAGCTTTAGTTGTAACCTTTGTCTAAGTCTTAAGTTATGAGCTCAGCTTATATCAGAAAATATGTAAAACATTCAATATAAGCCAGAGCGCTAAAATAACAACAAAAGAGCTAAAAAGATGTTTAGTTTAAGCTTGGTTATGAGCTTTACGTTGGTCGTAGAACGTGTGCCAAAAGTTTGAGCTTATTGTTGGACAATATAGATCAAGGTTTATTATAAACCAGAAGTTGAGAAATTGAAAACTAAAAGAATTAGAAAATTTATAAAAAAACTGTTTAATGAGCTTTAAGCTTGAGTCGTAAGCTTTGTCTAAGTCTTAAGTTATGAGCTCAGCTTATATCAGAAAATATGTATAATATTCCATATAAGCCAGAGCGCTAAAATAACAACAAAAAAACTAAAAAGATGTTTGGTTTAAGCTTGGTTATGAGCTTTACGTTGGTCATAGAACGTGTGCCAAAAGTTTCTGCTTATTGTTGGACAATATAGATCAAGGTTTATTATAAACCAGAAGTTTAGAAGTTGAATACTAGAAGAATTAGAAGATTTATGAAAAAAACTGTTTAATGAGCTTTAAGCTTGAGTTGTAAGCTTTGTCTAAGTGTTAAGTTATGAGCTCAGCTTATATCAGAAAATATGTATAACATTCAATATAAGCCAGAGCTGTAAAATAACAACAAAAGAGCTAAAAAAAAATGTTTGGTTTAAGCTTGGTTATGAGCTTTACGTTGGTCATAGAACGTGTGCCAAAAGTTTCAGCTTATTGTTTGACAATATAGATCAAGGTTTATTATAAACCAGAAGTTTAGAAATTGAAAACTAGAAGAATTAGAAAATTTATAAAAAAAACTGTTTAATGAGCTTTAAGCTTTGATTGTAAGCTTTGTCTAAGTCTTAAGTTATGAGCTCAGCTTATATCAGAAAATATGTATAACATTCAATATAAGCCAGAGCGTTAAAATAACAACAAAAGAGCTAAAAAGATGTTTGGTTTAAGCTTGGTTATGAGCTTTACGTTGGCCAAAGAACGTGTGCCAAAAGTTTGAGTTTATTGTTGGACAATATAGATCAAGTCTTAATTTATGAACTCAGCTTATATCAGAAAATATGTATAATATTCTATATAAGCCAGAGCGCTAAAATAACAACAAAAGAGCTAAAAAGATGTTTGGTTTAAGCTTGGTTATGAGCTTTACGTTGGTCATAGAACGTGTGCCAAAAGTTTCTGCTTATTGTTGGACAATATAGATCAAGGTTTATTATAAACCAGAAGTTTAAAAATTGAAAACTAGAAGAATTAGAAAATTTATAAAAAATCTGTTTAATGAGCTTTAAGCTTGAGTTGTAAGCTTTGTCTAAGTCTTAAGTTATGAGCTCAGCTTATATCAGAAAATATGTATAACATTCAATATAAGCCAGAGCTATAAAATAACAACAAAAGAGCTAAAAAAATGTTTGGTTTAAGCTTGGTTATGTCCTTTTTACGTTGGTCACAGAAAAGTTTGAGCTTTTAGCTTGAGTTAAGAGTTTTTCCCAGATTGTAAAAAATATATTATGATTTCTCTCTAAGAGCGCAACATTGAGCTCTTAAATGATGTTTAGGATACTGTTGTTTAATACAGGTTCAAGATTAATATAAACCAGAGCTCAGAAGTTAAAAAGGAAAACAAAAAGGTTGATATGAACCATATGTTCATGAAAGACCTTTTCAATGAACTTTAAGCTTGAGTTATAAGCTTTTTCTGAGGCTTACAAGTATATGAATCTTAAGCCAATATTTTGAGCTCTAAATTAAGTTCTGAGCTCTGCTTGTATAGGAAAAATATATCAAAATATGTAATATGTATACAAACTTGAACATTTAGCATAAGCCAGAGCTATAATACAACAATAAAAGAACTAAAAAGAATTCGAGCTTTTAAATGGAGTTATGAGCTCTGTTGATCATAAAAATATATCAAATATATGTATGAGATTTTATACAAACTTGAACATTTAATACAAGCTATAAAATAACAACAAAAGAGCTAAATATAGATTAATATAAACCAGAGCTCAGAAGTTATAAGGAGAAAAATTAAGAAAACAGAATGTTTTTATGACCCATCTGTTAGTAAATATATGAATTCTCAACTTGAATCATGAAATTTAACCTCAAAAATTAAAACATAACTTTTTGAGTTATGAGCTATTTATTGTTCATATTTCGCACTGAAAAATTCTTTAGCGTTGAAACTGTTTGGAATTTTAATTATTGTTTATGAATATTTCTACTTGGAATCCGGACTATTGCGTACATAGATCAATTGGACTCATTTTTGATAGTCTTTTTACCTTCCGAACAGCAACGCTGTTATAGGAAGGTATTGTGATCGCGAAAAATTTCGATCTCGGGTTTTTAGCGGAAATACGCGTTTTAGGGTTCCCTGAGCCTAAAAAACCCAAAAATAAAAAATGTCTGTCTGTCTGTCTGTCTGTGTGTCTGTCTGTGTGTCTGTGAACACATTTGCGGCTAAACGGCTAATCGGATCGGAATGAAACTATAAAACCTTACTTATAATCACCATCGGAGGAATCTGATAGAATTTGAGTAAAATCGGCCGACCGGAAGTGGACGTTTACTCTTATCAAAAAATGGAATTTTTTGAAAATATTGGGTTTTTATATAGTTATTGGCAAAATATTTATACTTTGTGGAAAGAACATGTAATTTCCGACATTTTTGAAAGAATAAATTTTTTTGATATTTTCATTAGTTTTCGAGATATTGACACTTTTATCAAAAACTGGAAATATGTGAAATAAAAATTATGGATTCGCTTTTTTTAAACAAAAATTGGTAGTTATTATATTTTCAACATCTGACAGCTGTCAAATTATGTTTTGGCGTATTTCAACATTTAATTTTCTATATTTTGACATCTGACAGCTGTCAAATTATGTTTTTTGAGAGTATCAACTTTTGACTAGTGTCAAATTATTTTTTTTTATATTTTTGACATCTGACTACTAACTAATTAGTTTTTTCGATATTTTTGACATCTCCATACTATGGCCACTCCAATTCTACCACCCACTACTTGTTAATATCAGTCAGATTAGCTCCTTCTATATTTTGACATCTGACAGCTGTCAAATTATGTTTTTTGAGAGTATCAACTTTTGACTAGTGTCAAATTATTTTTTATATTTTTGACATCTGACTACTAACTAATTAGTTTTTTCGATATTTTTTTCCGAACAGCAACGCTGTTATAGGAAGGTATTGTGATCGCGAAAAATTTCGATCTCGGGTTTTTAGCGGAAATACGCGTTTTAGGGTTCCCTGAGCCTAAAAAACCCAAAAATAAAAAATGTCTGTGTGTCTGTGAACACATTTGCGGCTAAACAGCTAATCGGATCGGAATGAAACTATAAAACCTTACTTATAATCACCATCGGAGGAATCTAATAGAATTTGAGTAAAATCGGCCGACCGGAAGTGGACGTTTACTCTTATCAAAAAATGGAATTTTTTGAAAATATTGGGTTTTTATATCGTTATTGGCAAAATATTTATACTTTGTGGAAAGAACATGTAATTTCAGTCATTTTTGAAAGAATACATTTTTTTGATATTTTCATTAGTTTTCGAGATATTGACACTTTTATCAAAAACTACCACTACTTGTTAGTGTTCGGAAGGTCGTGTGGTGCCCACACCAGATTTTTATCATTACATATTAGGTTTTTTATAGTTAAAAAAAGGAAACATTTTATACTGTTTTTAGTCGGTTTTATCAAAATTCGATGTTGAGAATACATGAACAAAATGTTGATTTTAGATTATTTTCATAAAATTCTTTTAGATCTAAAAAATGTCTTTTTGATATTAAATAATTATAAGTAATTTCTTTAGAAAAAATTATCGAATTCCAATATCTTTTTGTTAACATATACCTAAGATAATTTATAAAGGCAGTACAAAATTAGGCGACTTAGTTGGTAAATGTTGAAAATATAATGAAATATTATTATTTTAATTATCTAAATGACACCCATAAGTTCAAAATTTATCTACGGTATAATGGGGTGGATATTATTTCGTTATGTTTATATACCTACGAGTATAATGTCACGTTTTTGAAATTTTCAAATGTGGTATTAAATGTTTTAATTATATAACGAGATTAGGCTATAAGCACGTATTCTTCTCGATGAATAAGTGTCTAAGAAAGAAAGGTTGTTTGTTTGTATTAAAAGAATTAGTGTTAGGTATCAGATTACCATGGGAAATATCCCAAAACTCTAATTAAGAAAAAATATATAAATATGTCTTAAAAAGTTTTAGAAAGTAGTCGTGACAGAGAGTTTTGTGAATGAAGATATTCTTTTCTCTTGCGGTTTAAATAAAATAAAGTTAAATTAAAGCAGTGAAATTAGTTCGTTTTAATATTCCAGCCCCCATAAATCATAATAGTAAATATATAAATTCTGAACTTGAATCATGAAATCTAACCTCAAAAATTAAAACATAACTTTTTGAGTTATAAGCTATTTATTGCTCATATTTCTCCCTGACATTGTTTTTTTTTAATAATAATAGGTAATAATAGATTGGTAATTTTATTGGTAAATTATTCGATAAAAAATTTATTTGTTTATGATACTCGTAACAACAAAAAATGATAGGATAATAATAAAAGGTAAATAGTAATGAATTAAAATTGTATTGTGTTTAAAAATTTATTTGATTACTGTTTTCCGTAAAAGATTAGATACTGATTGTGTTATTTTCATGGCCGAAGTATACAAAAATCGATACCTTCACAGACTATCGCCAGGAAAAATAATCTGGCTAGTGCGTGTTGGGTGGTGTTTGCTTCCAGCCAAGATTTCCGTGACAAATTGTCTAGTCTTAACCTTCCAAAAACAAATTTCTTTAAGTGTAAAATAAGTGTGAGATTATAAAAGAAATTTTTTATATACTTGCAATAGAATAAAGAATAGAAGATTATACCGGAAAGTACAAAAAAGGTTTGTATAAAATTATAAGGCTTTATAAATTATCTCATATGTTAACAAAAAGATATTGGAATTCGATGATTTTTATTATTCTGATTTCTGAAGAAATTATATTCATTTATCAAAAAGACGATTTTTTTAGCTAAAAAATATTTTTATGAAAATAACCTAAAATCAACATTTTTTATGTATTCTCAATATCGAATTTTGATAAAAACATAAAAATGTTATGAAAACCAACAAAAATGAGTCTAATTGATCTACGTACGGAATAGTCATCAATACATAGTATAAAACAAAGTCGCTTTTTCTGTCCCTATTTCCCTTTGTATGCTTAAATCTTTAAAACTACCCAACGGATTTTGATGCGGTTTTTTTAAATAGATAGAGTGATTCAAGAGGAAGGTTTATATGTATAATAACATCCATTAAATAGTGAAGAAATACTGTTATTTTTTAGGTTTCTAATGTGATGTTGTTTATTATCAATTTTTTTCCGCTTACATGCCAAACGCAGGCTGAACCCTACGAGATTTATCAAAATAATGTAGTAATTATTTGTACACATTGAAAAGGTCTACAGAAAACTCCGCGATGGTATATGTCTATCTCTTATGGATATCCCAGAATAACATTTTTTTGTCATTTACTTTTTACGACAAATAATGGCTTATTTTCGAAGCGATTTTAACCAATACAGCATTAATCCTTATCCAATTAAATAGCTTAAATACATTGTTGATTTAATATAGATCTATATGGTCCTTTACAGCACAAGATTTAAATGAATATTTTCGAAGATATTACAGATTTAAAATTGCGGGACGTAGCGCTTGCGGTGGTACCGGCTGGTCGGGGCGGCGGTAACGTGCCAATAAATAGCGCATCGGAGGCCGCGATTTTCCTTATAGCACTTTGAATTTTGCAGCGATCGGACGCGTTTATTACGAAATTAATCATTATGACGCTACCCTAAGGTGGCGCAGTTGAGATGTTATAAATTTACACCTGTAATTCTTACATAACTAAGTACTATGACGCCACCGTAAGGTGGCGCAGTTGATATCTCATATATTTAAAAGAGCAAAATTTACATACCTAAGAACTATGACGCCACCGTTAGGTGGCGCAGTTAATATATAATATACCTAACCGATAAATTACAAAGTACTATAAATAATAGTAAAAACTGGTAACTAACGAGAAAATATGATAAATAATACAAAAAATTAATCGTAAAAATAAAAAAAAATTGGAAAAAACATTAGTGTTAGGCGGTGCGAAGTTCGCTGGGTCCGCTAGTAAAGAATAATTAAAATTTCAAACAGTTTCGACGTTTAAGAATTATTTAATAATTTTATTTTTATTTTCAAACATTTTTAAATTTTACTTTTAAATTTTTGGTTTTTTTTATCTGGTTTGTACTCATTTATCTGTATTTTTTATTTTTCTTATTGGTTTTTTGTTTTCTTTCCACTTTTTTCTCTAACGATTTCTATTTTTCTCATTTTTTGTTATTCCATTTATCCGTCGGTTCTCGATTTTTCGATTCTTTGTCGGTATTTTTATAAAAATAATCTGACGTTAACATTTTTTCATTTACTCTTGTTCAAATTTCAGTAGAACGAACTAAAAGCGAATTTTGTTTATTGTTTTTTTAAAATAATCTACTACTTTATAAATATATTGAAAATTTTTTGAAAACCCACAAAAACAGGTCCAATTGATCTACATACGAATTAGTCCGGATGCCAAATGGATTAATTCATAAAAATAATTCAACGCTACAGAATTTTACAATAATTTTATTTTAATTTTAATTTTTATTTGTAGCAATTTTTCTGATTTTTTTGTTATCAAATAATCTAAAATAAACATTTTTTTATGTATTTTCGAATTTTGATAAATCCGACTAAATACGATATCACGTTTTTATTTTTTTTTAAATATTCAATTTTTATTAAGAATATACTAAAAATTTAATACAAACCAACAAAAATGAATCCACTTGATTTACATACACAATAATCCGGTCACCAAATAGAAAAATTCATAAAAAAATAAAATTCCAAATAGTATTGAAGCTAAAGAATTTTATTCTTATTTTTATTATTAGATTTTATATTTTACTCTACAAAGTTGGCGATTTTTTTCTCGTTTGTACCCATTTTTATGTATTTCTTTATATTTATTGTTTTTTGTTTTTTTTTTTATTTTGTCTTACTTCTTTATTATTCTATTTTTCTCATTTTTCCGTATTTTTTTGGCTATTCTCGATTTTTCCATTCTTTGCCGGCTTTTTTTATATTTTGATTTCTAAACCAGTAATGTTTATTATTATTAAAATTCAACATTTTTTTTGTACTTTCGATTTGGAATTTTAGTAAAATCAACAAATGAGTCCGTTTGATCTACATATACTCAATAGTCCGGACGTCAAATAAAATAACTCATCTATACTAATATTATAAAGAGGAAAGGTTTGATTTTTTGTTTGTTTGTTTGAAATGAATAGGCTCCGAAACTACTGGACCGATTTCAAAAATTCTTTCACCGTTGGCAAGCTACACTATTCCCGAGTGACATAGGCTATGTTTCATTAAAAAAAAATGGGATCCTTACTAAAATGCCATTAATGTAACCAAAAATGACCTTAAAACCCTTACATCGCGTGCGCTGAGAATACTAGCCTCAAGGTCAAACCTTCCAATTAGTAGGGATCGGTTTTTCTCATGGCCAACCGCCTAAGGCGGGTCGAACACCTGAAAATCAATTTATTTTGTTGCCAGAAAATAAAACAACATGTAATATTGTTTACAGGGAAGCGTTGACCCAATATATTTAGTGGCGAGGAAAGGTTTGTTTGTTTGTTTGTTTGTTTGAAATAAATAGGCTCCGAAACTACTGGACCGATTTCAAAAATTCTTTTACCGTTGGCAAGCTACACTATTCCTGAGTTACATAGGCTATGTTTTATTGTCAAAAAATAGGGATCCTTACTAAAATGCCATTAATGTAACCAAAAATGACCTTAAAACCCTTACATCGCGTGCGCTAAGTATACTAGCCTCAAGGTCAAACCTTCCAGTTACTAGGGATCGGTTTTTCTCATGGCCAACCGCCTAAGGCGGGTCGAGCACCTGAAAATCAATTTATTTTGTTGCCAAAAAATAAAACAACATGTAATATTGTTTACAGGGAAGCGTTGACCCAATAAATTTAATGGCTTTTGTTATTTTTCTTTAATCCCCGTGCAAAGCCGGGGCGGGCTGCTAGTAAAAAATATTTATAATTATCCAAATAGTAGATTTTTTAATAGAATAAAAAAAATTTTTATAAATATAATCTAAAACCAATATATGTTTAGTACTCTCGATTTCGAATTTTGATAAAACCAACAAAAAACGAATTTTTTTTTTAATTTTGTACTTTTTTTAAAAATATACTAAAAAATTTGTAAAAATCATGAAAACCATGAAAAATGATCCAATAGGGTATATGCATAAAAAATAAAATGGCCTGATTTTTTTTCCTGAGCGTTTAAAGTCCCAGCATTACACTCAATTCGTTATTTTCTAATTTAATATGTATTTAATTATTTAAAACATAAATCAAAAAGTGAAAAATTTACGAGCGAAATTCAAGTTTGTAAAATACCACACCACTGGTCGATTTGAAACGTGACGTCATAAGGCATGTCCTGTCAGTCACCTGTGATTTATTTTCAGACATTCAGGTTGTGTTGGAAAAAAAGATTGGTTGTATTGCTATTCTAGCTTAGTTTTCTGATATTTTTATGTCAAGAAGTACTAAGCGTCATAAACAGCAATGACGGACAACGGTTTTGTGAAAGCACTTTTTATAGTGTTTGGACACATTGGTACCATGCAATATCTATAAAATGACTTTTTTTCTTCTTCCATGATTATTACGCGATATTTAAACTAAAACACCTTGTTAACTATCAAACTAACTCTCAATGCAAACAATAAACTGAAAGGACGTGCCCTATGACGTCACGCCTCAAGCGCGCGAGAAATAGGAGCGTTTGAACTTGTCAAATTAAACCAATATTTTTAAGATTTTATGAAAAAATAATTACTACTCTTACAGCTATGTTTATTTTTTTTTCTATATTAATATGAAATGAATATTGAATATAAAAAATAAAAAAATTGCCTGCCAAATAGGATAACTCATAAAAAATATTTATAATTATTAAAATAGTAGATTTTTTAATAGAATAAAAAAGATTTTTATAAAAATAATCTAAAATCAATATACTTTTAATTTCGAGTTTTGATAAAATCAACTCAAAACGATACTTTTTTAAAATGTACTAAAAAATTTGTAAAGACCATCAAAATGAGTTCAATTGATCTACGCACGCAATATTCCGGACGCCAAATAGAATAACTCATAAAAAATATTTATAATTATTAAAATAGTAGATTTTTTAATAGAATAAAAAGATTTTTATAAAAATAATCTAAAATCAATATACTTTTGATTTCGAGTTTTGATAAAATCAGCTTAAAATGATACTTTTTTACAATATTGTACTTTTTTAAAAATATACTAAAAAATTTGTAAAAACCGGCAAAAATGCGTCCAATTGATCTACATACGCAATAGTCCGGACGACAAATAGAATAACTTATGAAAAATATTTATAATTATCAAAATAGTAGATTTTTTAATAGAATAAAAAATATTTTTATAAAAATAATCTAAAATCAATATACTTTCGATTTCGAATTTTGATAAAATCAGCTTAAAACGATACTTTTTTACAATATTGTACTTTTTTAAAAATATACTAAAAAATTTGTAAAAACCGGCAAAAATGCGTCCAATTGATCTACATACGCAATAGTCCGGACGCCAGATATAATAACTCATAAAAAATATTTATAATTATCAAAATAGTAGACTTTTTAATAGAATAAAAAAGATTTTTATAAAAATAATCTAAAATCGATATATTTTCTGTACTCTCGATTTCGAATTTTGATAAAATCAACTCAAAACGATACTTTTTTAAAATATTGTGCTTTTTTAAAAATATACTAAATAATTTGTAAAAACGAGTCCAATTGATCTACGTACGTAATAGTCAGGACGCCAAATAGAATAACTTAACGCTTAAGAATTTTACAATAATTTTATTGTTATTTTTATTACATTTTCACATTAATCATATTTTACTCTTCAATCTTTGTGATTTTTTTCTACTTTGTACCGATTTGTTTGTATTTTTTATTATTCTTCTTTTATTTTATTTTCGTTTTTTTTCCTGTTTGTTTTTATTTCGATTTCTTTATTATTCAATTTTTCTAATTTTCGGTATTTTTTTTTAATTTTTCCGGGTAATCTTGCTTTTTCAATTCTTTGTCTCTTTGTTTTGGTCAAATCAAAAAAAGCAATGTCTATGGTTTTATGAAACCACGGTAAAAGTGAAACTTTTTTTCACACTATAGACATTTAACTAAAAATTTTTCGAATAATATTTCATTAAGGGTATAAAAATCGCTTTATCAATCTTAATTTTATACTTGGAAAATTGGAACGGACCGAATATAAATAAAATTAAACACAAATAATATAGCTTGGAGCACACTACACTGTCAGCTGCTGCAAACTATAGGCGTTGAAATCGAAATCAAAATCGAAATCGAAATCGAAATTGAAATTGAAATTGAAATCGAAATCGAAATCGAAATCAAAATCGAAATCGAAATCAAAATCAAAAGGTGTGTGTGCGATTCACACACGATAGAAGTGAAAACTTCAGTAAATCGACAAAAGAATGAGATGAATATATATAACAAGGGTAGGATAATTACAAAGTTTATTTGTTTAAATATGAAAGTGTTTTGATTAATTTTAAAAGATATTTTATTTAATATATGTTACATAATTTATTGCTCAAGTTCCATATTTTCAGTTTCAAAAATTATTATTTACGATTGTAATATTTTTAAAACGTTACATGTCGTAGATACTTACGCAGTCGAAGTTCGTATTAATACGAATAGGTAGAATACAACAGTCGACGTTACATGTCGTAGATACTTACGCAGTCGAAGTTCGCATTAATACGAATAGGTAGAATATAACCGTCGACGTTACATGTCGTAGATACTTACGCAGTTGAAGTTCCTATTAATACGAATAGGTAGAATAGAACCGTCGACGTTACATGTCGTAGATACTTACGCAGTCGAAGTTCGTATTAATACGAATAGGTAGAATTGTTTTCATTAGCAGATCTGCTCACTACCGTACATTTTTGTATTAAACTATAGGCGCCGCCTACTTTATACTTTATACCTACTCGGCGGTCGACCGACATGCGACATGCACTAACAGACCAAAAAACGATGTAATAAAAGTTTCACTTTAATAAAAACGTTAAAGAATTTATTAATTTCTCTTTTTCCTGAAAGCCATTCAGAAAAATTCATAAAATTCCCCTTCTTGAAATGATTACTTAACTCTTTTTATCAGTAAAATAATTTTAAAAATATACCAAATTGACATTGTTATCTTAAGGGTACTCAATGGAGATTAAAGTGAATAATCATCGAACCAAAAATAAATAAATAGCGAATTCTTATCTCTGATATCGATTTTGCCTTTACCCTACTTAAATAAAATTCGGTATTACTGAGTAGGTAATGGTTATTAACTACTGGTTGAAAAATATATAAATTAATTTGGTTTTGGGTAATAATGTCTAGCATGACCTATTTTTCTTAATTTTTTTTAATTGTTCTGACCTCATAGGTTAACCGATTACGACTTATTTAAACTAGTAAAATTTAAACATATTTACTTTTTATTAAACAATGTAATAAATAAATTAAACTTTAACAAGTAGGAATTATGTTGGAAAAGGAATTTGTGAAATTTTCTCTACCAATTAATAATATCAAATTAACAGAAAATGTCAAAATCTAGAAATATTTAAAAACTTTATTCATAAAATGGTTCAAAAGTATCTCATGGAATAAATTTGTGTAAGCCTGATACGTGGGAAGAGGTAAACGAACAAAAATTTCTAAATGACCCATTTTTATAAAATAAAAATAAAAATAATATAAAATGTTTTACAGAATATTAACAGAAATGTTTTAAAAGTTGTGGCAAAAGGTATATAAACACAAACAAAATAAAATAATAACAATAATAATAATCGTAACTAAAAAGTCAGATTTGACAAATGCACTGTCACTTCTCTATTAGAGTGAAAAGTGTGTTGGTACAACTGAAAATTGACGTTTCTATCTACCAAACAAACTTAGATATGCGTTAGATTTTATAATTAATTGTAAGTATGGCAATTTTGTGCAAAATATCGAACTGGAGTAATCCATTTTTGTTAAAACAACAAAGATCAGTTTATCATATTCAGCAAATATTTTAAATAATATAAAAACATAAAAATGTTTTCTCCTAAAACCTTTGTTCGTTGACATTTGATTTGTTACTAAAATCCTGTCCTTAATCAGCTTAATATGGCTTGGCTGACACTATCTTCTAGTCCATCGACCTAAATAGCTTTTACTAATTATACATAGAGCTGCACCCTTTTTGTAACACACCCACCATATTAAAATAGCACAAATACTTTCCAGAGGCGTCTAAAACTTTGTTTAATAGTTATTTAATCACAATTAACAATATTGTATGTAAATATATTAATTTTTAATATCGGATCCTAATGACTGCGCCATTCTGCGTATATGACGATTTTAATACAGAAACTTAACAAACATTGTTTTAATATTTCAATGTCGATTATCAATTTTTAAACAAAAATGTACTTACTCGAGACACATGTATGCCTCGTAAAAAAGCTCTCCATGGGCGTCTAAAACTTTGTTTAATACTTATTTAAGTATCATTAAAAATATTATATGTAAATATTTTTATTTTTTAAAATCTGATCCCAATGACTGCGCCATTTTGCGTATATGACGATTTTCATACAGAAATTTAACAAACACTGTTTTAATATTTCAATGTCGATTATCAATTTTTAAACAAAAATGTACTTACTCGAGACACATGTATGCCTCGTAAAAAAGCTCTCCATGGGCGTCTAAAACTTTGTTTAATACTTATTTAAGTATCATTAAAAATATTATATGTAAATATTTTTATTTTTTTAAATCTGATCCCAATGACTGCGCCATTTTGCGTATATGACGATTTTCATACAGAAATTTAACAAACATTGTTTTAATATTTCAATGTCGATTATCAATTTTTAAACAAAAATGTACTTACTCGAGACACATGTATGCCTCGTAAAAAAGCTCTCCATGGGCGTCTAAAACTTTGTTTAATACTTATTTAAGTATCATTAAAAATATTATATGTAAATATTTTTATTTTTTAAAATCTAATCCCAATGACTGCGCCATTCTGCGTATATGACGATTTTAATACAGAAACTTAACAAACATTGTTTTAATATTTCAATGTCGACTATCAATTTTTAAACAAAAATGTACTTACTCGAGACACATGTATGTCTCGTAAAAAAGCTCTTCATGGGCGTCTAAAACTTTGTTTAATACTTATTTAAGTATCATTAAAAATATTATATGTAAATATTTTTATTTTTTAAAATCTGATCCCAATGACTGCGCCATTCTGCGTATATGACGATTTTAATACAGAAACTTAACAAACATTGTTTTAATATTTCAATATCGATTATCAATTTTTAAACAAAAATGTACTTACTCGAGACACATGTATGCCTCGTAAAAAAGCTCTCCATGGGCGTCTAAAACTTTGTTTAATACTTATTTAAGTATCATTAAAAATATTATATGTAAATATTTTTATTTTTTAAAATCTGTTCCCAATGACTGCGCCATTTTGCGTATATGACGATTTTCATACAGAAATTTAACAAACATTGTTTTAATATTTCAATGTCGATTATCAATTTTTAAACAAAAATGTACTTACTCGAGACACATGTATGCCTCGTAAAAAAGCTCTCTAGGGGCGTCTAAAACTTTGTTTAATACTTATTTAAGCATCATTAAAAATATTATATGTAAATATTTTTATTTTTTAAAATCTGATCCCAATGACTGCGCTATTTTGCGTATATGACGATTTTCATACAGAAATTTAACAAACATTGTTTTAATATTTCAATGTCGATTATCAATTTCTAAACAAAAATGTACTTAATCGAGACACATGTATGCCTCGTAAAAAAGCTCTCCAGGGGCGTCTAAAACTTTGTTTAATACTTATTTAAGCATCATTAAAAATATTATATGTAAATATTTTTATTTTTTAAAATCTGATCCCAATGACTGCGCCATTCTGCGTATATGACGATTTTAATACAGAAACTTAACAAACATTGTTTTAATATTTCAATATCGATTATCAATTTTTAAACAAAAATGTACTTACTCGAGACACATGTATGCCTCGTAAAAAAGCTCTCCATGGGCGTCTAAAACTTTGTTTAATACTTATTTAAGTATCATTAAAAATATTATATGTAAATATTTTTATTTTTTTAAATCTGATCCCAATGACTGCGCCATTCTGCGTATATGACGATTTTAATACGGAAACTTAACAAACATTTCGATTAACAATTTTTAAACAAAAATGTACTAACTCGAGACATATTTATGCCTCGTAAAAAAGCTCCAACTACATTACAGAAAACATCAAAAGTTTTGGGTTGTATTCTATGTCAACATACCTACTAAAGAAAACAAACTTTTATGTCCCGGATTAAACCCGGGAGATGATTAAAGAAATGGATTGTTAATTACCTTAGTTAAACAACTTCTATTGACCCATAAAATTGGCTTTATATACTTACTATAGATCTAGTTAACGTTCATGCCAACTGTGTCGTAAAAAAACAACTAGGGTACTAAAACAGGCAAATGAGGCCGTTTTTTCCCCAATTTTGTCCTTCAAACGCTTGAATAACGCTATATAATAGTCTCAGTTGAATTATATCAAATTATATCAAATTTTTATAAAAATCTTCTAAATTCTGTTCATTCTGGGCACCAGGTACTTTCGGGACCATCGTGGTCGTGATCTCAGTGTTAGCGATTCTAAAAACCCCCCAAGTAACGAGTTTGGACTAATTTTGCATAAAATGTCTATGTTAACCCGGGTCACCAGGTGCTTTGGTGACCATCGCCATAGTGATATTCATGGTCAGCAACCCTGAAAACTCCCAAGTAAAGTGTTTGTATTGGATGGGATCAAATTTTGATAAAACTCCAGGTCATCTTGGGCACCATGTGCCAAAAATATCCAAGTTAGCAGTTTAAACTATTTTTTTATCCAATTGCAATAAAACTCTAAGAAGCGATGTTAGCCCTGTGCACCAGTTGCGTCGATGACGATGTCAATGGTGATATTCGAACCTGAAAACTTCCAAGTAAAGAGTTTGGACTAAATGATATTAAATTAAAATTCTTGTAAACGATGTTCATTCTGAGCACCAGGTACTTTGGGGACCGTCGTGGTCGTGATATCAGTGTTAGCGTTCTAAAAACTCCCAAGTAACGAATTTAGACTAATTTTGTATACAATCACCAGGTGCTTTGGTGACCATCGTCCTAGTGATATTTGTGGTCAGCGACCAAGTAACGAGATTGGACTGATTTGGTATACAATTTCTATAAACCTTTAAAAGACGATGTTAAACCTGGTCACCAGGTGCCTTGGTGAACATCGCGATAGTTATATTTGTGTTTAGCGACCCTGGAAACTCCCGAGTATAGAGTTTGTACTGAATTGGATCAAATTTTGATAAAACTCCAATTCATCTTGGACACCACGTGCTTTGGTGATCAACGCGGTCGTACTGATTTTGTGAATTCTTTTTTTTTAAGGTGCACTTTGGAAAATGTATTTTTCATTTTTATATAAATTTCTTGACGCTCATACAAATTGAATGATAGGTTTTGGGCTATTTTCTACTTCACTATCTCGGTTCTGCGGCTTTCCTGCCCTACGCCCATGTTTATATGTAAAATGATATGTATATATGAATAATGGATATATTCATGAAATGTATATTATGTAATATGCTTATAGTCTTTTTTTTATAATATTGGCTTTCCTATGATTGAAGAGACCGATATTTATTCCTATAATAATTACTTAGTACACCTATTCTAGAGATAATTTGTTTTTGTGTTGTTATTGGTGCAATAAAATATATTGACGTCAGTTAGGCGTGTTATTTTATTGAAGCATGTATTTAATGATACTTTTATGTCCATTAAATTACAACCAAAAGTCGGTCTAATGAAAAATCTGAACGGTTTATTTATATGTAATCCATTATTCGTTATATTTGTATAGAGAAATTCTTCGAATGAATATTGTTTATCTATTAAAAAAAATACTGGTATTTAATATTTTTGTCCTTGATTGATTATTCGATTTTAATGTGTAAATAATTGTAGCAATCAACAGAGACGATAACCTTTCTAATGATAAATATATTTTCGGTAGACCAAAAAAAATATTTTTTAAAGAGCGGTGATTATAAAATAATAGTTATTTGTGACACAAGGACGGAAAATGCCATTTTGCAAGAGCGAGTAAAGTTGTGTAGCCGAGGTGCGTAGCACCGAGGCGAAACAATACAAACAAGCACTTGCAAAACATTTTGCGAACGTGTAACACACACTATTTTTTGGTCCGACCAATTTTTAATATTTTCAAATGTTCAAAAACTGTTCACTTTGTGGCATACAAGATTAGGTGTACATTGACATCTATTGCACGATTAAAAGAATTAGTAATAAGGAATGATTTGCTGATAATCGATTTCACGATCCTTCATTTTTATAGATACGAATACTGTGCTAATAAGCAGCACAGTAAAAATTGTTATATCGATAATATTAATATTAATGTAAGTTTGAATCCTGCTTACCTTTAGAAAATGTTCGCTGCCAACGAACTGCAAATCCAGGTATAGTTTAGTATATTATACGCTGTTTTTAAATAAATTTAATTAAAATTGGTAGTATTTATTATGTATTTTTGATGACTCATAGCGCCATCTCTTTAGATAATCTAAAAGCTACTTTGCCGGCCTAGGCCGGAAAATGTCATTTTCCGGACGATTTTGAAGTAATTAATAGTATTGTTTCTGGACCAAAAAAAATAATATAATACCAAAGAAAAACACAAAGTCCGTACCACACAAATTGTTTATTGTAATCAAATCAAAAGGTTGACAAAGGTTGACAACTAGTTTCGACCATTAAGGTCATCATCAGGTCAAATGCAAAAATAATCAAATACAATAGTATAAAACATTAACTAATAGAAAGAGAATGGTTCCTATGTCTTCAACACTGAATGTCCATCGGTGGTAAAAACAAGTGTGTAATGGGAAAGTAAAGTCGTAAATAGACTGGTAATGGTCAGGTGTTACGAAAAAACTTAAGATCGGAACATTACCATAATTAGTAATGTAAAATTAAAACTTAACACATTAAAACTATTTGAAAACTGGAAACGGATAGAAAATGGTAGTCAGCTACGGCGTCAGCAAAGGTATGGTGATAGATGATCCAGAAATTAGTGGAATAAAGGTCAAAATAAAATAAAAGCTATAAAAGAGCTTAAACAGAAAGGTCATTAAGGTCAAACTAATATAAAGACCATAAAAGAGATTGAAGAAAACCAGGCATTTGGTATGCAAAACCAAGGAGATTAAGGCCGATCGCATACTTACAAGACATATGTTTGCAACATGTCGTTTCAACACAGTTGAGCACCAATGTAGGAAACAAAACTCCGTAGTTCGCACATCAGTCTACATTATGTCGTCTGATGATGATGTGGCAATATTATCGGTTCTAATATTACGAAGGCGAAAGAAGAAAAATACTCGAAAATATTGGGTTCATCCATATAGTAAAACTAATCTTCATCGCAGTATATTTATTTTCAACGATTTGCACAAATTTTACATTAAATGTTGGATTTATCTTCCATTATTGAACCATATACGTGCATTCGGAAGCAGCTGTCGGACACAAATGACGCTTGAAATTGGAGCAAGCAGTGTCGTATAAAAGTTGTTGTCGACAAGTCTCATCCTGTCTGCGGCGTTTCTGTTTGGTTTACGACTCGCCATAAGAACCGATGTGTTGGCAATGAAACGACAAGTCTGCGACATGTCGCAGACATGTTGCGAACACATGTCTTGTAAGTATGCGATCGGCCTAACGAAAAATACGTTAATGTATCATGACCATGAGTTAGTAGTTCTTGGACCTTTATGTGGGAGTTAATAAAGTTCAAATGTTGTGGAGGGTAAGTCCACGGAAACAGCGAGGATCTTGAATCATGATGTGAAACGTGACCAAGCAAAAAAGTGATGAATAAAAAAGTAACAGTGTATGTTGGTGAAGCCAAGCACAAAGGCATGTGAGGAGAAAGGCTTTGAAAAGATGTACACATATGCCGTAAGTTAAATAAAGCATCTTCAATGTCGGCGAAATCAGATCCAGAACAAATATAGTCCATAACACCACACTAACACAGAAGAAAACATATAACATGAATAATCTAATCTAATCTAATCTAAATAACCTGGCATGGTATCTCTGCGGAGCCCCCTGTTTGTACACTGCTTCCTGTGGGAATATTGTGACCAGGTTCAGCACCAAGAGTCTTACATGCACCCGTGCTTACAGGACTCTAGTTTGTTCAGCTGCAGATCAGCATCCCGCTGATCCCCAGGAAGGCTAGAATCCAGGTGTCCTAAATGCCTTAAGTTACTGTTGCCACAGGGCTTATAACATGAATAGATGGTAACAGATTCTGTTTCAAGTGACTGTAGGCTTGGTAGAAAGCACTGTATGTTGACGAAGGAAGCAACAAGATGAGCTTTTATTTTATTTTGACCTTTATTCCACCTAATTTCTGGATCATCTATCACCATACCTTTTCTGACGCCGTAGCTGACTACCATTTTCTTTTCGTTTCCAGTTTTCAAATAGTTTTAATGTGTTAAGTTTTAATTTTACATTACTAATTATGGTAATGTTCCGATCTTAAGTTTTTTCCGTACCACCTGACCATTACCAGTCTATTTACGTCTTTACTTTCCCATTACACACTTGTTTTTACCACCGATGGACATTCAGTGTTGAAGATATAGGAACCATTCTCTTTCTATTAGTTAATGTTTTATACTATTGTATTTGCTTATTTTTGCATTTGACCTGATGATGACCTTAATGGTCGAAACTAGTTGTCAACCTTTGTCAAACTTTTGATTTGATTACAATAAACAATTTGTGTGGTACGGACTTTGTGTTTTTCTTTGGTATTACCATTTGACCACATTTGAGAAATGGATGATATCCTCTTACTTAAAAAATAATATATTAAATTTTTTATATTAATACATGTTTAAATTTGTAATTGTCATCCTTGTATAGTAAATTTTGACAGGTGACATCTACAATGTCATCTTAATTTTGACAGGTTATGTCTGCAATGTCATCCAAATTTTGACAGGTGACATCATTTATATCATCTACATCTTGAATTTTTATATTAAAAATGTGTTTAAAATTTAAATCTGCAACTTTTATATTAATACATGTTTAAATCTGTTATTGCCAACCTTGTTAAGTATATTTTGACAACTGACATCTGTAATGTCATATAAATTTTGACAGGTGACATTTGAAATGTAATCTAAATGTTGTCAACTGGTATCTACAATTTCATTCTAAATATTTACACCTGACATCTGCAATGTCATCAAAATTTTTATCGGTAGTATCTTCCATGTTGTCTACATTGTGACAGTTGACATTAGCAATGCCATCTAAATCTTGAATTTTTTTATACCAGTACACTGTCACGGGTCAAATTCGCTCTAGTATAACTAAATTCTTACCTTATAAATCCGTCATTATTAAAGGTTTACTGGAGTCTGGAACCAGTTGATTTAGATCGATTATAGTTAATCGCCAGCTATTATTTATTATTCTGGCCATAAATTGTTCCTGATATCGCTGGAATTATTTTTAGAAGTACATTTATTAAAATTCAGTTTATAAATCCTTGGGGTTATGTTTTTATTTTCACCCGGCCGAGGTACTATTTCTCTTCTTTTGTCGATAACTCGACGTATAGTGTTCTACAGTCAGTGTTCCGTTATATTTCTATCTTGCTTAATAAAATTGAAAATGAACGAGGAATTAGGTAATGTTGAGATTTTTATTGATATCTTGATAAATAATAAGATTAGTCGTATCTAACGATCACTGTTTGTTCGTAAATTGGTAACTAAAGATCCTACGGTTATTGTCCCTATAGTAGTAGAGGCCACCCCTTATTTCGACGTGTGTCAAATTCCGTGAACGTGGATATGTAAGAATCAGTTCTTTCTATTACCAGCCTTTGTCTTGAAAACGTGGCAGTGAAAAGATTTTCTGGGTTTAAGTTGTAATCTCTGTTCATCGGAGACAATTAATTTTGGATTTACGAAATTAAACCTCAGTTTTTCCTAACGAATAGTTTTGGAGTGAGATTTTCCGTTATTTTGGTGGATTCGTTGGAAAAATTCCTCGTGAAGGGATATTTAGGAAATCTTCTGTGGTAGCCCATAGAGCAGACAGTAGGGAAATTTGGTAATTTAAAACCGTTCAGACGGTAAATTGTGGTAGAATTCCCGATTGGTGCAATTAGCAACGAGAATATTGTTCCACCCGTTTACCAGCCAGGGGTGTCACGAGTTTAAAGGAATAAAACAACCCTATCTTAATAGGGTCCTAGTTATAGGTTATACGTGTTTACATCTGTGATTGTCAGTCTTCTTTAGAACATTTTTGACAGGTGACATCTGCAATGTCATCTCTATTTTGACAGATGACATCAATAATGTCATGTAGCGTTTTTTATATTAATAAATGCTTAAATCTGTAATTGCCAGCCATGTTTAGTAAATTTTGACAAGTAACATCTCAAATGTTATCTAAATTTTCACAATTGACATCTGCAATGTCATCTAAATTTTCACAGTTGATAGGGAATATTTATATCTTAAATTCATTCTTGCTTAAGTCTGTAATTGCCACCCTTGTTTTGTAATTTTAAAATGCCATCTAAACTTTTGCTAATGACATCTGCAGCGCCATCTAAATTCTGACAGGTGATATATGCCATGTATAGCAATATGATATAAATTTTAAATGATTTACATTAATACATTTTTACAGTCATCTAAATTTTGACAGTTGTTATAATAGCTTAGTTGTTATAGGTTTGCCGCGTAGAGGCAAAGGTGGCGGGTTCAAGCCCTGCTAGTTGTGACATTTTTTCATTTTCTCCTTAATGTTATTTAATATAATCTTGTTTTAAAAACATGTTTTAATCTGTAATTGTCAGCTTTCTTTAGGAAATTTTCAGTGTTGACAGGTCACACTAGCAATATCATCCATTTCTTTACTTTTTTATTTTAATATATGTGATTTTCTTTAGGAAATTTTGACAGGTGAAATCTCCATGTTGACAGGTGACATCAACAATATCATCTACATCTTACATTCTTTATATTATTAATGTTTAAATCTGTAATTGCTAGCTTTGTTTAGTAAATTTTGACAGGTGACATCTGCAATGACATCTCCATTTTGACAGGTGACATCAACAATGTCATCTATATCTTGCATTTTTTATATTATTTAATCTTTAAATGTGTAATTTGCTAGCCTTTTTCACCAAATTTTGACAGGTGATATCTGAAATGGCATCCAAATTTGTTTAGTAAATTTTGACAGATGACATCTACAATTTCATTTAAATTTTGACAGGTTAATCTACAATTTGATCTAAATTCTGACAGACATGTTATTTCAATGTTGACAGGTGACACTAGCAATATCATCTATTTCTTGACTTTTTTAATATCATTACATGTGATTGTTAGTCTTCTGTAGGAAATTTTGACAGGTGATATCTGCAATGTAATCACCATTTTGACAGGTGACATCAACAATGTCATCTACATCTTACATTCTTAATATTATTAATGTTTAAATCTGTAGTTGCTAACTTTGTTTAGTAAATTTTGACAGCTGACATCTGCAATGTCATCTCCATTTTAACAGGTGACATCTGCAATATCATCTTCATTTTGACAGCTGACATCAACAATGTCATTTATATCTTGCAGTTTTTATATTAATAAATCTTTAAATCTGCAATTTTCTAGCCCTGTTTAGTAAATTTTGACAAGTGATATCTAAAATGGCATCCAAATTTGTTTAGTAAATATTGACAGATGACATCTACAATTTCATTTAAATTTTGACAGGTTAATCTACAATTTGATCTAAATTCTGACAGACATGCTATTTCAATGTTGACAGGTGACACGACACTAGCAATATCATCTATTTCTTGACTTTTTTATATTAATAGGTAGGTACATGTGGTTGTTAGTCTTCTGTAGGAAATTTTGACAGGTGACATCAACAATGTCATCTACATCTTACATTCTTAATATTTTAATGTTTAAATCTGTAATTACTAGATTTGTTTAGTAAATTTTGAAAGGTGACAGCTGAAATGTCATCAAAATTTTTACAGTTCACTTATGCAATGTCATTTCAAATTTGACAGTTGATATTTGAAATGAATACCAAATTTTATCCAAGTGACAGTGAATCGTATGAATATTAATCATAATTCGAGTTAAAAAGGATATTAAAGATTATATATTTGAGAAATTCAGCATTTTTATTTTATCATTTATCGATGCAGATTTTAAATAATAAAACGATATCGGTTAGATTTTAATGAAGAGATAAAAGATAGGTATTAATATAATGCATCACCGTTATGTTTTGTATTAATCTTTTAAGATATAGGTTTTTAGATATTATAAAAACTTTGAGCGTATAATTTACTAGATATACTTTTATCATTTACAGAATGGAGAAAAGTGGAAACCCACCGCCTTATAGTCCTTACGGAGGTCAACCACAACCTGGTTTTCAGGTACCACCAGGACCACCACCTCCAGAACAGCACACTCAAGGTATTTATTTATACATTTGAATATGCTTAGAAACATTATGTAATATACTCATAAATAGCTTATTTAATTAATGTTTTTCTTTACTATAACGAGGGCAGTGTAAGGTCTCAAATGTTATAGAAATGTCAATATTGTAACTTTTAACATTAAAATGTCAAACTCTAACGGTCAATATCACGTTAAATGTCAATCTTGTTACTTTTCACACTCAAATCTCAAACTCTAACTGTTTATATAACGTCAAATGTCAATCTTGTCACTTTTCACACTTAAATGTCAAACTATTACTGTCAATATAACGTCAAATGTCAATCTTTTTACTTCTTACACTTAAATGTTAAACTCTAACTATCAATAAAACGTCAAATGTCAATCTTGTCACTTTTCACACTTAAATATCAAACTCTAACTGTCATTAAAACGTCAAATGTCAATATTGTCACTTTTCACACTCAAATGTCAAACTCTAACTGTCAATATAACGTAAAATGTCAATCGTGTCACTTTTTACACTCAAATGTGTGAAATCAGTGAAAACCCACCACCGCCTTATAGTCCTTACGGAGGTCAACCACAACCTGGTTTTAACGTACCACCAGGACCACCACCTCCAGAACAGCACACTCTAGGTATTTATTTATATACTACTTGAATTTGCTTAGAAATATTATGTAATCTACTCATAAACCCGCTAATCTAATTTTAAAATAACTTATTTAATTGATGTTTTTCTTTACTATCACGAGGGCAATGTAAGGTCTCAAATGTTATAGAAACGTCAATATTGTAACTTTTAACATTAAAATGTCAAACTCTAACTGTCAATATAACGTTAAATGTCAATCTTGTTACTTTTCACACTCAAATGTTAATCTTGTCACTTTTCACACTCAAATGTCAAACTATTACTGTCAATATAACGTCAAATGTCAATCTTGTTACTTCTTACACTTAAATGTTAAATTCTAACTGTCAATAAAACGTCAATCTTGTCACTTTTCACACTTAAATATCAAACTTTAACTGTCATTAAAACGTCAAATGTCAATATTGTTACTTTTCACACTCAAATGTCAAACTCTAACTGTCAATATAACGTAAAATGTCAATCCTGTCACTTTTTACACTCAAATGTGTGATATCAGTGAAAACCCACCACCGCCTTATAGTCCTTACGGAGGTCAACCACAACCTGGTTTTAACGTACCACCAGGACCACCACCTCCCGAACAGCACACTCTAGGTGTTTATTTATATACTACTTGAATTTGCTTCGAAATATTATGTAATTTACTCATAAACCGGCTAATCTAATTTTAAAATAACTTATTTAATTAATGTTTTTCTTTACTATCACGAGGGCAATGTAAGGTCTCAAATGTTATAGAAACGTCAATATTGTAACTTTTAACAGTATGTCAAACTCTAACTGTCAATATAACGTTAAATGTCAATCTTGTTACTTTTCACACTCAAATGTCAATCTTGTCACTTTTCACACTCAAATGTCAAACTATTACTGTCAATATAACGTCAAATGTCAATCTTGTTACTTTTTACACTTAAATGTCAAACTCTAACTGTCATTAAAACGTTAAATGTCAATCTTGTTATTTTTCACACTCAAATGTCAAACTCTAACTGTCAATATAACGTTAAATGTCAATCTTGTTATTTTTCACACTCAAATGTCAATCTTGTCACTTTTCACACTCAAATGTCAATCTTGTCACTTTTCACACTCAAATGTCAAACTATTACTGTCAATATAACGTCAAATGTCAATCTTGTTACTTTTTACAATTAAATGTCAAACTCTAACTGTCAATAAAACGTCAATCTTGTCACTTTTCACACTTAAATGTCAAACTCTAACTGTCATTAAAACGTCAAATGTCAATGTTGTCACTTTTCACACTCAAATGTCAAACTCTAACTGTCAATATAACGTAAAATGTCAATCGTGTCACTTTTTACACTCAAATGTGCGAAATCAGTGAAAACCCACCACCGCCTTATAGTCCTTACGGAGGTTAACCACAACCTGGTTTTAACGTACCACCAGGACCACCACCTCCAGAACAGCACAATCTAGGTGTTTATTTATATACTACTTGAATTTGCTTAGAAATATTATGTAATCTACTCATAAACCGGCTAATCTAATTTTAAAATAACTTATTTAATTAATGTTTTTTTTTACTATCACGAGGGCAGTGTAAGGTCTCAAATGTTATAGAAATGTCAATATTGTAACTTTTAACATTAAAATGTCAAACTCTAACGGTCAATATAACGTTAAATGTCAATCTTGTTACTTTTCACACTCAAATGTCAATCTTGTCACTTTTCACACTTAAATGTCAAACTATTACTGTCAATATAACGTCAAATGACAATCTTGTTACTTCTTACACTTAAATGTTAAACTCTAACTGTCAATAAAACGTCAAATGTCAATCTTGTCACTTTTCACACTTAAATGTCAAACTCTAACTGTCATTAAAACGTCAAATGTCAATATTGTCACTTTTCACACTCAAATGTCAAACTCTAACTGTCAATATAACGTAAAATGTCAATCGTGTCACTTTTTACACTCAAATGTGTGAAATCAGTGAAAACCCACCACCGCCTTATAGTCCTTACGGAGGTCAACCACAACCTGGTTTTAACGTACCACCAGGATCACCACCTCCAGAACAGCACACTCTAGGTATTTATTTATACACTACTTGAATTTGCTTCGAAATATTATGTAATCTACTCATAAACCGGCTAATCTAATTTTAAAATAACTTATTTAATTGATGTTTTTCTTTACTATCACGAGGGCAATGTAAGGTCTCAAATGTTATAGAAACGTCAATATTGTAACTTTTAACATTAAAATGTCAAACTCTAAGGGTCAATATAACGTTAAATGTCAATCTTGTTACTTTTCACACTCAAATGTCAATCTTGTCACTTTTCACACTCAAATATCAAACTATTACTGTCAATATAACGTCAAATGTCAATCTTGTTACTTTTTACACTTAAATGTCAAACTCTAACTGTCAATAAAACGTCAATCTTGTCACTTTTCACACTTAAATGTCAAACTCTAACTATCATTAAAACGTCAAATGTCAATATTGTCACTTTTCAGACTCAAATGTCAAACTCTAACTGTCAATATAACGTAAAATGTCAATCGTATCACTTTTTACACTCAAATGTGTGATATCAGTGAAAACCCACCACCGCCTTATAGTCCTTACGGAGGTCAACCACAACCTGGTTTTAACGTACCACCAGGACCACCACCTCCAGCACACTCTAGGTGTTTATTTATATACTACTTGAATTTGCTTAGAAATATTATGTAATCTACTCATAAACCGGCTAATCTAATTTTAAAATAACTTATTTAATTGATGTTTGTCTTTACTATCACGAGTGCAGTGTAAGGTCTCAAATGTTATAGAAACGTCAATATTGTAACTTTTAACATTAAAATGTCAAACTCTAACTGTCAATATAACGTTAAATGTCAATCTTGTTACTTTTCACACTCAAATGTCAATCTTGTCACTTTTCACACTCAAATGTCAAACTATTACTGTCAATATAACGTCAAATGTCAATCTTGTTACTTTTTACACTTAAATGTCAAACTCTAACTGTCAATAAAACGTCAATCTTGTCACTTTTCACACTTAAATGTCAAACTCTAACTATCATTAAAACGTCAAATGTCAATATTGTCACTTTTCACACTCAAATGTCAAACTCTAACTGTCAATATAACGTAAAATGTCAATCGTGTCACTTTTTACACTCAAATGTGTGAAATCAGTGAAAACCCACCACAGCCTTATAGTCCTTACGGAGGTCAACCACAACCTGGTTTTAACGTACCACCAGGACCACCACCTCCAGCACACTCTAGGTGTTTATTTATATACTACTTGAATTTGCTTAGAAATATTATGTAATCTACTCATAAACCGGCTAATCTAATTTTAAAATAACTTATTTAATTGATGTTTGTCTTTACTATCACGAGTGCAGTGTAAGGTCTCAAATGTTATAGAAACGTCAATATTGTAACTTTTAACATTAAAATGTCAAACTCTAACTGTCAATATAACGTTAAATGTCAATCTTGTTACTTTTCACACTCAAATGTCAATCTTGTCACTTTTCACACTCAAATGTCAAACTATTACTGTCAATATAACGTCAAATGTCAATATTGTTACTTTTTACACTTAAATGTCAAACTCTAACTGTCAATAAAAAGTCAATCTTGTCACTTTTCACACTTAAATGTCAAACTCTAACTGTCATTAAAACGTTAAATGTCAATATTGTCACTTTTCGCACTCAAATGTCAAACTCTAACTGTCAATATAACGTAAAATGTCAATCGTGTCACTTTTTACACTCAAATGTGTGATATCAGTGAAAACCCACCACCGCCTTATAGTCCTTACGGAGGTCAACCACAACCTGGTTTTAACGTACCACCAGGACCACCACCTCCAGAACAGCACACTCTAGGTGTTTGTTTATATACTACTTGAATTTGCTTACAAATATTATGTAATCTATTCATAAACCGGCTAATCTAATTTTAAAATAACTTATTTAATTGATGTTTTTCTTGACTATCACGAGGGCAGTGTATGGTCTCAAATGTTATAGAAACGTCAATATTGTAACTTTTAATATTAAAATGTCAAACTCTAACTGTCAATATAACGTTAAATGTCAATCTTGTTACTTTTCACACTCAAATGTCAATCTTGTCACTTTTCACACTCAAATGTCAAACTATTACTGTCAATATAACGTCAAATGTCAATCTTGTTACTTTTTACACTTAAATGTCAAACCCTAACTGTCATTAAAACGTCAAATGTCAATATTGTCACTTTTCACACTCAAATGTCAAACTCTAACTGTCAATATAACGTAAAATGTCAATCGTGTCACTTTTTACACTCAAATGTGTGAAATCAGTGAAAACCCACCACCACCTTATAGTCCTTACGGAGGTCAACCACAACCTGGTTTTAACGTACCACCAGGACAACCACCTCCAGAACAGCACATTTTAGGTGTTTATTTATATACTACTTGAATTTGCTTAGAAATATTATGTAATATACTCATAAATAACTTATTTAATTAATGTTTTTCTTTACTATCACGAGGGCAATGTAAGGTCTCAAATGTTATAGAAACGTCAATATTGTAACTTTTAACATTAAAATGTCAAACTCTAACTGTCAATATAACGTTAAATGTCAATCTTGTTACTTTTCACACTCAAATGTCAATCTTGTCACTTTTCACACTCAAATGTCAAACTATTACTGTCAATATAACGTCAAATGTCAATCTTGTTACTTCTTACACTTAAATGTTAAATTCTAACTGTCAATAAAACGTCAATCTTGTCACTTTTCACACTCAAATGTCAAACTCTAACTGTCAATATAACGTAAAATGTCAATCGTGTCACTTTTTACACTCAAATGTGTGATATCAGTGAAAACCCACCACCGCCTTATAGTCCTTACGGAGGTCAACCACAACCTGGTTTTAACGTACCACCAGGACCACCACCTCCAGCACAGCACACTCTAGGTGTTTATTTATATACTACTTGAATTTGCTTAGAAATATTATGTAATCTATTCATAAACCGGCTAATCTAATTTTAAAATAACTTATTTAATTGATGTTTTTCTTGACTATCACGAGGGCAGTGTAAGGTCTCAAATGTTATAGAAACATTTTCATATTTTAGTCAAACATTTGTTGTATATCAATTATAAGGCCATTAAGTGATAATTTAAATTTACATTCATATTAATTTAACAAATTTAGGAATATTATTAATTGTTTCATTTAGTGTTTGTCTGTTGTATTGTGAGGCTTGTTTTCGTTTATAATGACTGATCCAAATGGTATGTATAACCAATCTATGTATATACACAAATTTTATTTAAATTCTACAATAAGGATATAATAATAACAATAGTAGATATTATCTTGTATAACAAGGTCGATATAAATCCTTGCAGATATATGCTTTACACATATTAATTGTTTATTAAATTTCTGTATAGTTTAATATTTCTGAAACATCCAATTTAAATGTTAGTTTGAAGGTTGTTTTTTATAAAAAATTTTGTAACAAAGAGATTTTAAGTAGATTAATAATACTTCTATAAAAAATAATGTTATCTTTGGTACCTTGGAAAGATTATCAAAGAAAAAAGGTTTCATTGACGTACCACAGTGTAATTAGTTTTTTATTGTTTATTAATTGTTAACAAATTTATTCATAATGTGATATTTTATAAAAAACGGATTTATAATTTTAACTGTAGGAGCAGATGTTCAGAAAAAAAACGGGTGTGGCAGTCAGTGGGACTGCCGCTAGAAGTTATACTTCTATGCACGCGCCTGGATTCAGAAACTTTTAAGGTAATGATTTAGCAAAATCATTATATGATATTCGTGTTCAGCAACCCCAAAAACCTCGTAATTCTTGGAGACGAGGTCCTTCCTAAGCACCAGGTGTCTCTCGGAGACCATCGCCATTATCATATTCGTATTCAGTGAGCCAAAAAAAAAACGAGTACCAATAGTGCACAAATTTCGGAGGTTTTGCTGATTTTAGTGCTTTATTTCCTCGACTATTCTTAAAAACTCTGTTTATTTAGCCAACAACCTCAAAAGCATAGTGCAAGATATACTGCATTCATGTGACGGTACTTTAGACTACAATACAGTACTCATAACTGAATATTATTAATATAAAATACTAAACTTTATATGTATACTAACGTGACAGAATTATAAAATAATCTGTCAAACACAATGTGATACGTCACTATAATATTAATACATTAGCGCAGACTGTTTTTTGTATATCTATCTCTTTTCAATGTACTGAATGTTTAAACGGTATTCAAAAGACTTATAGTTATGACTAATATTTCATCTTTGTTTTTACCGACCAATATACCGTATATGTGTTTCTGTCTCTCTCTTACTAACACCATTACATACTGTTATGATTCTCCTTTTTGGCTCCGGCTTCTAATGGGTTGGGTTCTTGTTTTATATATACTTTTCTTTTATTTATTTTTTTATTTCAATTAAAAATTGAATTTCTAATTAAACTATTTATTATTTTAACTTTCAAAATATTTTAACAATGACAATTCTTAAAAAATCCCAATCAATCAAAATTCAAAAATCAATAATCCATCTCTATGGCATTTCACCGCTTTATATTCATAAAAAATTTAAGTCATTGGTCTATGTCGTCACACTATACAGTAAGATATTTTATTTATATAACAGACACAGTGATACCATAACAAATCCCCACAATTAAAAAAATTAAAATTTTCTCCAAAGACATATTTTAATTTTCTAAATTTACATTTAATTTTTTTTTTATTATTTTTTTTATAACCTTTTTTATTCAGTGTTCCTTTACATTTTGTTTTAAACAACTTAGAACAGTTTTATTTATTTATTTTGTATTTTTTTTTATCCCTTTCTGATATTTCCCCATTATTTATTTTCTTCCATAATTTTTAATCCTAATTTTAATTTTATTTTAATCTTATTTACTTTTATTTAACTATTTTATATATTTTTTTATTTTTTTTCTCTTTTTATAATTATACATTATATCCTTCCAAATCTTCTTTAATCTTGTTTTAATCTTATTATATATTTTTTTAAATAATTTATATCCTCATCTTCGTACGTTTTCTTCTTAAATTTCCTTTTATTCTCATTATCATAATTAATTTCAGTTTTATATTTAATTTTATTAATATAATAATATACTTCATTTTTATATTTCTTTTCATCAATTTCATATATTTCAATTTCATGTTTTGCTTCTTTATTTTTGTAATATTTATCTTTATCATTCTTCTTATTATAGTCATATTCATCATTTAATTTTAAACTCATATTTTCATATTCTTTTTTCATTTTGTCTTTATAAGTAACATATCCTTCATAATCATTATTTTTAATTTTTTCTACTTGTACATTGTCTTCATGACAAATAAATTCTTCACATTTTCCCGTAGGTTTATTTCTCTTTTCGTTTATATTTGTATCATAATCTACCTCCTTAAATCCATATTTCAATTGGTCTACTTCTTTTTGTATTTTAATATTTTCTTCTTTAATAATATTTTTCATTTCATTTATAATATCTACTTTCATATTGTTAATATCTATTTTCACTTCATCTTTCAATTTCTGAATATCCACTTGCATAGTTAATATTTTACCATTTACTTCGTCCATTTCAGCTTTCATTTCATTTTTATTACTCCTCATTTCTTCTTGTAAATTTCTACTATTTTCATCCATTTTTCTATTATTTTCATCAAATTTTTCATCCATTTTTCTATTATTTTTATCAAATTTTCCATCAATTTTATTTTCCATTTTTTCCAAAAATTTAAACATTCTTTCCATGTCTGTTTCTTGATGTGGTTTTGAACTAGTAGCATCTCCTATCACATCTACATTTACCACCTGAATAGTTGTATTTTCTTCTCCTTCCGAAGATCCATCATTTTCCCTTATACCAATATTTTCTATTGTTTCATCTACATCCTGTCTTATAACATCATTATTTTGTGTTTCATCTTCTCTCCTTCTATTACTTCTATTTTGTCTTGTATCCATTTTATTTAAGTATTTTTAATTATTTTATATTTAATTTAAAATGTCAATTTGTTATATTTATTTAATTTATATGTTGATATTCAAAAATTTAATAATTTTAATTTTAAAATTAATGTTTAGTTTTTAATTAAATTCTTCCCACAATTAATCACTGCCTCTATTATATAAACATAAATACCTTACCTATCTGTCAGTCCTGTCTGCCAAAGTCCTTGTCTTCTCTCTTAATTTTCCGTTTTCCAGGTTTTCTCGTTCTTGCAGTGGTTCTTGTAGTGCCTTGTAGTAAGTCTTGTAGTCCCTTGTAGTAAGTCTTGTAGTGGCTTGTAGTAGGTTTTGTAGTGGCTGCCCCACGTTGGTTCGACAAATTGTTATGATTCTCCTCTTTGGCTCCGGCTTCTAATGGGTTGGGTTCTTGTTTTATATATACTTTTCTTTTATTTATTTTTTTATTTCAATTAAAAATTGAATTTCTAATTAAACTATTTATTATTTTAACTTTCAAAATATTTTAACAATGACAATTCTTAAAAAATCCCAATCAATCAAATATCAAAAATCAATAATCCATCTCTATGCATTTCACCGCTTTATATTCATAAAAAATTTAATAGTCACTGGTCTATGTCGTCACACTATACAGTAAGATATTTTATTTACATAACAGACACAGTGATACCATAACAAATCCCCACAATTAAAAAAATTAAAATTTTCTCCAAAGACATATTTTAATTTTTTAAATTTACTTTTAATTTTTTTTTATTATTATTATTTTTTTTATAACCTTTTTTATTCAGTGTTCCTTTACATTTTGTTTTAAACAACTTAGAACAGTTTTATTTATTTATTTTGTATTTTTTTTATCCCTTTCTGATATTTCCCCATTATTTATTTTCTTCCATAATTTTTAATCTTAATTTTAATTTTATTTTAATCTTATTTACTTTTATTTAACTATTTTATATTTTTTTTTATTTTTTTTTCTCTTTTTATAATTATACATTATATCCTTCCAAATCTTCTTTAATCTTGTTTTAATCTTATTACATATTTCAAAATAATTTATATCCTCATCTTCGTACGTTTTCTTCTTAAATTTCATTTTATTCTCATTATCATAATTAATTTCAGTTTTATATTTAATTTTATTAATATAATAATATACTTCATTTTTATATTTCTTTTCATCAATTTCATATATTTCAATTTCATGTTTTGCTTCTTTATTTTTGTAATATTTATCTTTATCATTCATCTTATTATAGTCATATTCATCATTTAATTTTAAACTTATATTTTCATATTCTTTTTTCATTTTGTCTTTATAAGTAACATATCCTTTATAATCATTATTTTTAATTTTTTCTTCTTGTACATTGTCTTCATGACAAATAAATTCTTCATATTTTCCCGTAGGTTTATTTCTCTTTTCGTTTATATTTGTATCATAATCTACCTCCTTAAATCCATATTTCAATTGGTCCACTTCTTTTTGTATTTTAATATTTTCTTCTTTAATAATATTTTTCATTTCATTAATAATATCTACTTTCATATTGTTAATATCTATTTTCACTTCATCTTTCAATTTCTGAATATCCACTTGCATAGTTAATATTTTACCATTTACTTTGTCCATTTCAGCTTTCATTTCATTTTTATTACTCCTCATTTCTTCTTGTAAATTTCTACTATTTTCATCCATTTTTCTATTATTTTCATCAAATTTTTTATCTATTTTTCTATTATTTTCATCAAATTTTCCATAAATTTTATTTTCCATTTTTTCCAAAAATTTAAACATTCTTTCCATGTCTGTTTCTTGATGTGGTTTTGAACTAGTAGCATCTCCTATCACATCTACATTAACCACCTGAATAGTTGTATTTTCTTCTCCTTCCGAAGATCCATCATTTTCCCTTATACCAATATTTTCTATTGTTTCATCTACATCCTGTCTTATAACATCATTATTTTGTGTTTCATCTTCTCTCCTTCTATTACTTCTATTTTGTCTTGTATCCATTTTATTTAAGTATTTTTAATTGTTTTATATTTAATTTAAAATGTCAATTTGTTATATTTATTTAATTTATATGTTGATATTCAAAAATTTAATAATTTTAATTTTAAAATTAATGTTTAGTTTTTAATTAAATTCTTCCCACAATTAATCACTGCCTCTATTATATAAACATAAATACCTTACCTATCTGTCAGTCCTGTCTGTCAAAGTCCTTGTCTTCTCTCTTAATTTTCCGTTTTCCAGGTTTTCTCGTTCTTGCAGTGGTTCTTGTAGTGCCTTGTAGTAAGTCTTGTAGTCCCTTGTAGTAAGTCTTGTAGTGGCTTGTAGTAGGTTTTGTAGTGGCTGCCCCACGTTGGTTCGACAAATTGTTATGATTCTCCTCTTTGGCTCCGGCTTCTAATGGGTTGGGTTCTTGTTTTATATATACTTTTCTTTTATTTATTTTTTTATTTCAATTAAAAATTGAATTTCTAATTAAACTATTTATTATTTTAACTTTCAAAATATTTTAACAATGACAATTCTTAAAAAATCCCAATCAATCAAATATCAAAAATCAATAATCCATCTCTATGCATTTCACCGCTTTATATTCATAAAAAATTTAATAGTCACTGGTCTATGTCGTCACACTATACAGTAAGATATTTTATTTACATAACAGACACAGTGATACCATAACAAATCCCCACAATTAAAAAAATTAAAATTTTCTCCAAAGACATATTTTAATTTTTTAAATTTACTTTTAATTTTTTTTTATTATTATTATTTTTTTTATAACCTTTTTTATTCAGTGTTCCTTTACATTTTGTTTTAAACAACTTAGAACAGTTTTATTTATTTATTTTGTATTTTTTTTATCCCTTTCTGATATTTCCCCATTATTTATTTTCTTCCATAATTTTTAATCTTAATTTTAATTTTATTTTAATCTTATTTACTTTTATTTAACTATTTTATATTTTTTTTTATTTTTTTTTCTCTTTTTATAATTATACATTATATCCTTCCAAATCTTCTTTAATCTTGTTTTAATCTTATTACATATTTCAAAATAATTTATATCCTCATCTTCGTACGTTTTCTTCTTAAATTTCATTTTATTCTCATTATCATAATTAATTTCAGTTTTATATTTAATTTTATTAATATAATAATATACTTCATTTTTATATTTCTTTTCATCAATTTCATATATTTCAATTTCATGTTTTGCTTCTTTATTTTTGTAATATTTATCTTTATCATTCATCTTATTATAGTCATATTCATCATTTAATTTTAAACTTATATTTTCATATTCTTTTTTCATTTTGTCTTTATAAGTAACATATCCTTTATAATCATTATTTTTAATTTTTTCTTCTTGTACATTGTCTTCATGACAAATAAATTCTTCATATTTTCCCGTAGGTTTATTTCTCTTTTCGTTTATATTTGTATCATAATCTACCTCCTTAAATCCATATTTCAATTGGTCCACTTCTTTTTGTATTTTAATATTTTCTTCTTTAATAATATTTTTCATTTCATTAATAATATCTACTTTCATATTGTTAATATCTATTTTCACTTCATCTTTCAATTTCTGAATATCCACTTGCATAGTTAATATTTTACCATTTACTTTGTCCATTTCAGCTTTCATTTCATTTTTATTACTCCTCATTTCTTCTTGTAAATTTCTACTATTTTCATCCATTTTTCTATTATTTTCATCAAATTTTTTATCTATTTTTCTATTATTTTCATCAAATTTTCCATAAATTTTATTTTCCATTTTTTCCAAAAATTTAAACATTCTTTCCATGTCTGTTTCTTGATGTGGTTTTGAACTAGTAGCATCTCCTATCACATCTACATTAACCACCTGAATAGTTGTATTTTCTTCTCCTTCCGAAGATCCATCATTTTCCCTTATACCAATATTTTCTATTGTTTCATCTACATCCTGTCTTATAACATCATTATTTTGTGTTTCATCTTCTCTCCTTCTATTACTTCTATTTTGTCTTGTATCCATTTTATTTAAGTATTTTTAATTGTTTTATATTTAATTTAAAATGTCAATTTGTTATATTTATTTAATTTATATGTTGATATTCAAAAATTTAATAATTTTAATTTTAAAATTAATGTTTAGTTTTTAATTAAATTCTTCCCACAATTAATCACTGCCTCTATTATATAAACATAAATACCTTACCTATCTGTCAGTCCTGTCTGTCAAAGTCCTTGTCTTCTCTCTTAATTTTCCGTTTTCCAGGTTTTCTCGTTCTTGCAGTGGTTCTTGTAGTGCCTTGTAGTAAGTCTTGTAGTCCCTTGTAGTAAGTCTTGTAGTGGCTTGTAGTAGGTTTTGTAGTGGCTGCCCCACGTTGGTTCGACAAATTGTTATGATTCTCCTCTTTGGCTCCGGCTTCTAATGGGTTGGGTTCTTGTTTTATATATACTTTTCTTTTATTTATTTTTTTATTTCAATTAAAAATTGAATTTCTAATTAAACTATTTATTATTTTAACTTTCAAAATATTTTAACAATGACAATTCTTAAAAAATCCCAATCAATCAAATATCAAAAATCAATAATCCATCTCTATGCATTTCACCGCTTTATATTCATAAAAAATTTAATAGTCACTGGTCTATGTCGTCACACTATACAGTAAGATATTTTATTTACATAACAGACACAGTGATACCATAACAAATCCCCACAATTAAAAAAATTAAAATTTTCTCCAAAGACATATTTTAATTTTTTAAATTTACTTTTAATTTTTTTTTATTATTATTATTTTTTTTATAACCTTTTTTATTCAGTGTTCCTTTACATTTTGTTTTAAACAACTTAGAACAGTTTTATTTATTTATTTTGTATTTTTTTTATCCCTTTCTGATATTTCCCCATTATTTATTTTCTTCCATAATTTTTAATCTTAATTTTAATTTTATTTTAATCTTATTTACTTTTATTTAACTATTTTATATTTTTTTTTATTTTTTTTTCTCTTTTTATAATTATACATTATATCCTTCCAAATCTTCTTTAATCTTGTTTTAATCTTATTACATATTTCAAAATAATTTATATCCTCATCTTCGTACGTTTTCTTCTTAAATTTCATTTTATTCTCATTATCATAATTAATTTCAGTTTTATATTTAATTTTATTAATATAATAATATACTTCATTTTTATATTTCTTTTCATCAATTTCATATATTTCAATTTCATGTTTTGCTTCTTTATTTTTGTAATATTTATCTTTATCATTCATCTTATTATAGTCATATTCATCATTTAATTTTAAACTCATATTTTCATATTCTTTTTTCATTTTGTCTTTATAAGTAACATATCCTTTATAATCATTATTTTTAATTTTTTCTACTTGTACATTGTCTTCATGAAAAATAAATTCTTCACATTTTCCCGTAGGTTTATTTCTCTTTTCGCTTATATTTGTATCATAATCTACCTCCTTAAATCCATATTTCAATTGGTCTACTTCTTTTTGTATTTTAATATTTTCTTCTTTAATAATATTTTTCATTTCATTAATAATATCTACTTTCATATTGTTAATATCTATTTTCACTTCATCTTTCAATTTCTGAATATCCACTTGCATAGTTAATATTTTATCATTTACTTTGTCCATTTCAGCTTTCATTTCATTTTTATTACTCCTCATTTCTTCTTGTAAATTTCTACTATTTTCATCCATTTTTCTATTATTTTCATCAAATTTTTTATCTATTTTTCTATTATTTTCATCAAATTTTCCATAAATTTTATTTTCCATTTTTTCCAAAAATTTAAACATTCTTTCCATGTCTGTTTCTTGATGTGGTTTTGAACTAGTAGCATCTCCTATCACATCTGCATTAACCACCTGAATAGTTGTATTTTCTTCTCCTTCCGAAGATCCATCATTTTCCCTTATACCAATATTTTCTATTGTTTCATCTACATCCTGTCTTATAACATCATTATTTTGTGTTTCATCTTCTCTCCTTCTATTACTTCTATTTTGTCTTGTATCCATTTTATTTAAGTATTTTTAATTGTTTTATATTTAATTTAAAATGTCAATTTGTTATATTTATTTAATTTATATGTTGATATTCAAAAATTTAATAATTTTAATTTTAAAATTAATGTTTAGTTTTTAATTAAATTCTTCCCACAATTAATCACTGCCTCTATTATATAAACATAAATACCTTACCTATCTGTCAGTCCTGTCTGTCAAAGTCCTTGTCTTCTCTCTTAATTTTCCGTTTTCCAGGTTTTCTCGTTCTTGCAGTGGTTCTTGTAGTGCCTTGTAGTCCCTTGTAGTAAGTCTTGTAGTGGCTTGTAGTAGGTTTTGTAGTGGCTGCCCCACGTTGGTTCGACAAATTGTTATGATTCTCCTCTTTGGCTCCGGCTTCTAATGGGTTGGGTTCTTGTTTTATATATACTTTTCTTTTATTTATTTTTTTATTTCAATTAAAAATTGAATTTCTAATTAAACTATTTATTATTTTAACTTTCAAAATATTTTAACAATGACAATTCTTAAAAAATCACAATCAATCATAATTCAAAAATCAATAATCCATCTCTATGGCATTTCACCGCTTTATATTTAAATTTAATCGTCACTGGTCTATGTCGTCACACTATACAGTAAGATATTTTATTTACATAACAGACACAGTGATACCATAACAATATGTAATGATTTTGCCGATTTAATCCCATACAAATTTTCATCGCCGGGTCCACGATTAGAAGTATAACTTCAAAAACGAGAATTTTTGAATAACTCATAAAATCTTTATTTATTCATCAATAACTATTTTGTTCCCTTCAAAGTAATCCCCCTCAAATATAACACATTTGTGCCAGCGCTTCTTCCAATCTTCGAAACACTTGTGTAACTCGATGTTGGATATGTCCACCAGTTCTTTCTTCTCCTCAATTGTGGCAAAATGTCGTCCTTTCAAAGGTCTCTTTAATTTTGGGAAAAGGAAATAGTTGTAGCTGGTCAAGTCCAGAGAATACGGTGGTTGATATATGATAACGGTGTTGTTTTTGGCTAAAAACTCACGAACAAGCAGTGATGAATGTGCCGGTGCATAATCATGATGCAAAATTCATGACTGGTTTTCCCACAAATCCTTGCGTTTAAGTCGTGTTGCTTCGCGCAAAGGTCTTATAACATCCAGGTAATCATCCTTGATGATCGTACAACCTTGTGGCAATGCACTAAGCCATTATAAATGAAGAAAACAGTAAGCAAAACCTTCACATTCGACCGAACTTGGCGTGCTTTTTTCGGTCTTAGCTCCTGTGGTCTCTTCCATTGGGATGATTGGGCTTTGGTTTCGAAGTCATAGCCATATGTCTTCTTCAAGTGCATCCTCGACCTGTGTTTCAGTTTTTAGGCGAAGAACATGTGCAATATGAGACTTGGATCAACCAAGGTTATATTGTATATAAAATGTGGGACAATAAGAATGTCACTAGTCCCCGCCAAACATTTTTAGATAGTTATTCAACAGAAATAAACCACCTTCAGTAAAAGGAAAAAGATTATTTATAACACACATTGCAAGCGTTGATGGTTTTTTAAAGGATAAGTTGCTTCTTCCATCATTTGTATCCAATAGTACTGGCGATTACTATGAGGATATGAATGCCGATGTATTTGAAGTTATAGTTTTGGTGAAAACTTGAAAAAACTCCAGCTGAATTTTGGCCATAACGGTCATTACAGGGTGTGTGCGTTTAAAACCGTTTCAGTGGGTTTTATTTTGCATGAAAAGGGTAAGCCGTTAGCAACTAATCGGCAAGCTGGGTAGAAATATTTGGTCACTTTGTAAGGCATTTAAGGGATTAAAATTCGACGAGAATGATTTATTATACCAGCTTAATAAAAAATAGACTATAACTATGCAAACCCATCCTAATAAAGTAGTTTAAGCTAACTCTGCTGAATCGAACATAACCTTTGGTTTGTTTTAATTGGCCAACCACAGTTAATCTCATAAAGCACTAAGTAGACCAATTAAATTTCCTGTATTACCTTACCTGCTCTCATGTCCAAATGAATATAAAAACATCTCATAGATGTATAGCAAAACTTGTATTAATTTCAAATATGTTTTGTATAAACTTTAACAATTTCTTAATTTTTTTTAGTAATTGTTACTCACACAGTGGCTCAGGTACCAGTAGGACCTTCTCCAACATCTACAACATGCCCATCTTGTCACGCACAAATAGTAACTTCGGTAGAAACCGAAACAACGACTAAAACCCATTTGTTTGCCTTACTTTTGTGCCTATTTGGGTAAGTAAATTTATATTTCATAGTGTTTCAAATTATATAAAAACAAACTATTATTATGAAATTTCCTGTTACTCGGTATTTCCTGTGACGTTAATTGAAAATTATCGCGTTCATTAATTCTAGATACAAAAATCATTTAGGTATAATGGTATGCAAAACGATATATTATGTATTAAAAAATATATTATTACAAATAATTGTTTGCTCTATTTATTTGTATTCTATAATAGAATCTTATAAATTCTTGAGAAAAAAATAAAATTCTATTATCTTCTGTGTCTCTTACGTGAAGTAATAGAAGGCCTCATATTGTTTGTCAATATTACGTCAGATGTCCAAATAGCAGACAGTGTTACCACCTTTTTGCTAGCGTTTGTTATACTGAAAATAAAGCCCGACAAGTATCTCGTGAAATAAGGTGAAGATGCGCCGTAACAATTTTGAAAGTGGGTGTACATCAAAAACCATTTGTGCGGTAGACTGTGACTATCTCTCTACATTTACACTGTTTCATTTACTCGCGTTATTTAATTTTGATTTTGTGTATTCTGTTTTAGTTATTTTAATTTTACTTATTTTATAAAAATTCGAATAAAGGTAAATTCCATCCTAGTCTGGCCGAATACTTTCTCTCTTTGCGCACTGGAAGCTCCGTCTTGTCATGAGATATTTGTCGGACTGTACTTGCACCTTAATAAGCATAGTGAGAACAAATAGTTATACAGAAAGTGATAAATAGGGGCTCAAATTGTTTGTCTAGATGAGAACATTTGATAACCATGTGGTATTTTTGAACATTTAACATGGCGACTTCAATGAGGTGGAGAAAAATCGAATGTGTAGCGTGTACTTTAAAAAGCTTTTTCGGATTTCAGTCTAGAATATATTTGATGGACTTTCCTAGAAGGCCAATTTGGTATATTGCCAAAATACAATATTGCGGTTAAAAATCCAATATGGTTTCGGAATTATTGAAAATTTGATACACAGGTTGTTGATCACGAATTCGAGGTTAGATAACCAAAATTCAAAATGGCGGACGTATTTTTTGATAATCGACCAATTCGCACCAAATTTGGGGTAAGTGTTTATGTAGAATTTTAATCAAACTGATTAGGTAGTTCTTAAAATCTTGATTTACTCTAACCTTACCTCGGATTCGTAATCAGCAATCTCAAAAACACCGATACATTTGGTACGAATAAATCGATTTTCAAAAAGATACCTTCTCCATTTTGAATTTTGGTAATCTGACTTTGGATTCGTAATCAGCAATCTTAAAAACCCCGGTACTCCAAAATTGGTGCAAATAGGTCGATTTAAAAAAAAAAAAGACGTCGGCCATCTTGGATCCGTAATATTGAATTTTGCTAATCTGACATTGAATGCGCAATTAGTAACTTTAAAAACACCTCTATACATGTACAGGGTAGGATTCAAAAGTAATGAGCCTTTGTTCAGAAAGACAAATTTATTAATCAAATCGGTACAAATAACTAATAGTCTTCAAAATAAGCCGCTTTTGCATCAATACACTTCTGTAGGCGGGATTTCCAACTCTCGGTGACGTCCGCGTATGCCTGTTCCGGGATGGCGTTAACGGCTGCCTTGACATTAGCTTGGATATCCTCGATCGAGTCGAAGTGTTTTCCTTTAAGCGCGAAAACAAGAAAAAGTCAGGAGGTGACACGTCCTGGCTGTAGGGAGGCTGGGGGACCACCGAAACGTTCACCCGGGTCAGGTAGTTGCTCACGATTATGGCGGTATGACAGGGCGCGTTATCGTGGTGAAGCTTCCAGCTGTCCTTGATGTCCGGTCGCTTGCGAGTGACGCTTCTTTTCAGCCTTTTCAGGACTTCCAGGTAGTAAGCAGAATTCACGGTCTGTCCGGGCGGGACAAACTCGAAATGGACGATCCCCTTCACTCCGAAGAAGGCGATGAGCATGGTCTTCACCTTCGATTTGCTCATCCGCGCTTTCTTGGGACGTGGTGAGCTTGAGGTGTGCCACTCGGAGCTTTGTCGTTTGGTCTCTGGGTCCATGTTTCGTCGCCGGTTATCACTTTTTCGAGAAAGCCAAGATCGTCTTTGCACATTTGCAGCAGTTCTTGACTTCGGAGGACTCGATTGTTTTTTTGTTCTTGAGTCAAAACTCTCGGAACGAACTTGGCACAGACTTTCCGCATTTTCAAGTCCTCGGTAACAATGCGTTGCACCGTTGCCTCCCATAAGTCCAAAGCCACTGAAACTTGATAGAGACTCAAACGCCGGTCCGTGTCCAAAAAATCACGCACTCGTTGCACATTAACGTCAGTTCGGGCCGTCGACGGGCGTCCAGACCGTGGTTCGTCGGGCACCTCTTCCCGGCCCTCCCGAAAGGCCTTGTGCCACTTTTTCGCTTGAGAATAGGATAGGCACTCAGTCCCAAACGCCTGTTGAAGCATTGCGAACGTTTCGGAAGCAGACTTACCCAACCGAAAGCAAAACTTTATCGCGTAGCGTTGCTCTAACGAACTCTCCATTCTGCCGTGTCACGGACCACCGAACAGGGGTTCACTTCCAGACCGATCCTACCGCTCCGACAGCTCGGAGGCAACTGAACTAAGCTGCGTTGTGTTGCTAACAGTCCCCACCACCGTCCCTGGCAAACGGAGCGCGCGGCGAAGTACGCTTGCTTCAGAATAAAATGAGGCTCATTACTTTTGAATCCTACCCTGTAACTCGGTGAATTTTCAATAACGCAGCCACCATATTGGATTTTTAATCACCATATTGGATTTTTAACCGCCATATTGGATTTTGTCGATAAACCACACCGGTTTTTTAAGAAAGTGCTACAAACCTTCTTTTAATTGGGTGTGTTTATGGTTACGGTGTCGTTCTTGTTTATTATTTAACATAGTTTTCTTTACGATAAATCTTTCAATTAACTAAAATTCTTAATTTTGACAAATGCATGATATATGTCATTTCCTCTGGACAAGCAGTGCTACAAGTTTTTTTATTGGTTGTGTCTACAGTTACGGCGTCGTGTGTAAGTCTCTGTAATATAATATTGGAGTTTATCTTGTTATAATAAAGTGCTTATAAAAATAAGTGTAAATAAGGATCAAGCAAAAAAAAAGTAAAGCAAAGTGTTAAATATTAAGGTAAACGATTTATATAATTTCTTGTATGTTCGTAATAACAATTTAGATTTTCTGTATTCTTGTTTGTATTTGTAAACTATTTTACGATGCGTAAATAGTATATTACACTACAAGGGCAGAAATTTTGAGATTCCTGCACTGCGCGACATGATGCCCGAGGCGAAGCCGTGGGCATCATGGCGCGCAGTGCAGGGCTCTCAAACTTTCTGCCCATGTAGTGTATACTATTTTTCTTTGTACTATGCCGAAAGTACGAAGGAAATTGCCTTCTGTGTTAAAAAATATTGATGCCTGCCCTGACATTTGCAGTGACAGTGACATTAGTGCAGGAATAATTTCTTTCGGCCCATTGTCTGCGCCACATTATCGCGGCATAAAAGTTAGGCTTTCTGCCGTAATATTGAAGCTGGAACGACATACTTTCGGCATAGTACAAAGAAAAAGTTATTTGTCACATATGTCAAATTACGTCAAACAGCTAATTTTATAGCTACTAATATTATTTTATCAAAAATGTCTCGTAAACTAGTTGAATGTCCTTTTAATATCCTTTTTCTTTAAATAGATCGTTCCATATTTACTTTAAATGCTTATCTATTTTAATAATGAAATAGGCTGCCAGTGTTTTTGAAAGCGAATTAAAGTTTGAAACTTTGAAAAACCGAATTATGTCAATATTAAAGTCAATATGACAGGTGACAGCTAAAAGGTTTTAAAAAAACTAATTATAGTTAATGTAAATGACAATTAAAAGCTTTCAAGCCGAACCCCATACATGCGAGCAGTATTCAAGATTAGATCGTATTGGGCTTTGTAAAGAGTAGCTAAAGAAGTACTTCTGTGCTTTAAAAAGAAAGCCTAACTTCTTTCCTGCTGCAGTTGCTATGGTTGCAATATGTTCTAGAGTAAGTCCTGGGAGATCGTTATACCAACCAGCGAAATGGATTCGCTTGCAATTAGTGTCTGATCATTCATTGTGATGGACAAGTCGTATGTTTGCTTCTTGATGGATAGGTAACATGTCTTGGAAGCGTTGAAATTAACAAGATTCTTTCTTCCCCACTCGTCTACAATTCTCAAATCTTGAGTCAGAAAAACCGTTGTGGATCTTCTGTCCTCTTCCAGAATATCAAAGAATATGGGACGGTTGTGCTCTTTGCTACAGTGTAGGTTGCTATCATCTGCAAAACCGTGTATCGGGTTATTAGTGCCTTCTAGTAGATCATTAATGTGTAAAAGAAATAGAGTAGGAACTAGAGCTGATCCTTTGGGAACTCCACCGTTGATCTTGTAGAGGTTGGAGGAATGTCCATCTCCGGTAATTTGGATGTGCCTGTTGGAGAGAGAGTTGGATATCCATCTGCAAAGGTTTGGCGAGAGTCCGTATGAAGGTAGTTTGTTCAAGAGAGCTGCATGCCATACTTGATCAAATCCTTTTGAGAAGTCTAATAATACTATTTAAGTCTCCTCATGGTGGTGGTTGGCATCACTCCAGACATGAGTTACATATGCTAGCAGATCATTGACCTTTGTTGGCAAAAACCATATCACATAAAACGTGTGTGTCTCAAGGTAGCTAAGGATCTCGTGATTGACCTATTTCTTCATAGTTTTGCTAATAAAAGAACTAGGGGTCTGTAGTTAGAAGGCAGGGTATTGAAGCCTTTCTCGGGGACTGATTGTACCCGATCAGTTTTTTAGGGTTCTGGAAAAATACCAGTATCATATGATAGTTGAGTTATCTTAGTAAAAACTGGCGCTAGTTCAGGAGCACAAGCCTCTAAGAGTAAAGCAGGTATTTCATCAAGTCCGCTTGGTTTGTTGGTAATTAGAGTAGCAAGGACTCTCTGGACACGCTTAACCCTAAATATGATATTTTTCATTGTGTGGGGATCCCGTGGAATAGAAGGTAGTTCCATGTTTCCCGGTGGGTTAAGTGTCAAGTTCGAAGAGAATAATTTGGCAAAGAGTTCTGCCTTCTCTGTGGAGGACGTAACTATTGAGTCGTCATTTGCTGTAAGTGGAGGAAACGAACTATTTGTAAAATTGTTATTGATATGTTTGGCGAGAGTCCAAAAGGACCGGCTTCCATTAGGATTTGACATTACCCACTCTCTCATTCGAGCGTCAAAGAGACTTTTGGAATTGAAAATAGTGGTGTTGTATCTGTTTCTAGCGTTTATATCATCCTGTTTTGTTTCTTCTGATGAATTTTGTAGAAATAATTTGTGGGACTTGATCTTAGCTTTCCGAGCTACATCGCAATCTTTATTAAACCATGGCTTCTGTTTAGCTTTTAAGCGTTTGGTAAAGTGAGGAATGTAAGCTTCCATGGCACACTAAATGATTTCAGTTATACTGTTGCAAACTGCCGATGGATCTTCGTTGATAAAGCAGACTGGATTCCAGTGAAAAGTTGCAAAGTAGTCTCCGGAGACCTTCCCAATCTGCTTTTTTTAAGTTCCAAAAAGTTATCTTGGGTGGTGGCTTGAAGTGGGTGAGGTTCAATTGCTACAATAGTCTAGGAACCTTATTATCAGAACTCGTATATGGGTAAAATTTGTTAAAAATAGATAAAAATTGTTAAGAATAGGTAAAAACTTTTGAAAATTTGTAAATATGCAACAAAATGCAAAAAAAACTATTTAACTTACCGGTTGCTTTCGACCATCACATGCAAGGGGAAAGTGGATTTCTGCTAAAAATTTAACGCATGAAAATATTCAGGTTTTCGCTGGTCCCATATGTGCAGCTAAAGTAAGATGCTTGCAAAACTTAAGTAGACAGTTGTTATAGGTCGTATTGCTTCATTCATTCATTCATTCATAACCTGCAAAATACAATTTCTGGAATATAATATTTGACCAACGAACCAAGTTGTATAAATTTTAAAATGTAATATTCAAACCTGAATGATACAAGTTATGGGTTTGAAATATTGCTCAAATTGACATAAAATAAAACAAAGGTTTTCACTTTAATTCCATCAACTATCTACTTATATAATTATGTTTTAATTAATGTACATAATTTAGGTAAAAAAATTCTGTTTCAGGTGCTGGCCATGTTGTTGTATTCCATATTGTATGGATTCCTGCCAAGCAAAAACGCATTATTGTCCCAATTGTAGAGCATATATTGGAAAATATGATAATTAAGACACTGCTATAGAACCATAAACTTCAACAAGTAAAAAAAATAAACATCGATAAAAAAATTTGGGTAATTTCATCCTCTTAAAGTGCCTCGTAGTATTCTATACCATAAATATTGTTGAAGGATTTTTTGAATCATTTTAAATATCAGCTTCCCGGAATGGATAATCATTATCTAGCACAATATTTTATTGATAAGCATTTGCTAAATTTTACATTGTTATTGGTGCTATTTAAAATTGTATTTTAATATATTGTATTGTACAACATTTCTATCTCGTTTTTATTGTTAATGAAAGTTATTCTGTGTATTTTAATAGATTATTATTCTTCTTTTTTTGTTGTTTTAATCCTTATATTGTACCTTGTAATTGAATTAACTTTGTAACGTGAAAATACCCTTGCTAGCTCCAGGGTCCGTGGCTTCCTTCTGGTTTTCTTTAACTCCCCCCAGACAAATATAAAAGGGCGCCAAAATACAGACAAACAAATAAAAGAGAATAAATCAGTTTTAAAATTGTTTATTCAAGAATTATTGAATTGAAAATTTTCAAGATATTAGTAGATTAAATAGTGAATAACTTGTTTTCTTATCTTTTTCATTGGAATCTTCCTCGAAACAGGGAGAGGACGACGGAGAATTCGGTTCTGGATACTGATGCCGATGGCAAGATGTTTTCATTAACTAATCTTCAAGTTCTGGATACTGATGCCGATGGCAAGATGTTTTCATTAACTAATCTTCAATGCGGTCAGGCTGGATACGGCAAAAAAAAATAATTTTCGGCTAGGCCAAAGCTTCTTAGTCAAAAAATTGTTTCCTGGCTTTCAGTCCTTCCTTAGGACCCTTCAAAATTTGGCAATCGGCCTATGAAATAAAAATGAAAACCGTCAAAATTCCGTCTCACTAAACCTTAATTTCGATTACAATCATTCAAGGTTTCTCCAAGTTCGAGATAGAAAAAAGTTAATCACTTGAACTGTTTACTTATTTTTAACTCAATAAAAACTGATTTATAACAATGATTGTAATCGAAATAATTAAATGTTAGAAACAATATAACCATTATATTCATTAAAATAAATTCACCAAGTTTTTGATTACTACTAAAAATTAAAACAATTTAATTTTTACTCACCACCGAAGGGAGAAGGTATTGAAAGAACTGATTACTTTTAAAGCACAAAATGTAAAGAATAAAAATAGCGACACTTTTCACGATCGAACTAAAAATTCCCCTCTCATCACTGAAACCAAGTCTGCGGCGACTCCATAGACGAGGAATTGTAAAAATTAAATAGTACGTAGGCCAGGCCAAAAAATAACGTTGCAAAATAGCCAAGATATTATAGAAATTAAATAGTATATAAGCCAGGCCAAAAAAATAACGTTGTAAACGTTACAACTTACATAAAACAATAGATGTATGAAAAACCAGATATGACTGATTAACTGTGAAATAAATTTATTAAAAAACCTTATTAAATGTTATAATTAGGTACTTTTAATGCAAGTTTGAAGTATTGCTGTGTCAGTAAAGCAGTTAGTTGCTCCCAATAAAAAAAAGTAGTAGTATTACTACTTACGAATAGATATTGCGAAGAGTCACATTTTTTAGTTTATTGTAACAGTAGCAGTTTTCCACTGTCTGAAAACACGGAAAAACAATGTTTTTTAAAAATGAAACCTAGCCAAAATCATTTATTGATCTAGTTAGGTTTCATTCATAGAAAACTTTATGAAGTGTCAGTAAAGCAGTTAGTTGCTCCCAATTAAAAAAAAAAGAGTGTGTGTGTAACCTTTACGCGCGATTGTAGTAAAACTTTTTGGCGTACGTATCGGAAAATAAATATCTAATTACAATTCAATTATATTTATTGTCTATATACTTTACAAAAAATGAGATATTTATATTATTCATTAGAAATAGGAATTTGAAAGTTATCATAATTTTTTATATATGAAATAATAGGTTTATGATAACTAAAATGTGAAACATAGATTTTACTCTCTAAATACCATTAATGTATTTGAAACCGTTTGAAAATTTTGAAAATTTCATAAATAAACTTTGAAAATTTAAGCTCCTCCCATAGCTGAAATCACACCGTTACTTCCATCAGAATCTTCCGTTAGAATCTAACGTTAGAGTTACCCCTAGTCGCGCCTAAAGAAGTTTTGCTTCAATAATAGGTAAACAATATTAAAAATATACACACATTACGTTTAGAATGTGTGACTTTGTAGCTGTATCTACCTTATTGTAATCAGCCCCGGATCTAGGGGGGGCAAGCTGGGGCCTGTGCCCCTGGCGGCATGTTCAGAGGGCGGCAAATTCTTTGCACACGAAAGCACAAATCATTATTTCAAAAACTATTATTCGCGGGACGAGTCAACACAGTTAAAAAAAGGCCAAATATAAGAAGTTGCAGTGAAAACAACATATTGCAGACAAGATCAAAAATTGGCTCCGTAGAGCAGGTGACTCGTCAGTATCTGCTGCAACTTTCGAAATTGATATTCAGTTAGAGTTAGAGGATGACCAAACGGACCAAGGTCCTACAGTCACCAAACAGTCTGTAAGTACCGATTTCAAAGTGGAAACCATCTCTATTGATGTGGGAAGAACAACCTGAGAAACTTGAATTAACAAAACAAGAATACGAGTAATCTGAATCCCCGCACTCGGATTCGGATGAACTGCAAAAAACCGAATTTGAATTGTCGGACCCAGGCAACTGGCCGGGGGTAGAAAAAATGACTGACCAGCAGCGGTCTTTATTTAGCAGTCAAACTGTAATATTAGCACAGAATCACCCCGAAAACATTGAATTTAGATCTACTGAACGCAATGGCAGGCATTCAACATCTTCTATGTGGTACAGGAACTTAGCTAATTGCGATAGGGTTAAAAAATCTTGGCTTATATATTCTAAACCAAAAAATGCATTGTTTTGTGCGTGCTGCAAGATTTACCAGAAACCGTCTTCTGCTGCCATATCTGCCTTGTGTTATACAGGGTTTACTAATTGAAAAAAAGCTTCAGAGAGATTAACCGAAAATGAGGCCACTCAAATGCACAATAAGTATATAATCAAGTGGAAAACACGGTTATAACAAATGAAATCATGCCAGGGTATTGATCAAGACATTGAGAGAGTAATTCACACAGAAAAAGAAAAATGGAGACAGATCCTGCGTATTGTTATTGATCTATCAACAAACTGTCCTTTCGTTTCGTGGGTCCTACGAAACTCCTAGGGATGTCATCACACAATGTCCTAAGCCGAGTCAAGGTAACTTTTTGAACTTGATTTCCCTGCTCGCCTAACGCCACCCTTAAGTTTCAATTACAACACTTAAAAAATGAGCAAGTATCTTATTTATTCAAAACAATCCAGAATGAAATTATCAACATGATGGCAAAAACAGTTAGAAATCAGATTTTAAATGACATCAAAGAAGTCAAATACTACACAATAATGTGCGCTCCAGATGTGTCCCATACAGAACAAATGAGCCAAGTAATTCGAAAAAAAAAACTGGTGATATGTGCAAAATAAAAGAAAGTTTTATTGATTTCATACAAGTAACAGGAAAGACAGGACAGGATATTTGTCAACAGATTTTAGAAAAATTGATAGTTGGGGATTTAGATATCGGGCAATGTCGTGGTTAATCTTACGATAATGGGTACAATATGGCCAGCAACTATAAAGGAGTACAAGCCAGGATTGTAGAAAAGAATGAGTTGGCAGAGTTCGTCCCATGTTTGGCTTTAGTCCTTAAATCTTGTAGGTGTTCATTCTGTCTCATCATGCCAGGAAGCTATTAACCTATTTGGACTAATTCAAAAAGTATATTGCTTTTTTGTTGGCTCCACTACTTGGTGGGACATTATGAAAAAATATTTCAAAGGAAGCAGTCAGACTAGATGGTCGGCAAAACATGTTGCTGTGAATGCCCTGTTAATTAATTCACCAGAAGTAGGGTAGGCCTTGGAAGAAGTTAAGCAAACTTCTCATGCAGCAAAAAATAAGTAGGAGGCAGATCATCTTTTAACTGATATACCTAAGGAATTTTAAATTTATTCTTAATTTAACTGTTTGGGCGATTATTCTCCGTAAAATAAATCGAGTGAATATAGAAATTCAGAAAGAAGATATTATCCTTGCCCGTTCTGTCGCACTAATGGATGGCCTGCTGAAAACTTTGCAAAAAATGAGACAAAATCCAATGAAAAATTGGAAAAATGAGGCTGAACAAGTTGCGAAAATATCTGGTGTTGAGCTCATTTTGCAAAAAAAAGAGAAGAATCTCCAAACGCAAAAAACATTTCGATGAGAACTGTGAAGATGAATTACAAACACTCAACCTAGTTCAGCTTTTTTCTAAAGAAATAATGATTGTCTTTGATCGAATTATATTAGAAATTAAAAAAAGGTTTGACTATGCTACCACGCTGAATTGTAATTTTGCATTTTCTAATGGTTCTAATATAATGAATATGTCAATTGAAGACCTGCAAAAGCATGGAGCAGATCTGGCTTGAAAAACGAGCGTGATTTAAACGCCGTTGAATTCTGCCAGGAACCCTACGTTTTTAAAGAGCGAAAGGAAATCTTTTGTCGGCATGAAGTGTGAATGCAAAAAAATCAAAAATAACTTTGAATCAACCTATAATTAAATATAAACATAAATGGACAAAGGCGGCATTTATCGATCTTTGCCCGGCCTAAAAAAAATCGTAGCTCCGGGGCTGATTGTAATACAACACAACACAAGAGCCTTCGATAGTTAGATAACCATTTCATTTTGTAGCATTTTATAGCATATTCCATAAAATTTAATATCCTGAGTTGAGTTTGTTTTCTTCAGTTCTACGAAGGATCTGTTATTGCTGGTATAAGATCAGCCATCCTGACTAGTGGTTTTATGGCCTTTATGGCTACCTAACCAAACATAAAATAAGTATAAGCAAGTGTTAAAACATTTCGAATATTATTATTTTATGAACAAAAACGTACAACATGCTTCTTTACTTAACGTAAAGCTTCCCTATAAACAATTATTTACTATCATAATATGTATGTATGTTATATAAACTTACTTAATCAAATCATAATGAATGTCGCTGTCTCGTCTTTTTTTCATTTTCATTTTTCTTCAAATCTTTCTGGCGCTGATAATATGCCCTTTGACGTTCACAATTTCTTTTTCTTTTTAGCTCTTTAAGTCTATAAAATGAAAATAGCTGGGTATAAATAATAGGTATAAATAATTAGGTATAAATAGTGTAATTACACACCAAAAATAAAATGTATGCATATAGAGTAGGTACTCACTCATTTTCATTCAATATTTTTTCATCACTTTCTTCATTAATAAATCCACTTTGTTTATTCATATTTAAAACAAACACTTTATACACAAATTTGAACTATTTACCACCAATGTATTTTGGTTGACAAGCTGTCAATTCATACAATTACAGATTTAATTTTATTTAATATAGTAGGCGGAATCGTGTTAGGTATTTTGTATCAGGTTTTGTTTCCGGTACGCGGTACATTAGAATGACGTCACGTCCGTTAGAATTACTGAGTTACCCCTAGTCGCGACTAAAGAAGTTTTACTTCAAAAGTAGTAGTATTATTACTCACCAATAGATATTGCGAAGAATCATATTTTTCAGTTTATTGTAGCAGTAGCAGTTTTTTACTGCCTGAAAACACAGAAAAGAACAACGTTTTCTACAAATGAAACCTCGCCTAAATAATTTATCGATCTAGTTAGGTTTCATTCATAGAAAACTTTATGAAGTGTCAGTAAAGCAGTTAGTTGCTCCCAATTAAAAAAAGTAGTAGTATTACTAATCACCAATAGATATTGCTAAGAGTCATATTTTTCAGTTTATTGTAGCAGTAACAGTTTTTCACTGCCTGAAAACACGGAAAAACAATGTTTTCTAAAAATGAAATTTAGCTTAAATAATTTATCGATCTACTTAGCTTTCATTCATAGAAAACTTTATGAACTGTCAGTAAAGCAGTTAGTTGCTCCTAATTAAAAAAAAAGTAGAAGTATTATTACTACTCACCAATAGATATTGCGAAGAATCATATTTTTCAGTTTATTGTAGCAGGAGCAGTTTTTTACTGCCTTAAAACACGGAAAGAACAACGTTTCCTAAAAATGAAACCTAGTCTAAATATATCAATGGTTTTTGGGCTGTTAGGCCGGCGTCGATTATCATGTTGACTTGACGTTTCGCCAACACGAGCGGTTGGCATCTTCAGAAGTTGCTTTCTGGTTGACAGTCTGCGAACTACTGAGCTCTGCGTGGACGAAGCCCGTATTTATACGTCGGGAAGGAAGTGGGCGGGGCCTCAGTTGCTTTCGATTCCAATTGGTTCTGGTCGGTGTTGTTCGTTAAGGGTAGAGTTTTCGCACCCTTAATTATCGGGACCCATGTTTTGTTGATCTTGACTGCTTCCTCTTTTTTATTAAAGTTGTTCGGGTGCTTCTCTATCTCTATGGCTTCTCTATAGAGTCTGGAATGGTATGTATGCTGATGTAGTAGTGAGGACTTGGGTCTCCTCAAACTTAATCCGATGGTCCATAGTGAGGGTATGTTCCGCTATGGCGGATTTGTCCGTCTGCCCCAGACGACAGTTGGCCTTGTGCTCTTTAATCCTGGTGTTGATCGAGCGTTTGGTAGTTCCTATGTACACGCTTCCACATGTGCACGGAATGCGGTAAATTCCCAAAGCCGACAGTGGATCTCTTCTGTCTTTTGCCGATCGAAGACATTCTTTGATTTTTCTCGTTGGTTTGAAAATAGTTTTCACATTTTTGTTTCTTAGCAATATACCAATTCTGTCTGTCACTCCCGGAATAAAAGGTAGAAATGCTTTTGCCACTGGTTGGATTTGCTCATTTTCTTTGGGTCTACGATTTGTTGGTCCAATCGATCTTTTGATTTCCCGTTCTGAATAACCATTGGCCCTTAAAGTATACCATTCCAGACTCTATAGAGAAGCCATAGAGATAGAGAAGCACCCGAACAACTTTAATAAAAAAGAGGAAGCAGTCAAGATCAACAAAACATGGGTCCCCATACTTAAGGGTGCGAAAACTCTACCCTTAACGAACAACACCGACCAGAACCGATTAGAATCGAAAGCAACTGAGGCCCCGCCCACTTCCTTCCCGACGTATAAATACGGGCTCCGTCCACGCAGAGCTCAGTAGTTCGCAGACTGTCAACCAGAAAGCAACTTCTGAAGATGCCAGCCACTCGTGTTGGCCAAACGTCAACTCAACATGACAATCGACGCCGGCCTAACAGCCCAAAAACCATTGATTCATTAGACAATGGTCGCGAAAGCCTTTCACAGTTTACTAGTCTAAATAATTTCTCGATCTAGTTAGGTTTCATTCATAGAAAACTTTATGAAGTGTTATCATTATTTTCAATACAATTTTTGAATTCTGCCAAATGTGAATTTAAGCAAAAAATCTTAATGTCAGTTTTGGTGTCAAATTTCAATGTTGGCATTAAATGTAAATTTAAAATCTTAAGTGTCAGATATAAATTGTGTCTGTGAAATGTATATTTTTAATGAAAAATGCCATTTTTTAAAGTTAAATGTTGATTGTTGATGAAAAATGTTAATTATGTCAGTATTTTGAACGTAAACTTAAAAGTTGTTAATGTCTGTCACATGTGTTAACTGTCACTGTCATTACCCCAATTTAGGTGTCAGATGTCTACTTTAAAGTCAAATGTCAATTTTTGGGTTAAACGTCATTTTGGTTGTCAGGTGTCAGTTTTTGTATGATTTTTTAATTTTTGGTGAAAGATATCCATTTTACTGTCAAATGTAAATTTATGTAACAAATCTTAATGTGAGAATCTATTTTGTTTTTAAACTACAATTTTGGTATGAGATGTTATTTTTGTATGTCAAACGTGTCAAATATCAAATTTTAATAAAATTTTGTATATGCTTGTGATAGGAAATGCCTTTTTTCTAATGTGTTTTTTACTGCCAAATATTAATTTTATATCCCATAAATATGTCTATTTTATTACTAAATATCAATTTTTACTTTTAAATGTTTAGTTTTGATATTTTATTGTCAGATGTCAACTATGTCAAATTTATTATGAAATGTTAACCTTACAAGCGACAGCTGTCAACTGTCAAAATCACGAGCGACATAAATATCAATTTTCAAAACGCAAAATAAATTATCTTAAAAAATATATTTTAAATAGAAAAGCACAGAAAGAAAGCAGTCATGCGTATACCTGAACCCTACTTTTTTATTTTCTTTATAATTTCTTTGTCACAATCTTTTGATCCGTTCTTTCTTTAGCGATTTATTAAAGCATCCCGTAACGATGACATCAACTTCTAATCCAATCTAATCTAAGTAACCTGGCATGGTCTCACCTATGGAGCCCCATGTTTGAGCATTGCTTCCTGTGGGAATATTGTGACCAGGTTCGGCACCAAGAGTCCTTACATGCATCCGTGCTTGCAGGACTCTAGTCTATTCAGCTGAAGATCATCACCACCGCTGATCTTCAGGTAGGCATAAATCCCTGTGCCCCAAGTTCTTATTTGGATGACTATCTTTGAGTTACTGTTTCCACAGGGCAGTTCCCTTTATAAGAGCTCTGAGTTCTGTGACTAGCTCCTCAAGGTGGTGATAGGATTCAGGGTTCGTGTCACCGAAGATGAGGAACCGTTTATGGTCCAAGGCCTCACACTCGAATAGAATGTGAGTTGCCGTCTCATCTTCCATGTCGCACAGTCGGCACGAGGTGGGTTCCTGTGTCAGTAAAGAAAGTTTCCTATATTTTTTTTAGTTTTATAATTCTTTTATTCCAGAAATTACAGAAAGGGACACACATTTTATCACTTTGGAAGTGTCTCTCGCGTAAACTATTTAATTTAGAAAAAAATTATGTAAGAACCCTAATTATCATTTTTGAAGACCTATCCATAGATACCTCACACGTATGGGTTTGATAAAAGAAAAGAGTATCAGTATAGAGATTTGAATCCTGTGACCAGCTCCTCAAGGTGGTGATAGAATTCAGGATTCGTGTCACCGACGATGAGGAACCGTTTATAGTCCAAGGCCTCACACTCGAATAAAATGTGAGTTACCGTCTTATCGTCCATGGCGCACAGTCGGCACAAGGTGGGTTCCTGTGTCAGAATCCCCATCCTCCGAAGGTTTAGTCTGAATGGTTCATATCCGGTGAGCAGGCCCACTAGTACTCTGATCTGACTCCTGCCAAGATCCAGTATGTCAGACGTTTTTTGGAGTAGCCTTAGAGCATCAGCTTTGAGTGCCTCAGCCCTGCAGTGTTACTCCAGTGTTTGGTCGACTCTTCCCAGACCCAGTTCCTGACTTTGGTCCTTACCCAGGCTCTAGGCAGTCCCAGTACAGGTTCTGGACCAGTAAATCGTGTATCCGCTCCCTTCTTGGCCAGAAGATCCGCGGTTTCATTTCCTTCAAAACCTTTAAAATCAACTTAGTCCTGTTTAAAAAAATCTGACTTTCCGTACGATAAAAAGTAGTCTTTACAAAAATCTATACAAAAAAACATTTCTTTTTTTGAAAGATAATAATTTTATATAAAAAACCTAGAATGATATTTTATTTTAAAAGTTTATGTTTATTGTCAGATGTCTACTATGTCAAATTTATTATGAAATGTAAACCTTACAAGCGACAGCTGTCAACTGTCAAAATCGCAAGCGACATAAATATCAGTTGTCAAAATGCACAATAAATTATCTTAAAAAATACATTTTAAACAGAAAAGCACCAATTTTTCCTTTTTTTTTCTTAATTTCTTTCTCACACTCTTTCGCTCCGTTCTTTCTTTAGCGTTCCGTGACGATGGGATCAACTTAGTCCTGTTTAAAAAATCTGACGTACCGTACGGTAAAAAGTAGTCTTTACAAAAATCTATAGAAAAAACATTTTTTTTTGGTCCTCCGTCCAGAAACAATACTATTAATTACTTCAAAATCGTCCAGAAAATGACATTTTCCGGCCTAGGCCGGCAAAGTAGCTTTTAGATTATCTAAAGAGATGGCGCTATGAGTCATCAAAAATACATAATAAATTACAAATTTTAATTCAATTTATTTAAAAACAGCGTAAAATATACTAAACTAATAACTTTTTCTAAAGGTAACCAGGATTCAAACTTATATTTAATTTCTCTCACAACTTTTATTTTAAGTTTGACATTTATGTCAATTTACAACTACTTATCATTCGATTATGAAAATACATATCTCGATTTTATTATTGCTCATTGAACTATAATAGTTCATTGTCTCTGCTATTTTTATATAAAACTAGCTGACCCCTCGGACTTCGTACCGCATAAAACGGATGTATTTTTTGTTTTTTTCAAATTTTTACGATTTTATTTTGCTTTCAATTTTTTTTTTGATTTTATCGTTTTTATCATATTTTCTCGTCAATTTTCAGCTGTATACTATTTTTTGATTATATTTTGTAATTTATCGATTAAATATATTAGGTAGCAACTGCGGCACCTTACGTCATATTATTTAATTTAGCAAGAATTTGTTGAAATATATGAGATATTATGCGAAATAAACCTTAAGTAGGAATTGCTCGTTTAAATATATGTGATATTAACTGCCCCACCTTACGGTGGCGCCATAGTACTTTATTAAGTCGTAATTGCTAGTTTAAATATATAAGAGATTAACTGCGCCACCTCACGGTGGCATACTCAGGCTTGGAACTTCATTACTGAACCGCTAGATGGCGTTGAAGAAGCTAGTTTTTGTGATTTTTTTAATAAGAAGTATCCTATGTTAATTCTAATCCCTCCAAGAATATGTGTACAAATTTTCATGATGATCGGTTAAGTAGTTTTCGCGTGAAAGCGTAACAAACAAACTTACATTCACATTTATAATATATAGGGATAGGGAAGGGATAGGGATAGGGAAAGGATAGGGAAGGGAAGGGATTATTAGATATTAATATTAATATTATCAATATAACAATTTTTACTGTGCTGCTTATTAGCACAGTATTCGTATGTATAAAAATTAAGGATTGTGAAATCGATTATCAGAAAATCATTCCTTATTACTAATTCTTTTAATCGTGCAATAGATGTCAATAATGTCAATATACACCTAATCTTGTATGTCACAAAGTAAACAGTTTTTGAACTTTTGAAAATATTAAAAATTGGTCGGACCAAAAAATAGTGTGTGTTACACGTCCGCAAAATGTTTTGCAAGTGCTCGTATTGTTTCGCCTCGGTGCTACGCCCCTCGGCTACACAACTTTACTAGCTCTTGCAAAATTGCATTTTCCGTCCTTGTGTCACAAATAACTATTTTTGAACGATAATAATTTTATATAAAAAACCTACAATGATTGTTTATTTATTGATATTTTTTATCTTTTAGGTGTTGGCCATGCTGTTTAATTCCGTACTGTATGGATTCTTGCCAAGCAAAAACCCACTACTGTCCAAATTGTAGAGCTTATATAGGGAGATTTGAAAATTAATAAATTTCTTATCTATATAAGCGCAAAAGGAAATTTTATACTGTATTAGCTTGTTGATGACCAATCAAGATGTCAAAATATGGTGTAATTCAATTATTTTAAAAAATTTAAATATCTTTATAAAACAGACAATTTTTGTCAATTGTATTTTATAAAATTATATAATTCTTGATATACTTTTTAATCATATTTTTTTTATTTATACAGATTGTATACATTTTGTAATCAATTAATAATATCGTTAATATTTGTTTTATGATATATTTTTATCTTTATTAAGTTTTAAAATATAATACTTTATCTAATATTAGTTTATTAAACAATAAATCAATACATCATATTTATTTCATTTATCTCCATAAATATAGACCAAGTAAGATAGCAAGTTTCACTTTTCTTAGACAAACATCGAATCATTACATAAAACTAACATGGTTTTCGCATGAAAAGATCTACTCCAAAGGCTATTCTAGGATTCTACAGGGTGTTTCTAAATTGATGCGAAATATTTCACAGGGTGATTTTTCAGCAAAAATTAAGGGGGGTCTTTCATATAAATTTTTGGTCAAAATCGCTCTCCCTCCAAGTTACAGTCCCTTAAAGTTAGGGGAAAACAATTGTTTTTATTTAATATCTCCACTATGGAAGAATTTAGAAGAATGAAATTTGGCAGATAATTGATGCTAATAAAATGGCGTTTTTTGACAATTTTTGTAACCCTGCAATGTTTATACAAGGGGGTGAAAAAATCAACCCTTATGATATTTTGCCTCAGAACTTTTTAATTCGTCTACATTTGCCTACTTAAAAAATTGATTTAAGAAGACGGACTTAAACTGCAACTTTTTTATGTCCTGACTTTTTCTCCTAAAATTGTTAGTTTGATCACAAAAAAATAAAATAGGTTACAATTCGATATTACTTATTCCTTTTTCACATAAATCCAGAAGCGTTATTGTTTGTTAAAAACAGAGTAAGCAGGTGTCAAATAATGTCATAATTGGCAGATAATTATTGCTAATAAAATGACATTTTTTGACGGTTTTTGTAGCCCCGCAATGTTTATACGAGGGGGTGAAAAAATCATCCCTTATAATATTTTGCCTCAGATTTTCCTAGTTAAAAAATTGATTTAAGAAGGCGGACTTAAACTGCAACTTGTTTACTTCTTGACTATTTCTCAGTAAGTTGTTTCTTTGACCATAAAAAAAATAAAATATTACTCATTACCATAATTCTTGCCTAATTTGTATAGGAACATCTTCAAGAAGAGTGGGCAACACTTCTTCGAGGAAATGGCCGTAGTCGTTTCCATTTAATCTTATTGGTAGAAAATATGCTCCAATTAAATAATCATTAACTGTTTGTCATTATGATATCATTCCATACTGGCATACTTTTTTTTTAACAAACGATAACCCCTCTGGATGTATGTGCAAAAGGAATGAGTAATATTTTTTTTACGGTCAAAAAAACAACTTACTGAGAAATAGTCAAGACGTAAGAAAGTTGCAGTTTAAGTCCGCCTTCTTAAACCAATTTTTTAACTAGGAAAATCTGAGGCAAAATATTATAAGGGATGATTTTTTCACCCCCTCGTATAAACATTGCGGGGCTACAAAAACCGTCAAAAAATGTCATTTTATTAGCAATAATTATCTGCCAATTATGATATTATTTGACACCTGCTTACTCTGTTTTTAACAAACAATAACGCTTCTGGATTTATGTGAAAAAGAAATAAATAATATCGAATTGTAACCTATTTTATTTTTTTGTGATCAAACTAACAATTTTAGGAGAAAAAGTCGGGACATAAAAAAGTTGCAGTTTAAGTCCGTCTTCTTAAATCAATTTTTTAAGTAGGCAAATGTAGACGAATTAAAAAGTTCTGAGGCAAAATATCATAAGGGTTGATTTTTTCACCCCCTTGTATAAACATTGCCGGGTTACAAAAATTGTCAAAAAATGCCATTTTATTAGCATCAATTATCTGCCAAATTTCATTCTTCTAAAGTCTTCCATAGTGGAGATATTAAATAAAAACAATTGTTTTCCCCTAACTTTAAGGGGCTGTAACGTGGAGGGAGAGCGATTTTGAACAAAAATTTATATGAAAGACCCTCCTTAATTTTTGCTGAAAAATCACCCTGTGAAATATTTCGCATCGATTTAGAAACACCCTGTATATACCAAATTTAATGACCTTGTGACCTCCCTTTTAAGAGCAAACACACAGACGGACACATAATAGACACGATTTTGTCCGAACTGAACTATAATCAATAGGGTTCTTCCCCACGACATTATGATTCCCAAATTTCATGACCTTTAAACTTTATTTTAAAAGATAAAGCGCACACGGACGAAGGGACGTATGCATTATTTACACGATATTCAGAAAACCGATAAAATTTTACTTTATGGTTATCAGATCTGGACCAAAATCAATAGAGTGGTTTCCTATGATATGAGGTTTCTGTATACCAAATTTCATCCCCTGTGCTATCCGTTCAAGAGGTATAATGATCCTGAAACACGACGGAGGGATATATTTACACGATTTTTAGAAAAATCTGGACCAAAATCAATCGAGTTGTTTCCCATGATATGAGGATTCCGTATACCAAATTTGATGACTTTTTGACATTTCGTTTAAAATTTATATGATCATTATATAGACGACTTTTAGAAAAGCGTTAAAATGTAACCATTAGGGTTATCCCATCAGTTTACTATGACATAAGGATTCTATATACCAAATTTGATTTTTCTGAGAACTGATAATAAATTTAGAAAACAATGATTAATACACCTTTCGTGTTTTTTCCAATTTTTGTTTTTTTTTGTGGTTTTCAATTGTGTAACGTCTGTAACGTTGGTTTTCTAGCATTCCATCCGGACTATAAATATTTTTATATTATCTATTCTTATCGCGTTGATACGAGAGGGGATTGCTACTTGGGAAGGACAGAATGGGTTTCGAGTTTGTGATTTTATTTCGTTCTCTTTATCGTTGAATTTGAAGAAATTCAGAGCTTTTCCGACTATCTTTGCCCTTCTGTTCTGGGTTATTGCCAACTAGAAGAAGGGCCCTATTAAGGACCAACAAATTGCTATCTGAAAGAATTTCGCAGTTCGACGTCATTCTGTGAAGCCGACGCCTTTTTGCTGTTCCGTTCCACGTCGATAGAAAATCTGACTAAAAGTTCCTACAGGGGAATTCCAATCCATTGCTGTTCCGTTTTCACTTCGTTAGAAAAGCCGACAAGAAGTCCCTACAGGGCAATTCCATTCCGTTGCTGTTCCGATTCCTCGTCGTTGAGAAATTTGACAAGAAGTCCCTACAGGGGAATTCCATTCCGTTTTGCTGTTCCGTTTCCACGTCGTGTGAAAATCCGTCTAGAAGTCCCTAGGAAGGTACCCCATCTTTCCTACTGCTCCGCCCCACTGGATAAAAACTCCGTCAGAAGCCATCAGAACCAAACCAAGTTAAGAGAAATAATTAATTAAATATTTTTAATTAAATTACTAATCTCTTTTAAAGTGATAAACCATTTTAAACTGATCTTTCGAATTTTATTTGTGTGTCTGTACTTTGCGCCCTTTAATTAATGTTTGGAAAGAATCTAGTAGAACACAGAAGAAAGCCACGACCCACGGGAGCTAGCCTAGGGTACTTTTAGCGTTACAATTGTTTCTTTAGATTTTCTTCCATTTTCTGTTTTCAAACTATATAATCTATAACACCCAAAAACTCAAAAATGTTGAAAAATAATAAAAAATTAATTTAAAAATAAAAGATTAAAAACCCAAGAACTGTCAACGATTTACTAATTTTAAAAATAGTTAAATCGAAAAGATTTTTAAAATTAATTCAGATATTTAAAAACAAAATAAATTAATCCTTAACGGACACATATGAAGATTTTCGCTAATTACACAATAGAATAGAGGCAAAACAAATACAAAACAACGTAAAAACCCCGTTCCATCTAGCGGGAATTTTATGAAATATAATCATAAGCAATACATTATAGATGGCGCCACAAGTATATTATCAATACACTTTTAAAATAAAAAACATTTTTACTGCACACGCATTAGTTTCTTCATTTACAAATAGATGGCGAAACATACTTTTAAACAAGCAACTATTTTGATTTCTTGTCAATTGCTTTTTTATTATTTTATTATTAAAAAAATCTTTTTTTCTTAAAAATGATTTAAGAAAAATTTTGAAAATTTACGGGAGAGACTGAGTATCTTTTTTTGTGATTTAAGATTTTATTCCTTTTTCTAGTTTAACCTCGTACATTTTAAAAACCATAAAAGATATTTAAAAAGTAAACAGATGTATAAGAGAAATGAAGATTTTTGTTTAAAAAGACAATTTTTTCTTAAAATTGATTTAAGAAAAATATCGAAAATTTACGGGAGAGACTGAGTATGTTTTTTTTTGGTGATTTAAGATTTTATTCCTTTTTCTAGTTTAACTTCGTATATTTTAAAAACTATATAAGATATTCAAAAAGTAAAAAGATGAATTAAAGAAATGAAGATTTTTGTTTAAAAAGATATTTTTTTCTTAAAATTGATTTAAGAAAAATATCAAAAATTTACGGGAGAGACTGAGTATGTTTTTTTTTGGTGATTTAAGATTTTATTCCTTTTTCTAGTTTAACCTCGTATATTTTAAAAACCATAAAAGGTATTTAAAAAGTAAAAAGATAAATAAGAGAAATAAAGATTTTTGTTTAAAAAGACAATTTTTTCTTAAAATTTATTTAAGAAAAATATCAAAAATTTACGGGAGAGACTGAGTATGTTTTTTTTGTGATTTAAGATTTTATTCCTTTTTCTAGTTTAACCTCGTACATTTTAAAAACCATACAAGATATTTAAAAAGTAAACAGATGGATAAGAGAAATGAAGATTTTTGTTTAAAAAGACAATTTTTTCTTAAAATTGATTTAAGAAAAATATCAAAAATTTACGGGAGAGACTGAGTATGTTTTTTTTTGTGATTTAAGATTATATTCCTTTTTCTAGTTTAACCTCGTATATTTTAAAAACCATAAAAGCTATTTAAAAAGTAAAAAGATGAATAAAAGAAATGAGGATTTTTGTTTAAAAAGACAATTTTTGCTTAAAATTGATTTAAGAAAAATATCGAAAATTTACGGGAGAGACTGAGTATGTTTTTTTTGTGATTTAAGATTTTATTCCTTTTTCTAGTTTAACCTCGTATATTTTAAAAACCATAAAAGTTATTTAAAAAGTAAACAGATGAATAAGAGAAATGAAGATTTTTGTTTAAAAAGAAAATTTTTAAATATCGAAAATTTACAGGAGAGACTGAGTATGTTTTTTTTTGTGATTTAAGATTATATTCCTTTTTCTAGTTTAACCTCGTATATTTTAAAAACCATAAAAGGTATTTAAAAAGTAAAAAGATGAATAAGAGAAATGAAGATTTTTGTTTAAAAAAACAATTTTTTCTTAAAATTGATTTAAGAAAAATATGGAAAATTTACGGGAGAGACTGAGTATGTTTGTTTTTTGGTGATTTAAGATTTTATTCCTTTTTCTAGTTTAACCTCGTTTATTTTAAAAACCATAAAAGATATTTAAAAAGTAAAAAGATGAATAAGAGAAATGAAGATTTTTGTTTAAAAAGACAATTTTTTCTTAAAATTGATTTAAGAAAAATATCGAAAATTTACGGGAGAGACTGAGTATGTTTTTTTGTGATTTAAGATTTTATTCCTTTTTCTAGTTTAACCTCGTATATTTTAAAAACCATAAAAGATATTTAAAAAGTAAAAAGATGAATATGAGAAATGAAGATTTTTGTTTAAAAAGACATTTTTGTTTTAAAATAGATTCAAGAAAAATATCGAAAATTTACGGGAGAGACTGAGTATGTTTTTTTTGTGATATAAGATTTTATTTCTTTTTCTAGTTTAACCTCGTATATTTTAAAAACCATAAAAGGTATTTAAAAAGTAAAAAGATGAATAAGAAAAATGAAGATTTTTGTTTAAAAAGACAATTTTTGCTTAAAATTGATTTAAGAAAAATATCGAAAATTTACGGGAGAGACTGAGTATGTTTTTTTTGTGATTTAAGATTATATTCCTTTTTCTAGTTTAACCTCGTATATTTTAAAAACCATAAAAGATATTTAAAAAGTAAAAAGATGAATAAGAGAAATGAAGATTTTTGTTTAAAAGTACAATTTTTTCCTAAAATTGATTTAAGAAAAATATCAAAAATTTACGGAAGAGACTGAGAATGTTTTTTTTTGTGATTTAAGATTTTATTCCTTTTTCTAGTTTAACCTTGTATGTTTTAAAAACCATAAAAGGTATTTAAAAAGTAAAAAGATGAATAAGAAAAATGAAGATTTTTGTTTAATAAGGCAATTTTTTCTTAAAATTGATTTAAGAAAAATATCGAAAATTTACGGGAGAGACTGAGTATGTTTTTTTTGTGATTTAAGATTTTATTCCTTTTTCTAGTTTAACCTCGTATATTTTAAAAACCATAAAAGGTATTTAAAAAGTAAAAAGATGAATAAGAGAAATGAAGATTTTTGTTTAAAAAAACAATTTTTTCTTAAAATTGATTTAAGAAAAATATGGAAAATTTACGGGAGAGACTGAGTATGTTTGTTTTTTGGTGATTTAAGATTTTATTCCTTTTTCTAGTTTAACCTCGTTTATTTTAAAAACCATAAAAGATATTTAAAAAGTAAAAAGATGAATAAGAGAAATGAAGATTTTTGTTTAAAAAGACAATTTTTTCTTAAAATTGATTTAAGAAAAATATCGAAAATTTACGGGAGAGACTGAGTATGTTTTTTTGTGATTTAAGATTTTATTCCTTTTTCTAGTTTAACCTCGTATATTTTAAAAACCATAAAAGATATTTAAAAAGTAAAAAGATGAATATGAGAAATGAAGATTTTTGTTTAAAAAGACATTTTTGTTTTAAAATAGATTCAAGAAAAATATCGAAAATTTACGGGAGAGACTGAGTATGTTTTTTTTGTGATATAAGATTTTATTCCTTTTTCTAGTTTAACCTCGTATATTTTAAAAACCATAAAAGGTATTTAAAAAGTAAAAAGATGAATAAGAAAAATGAAGGTTTTTGTTTAAAAAGACAATTTTTGCTTAAAATTGATTTAAGAAAAATATTGAAAATTTACGGGAGAGACTGAGTATGTTTTTTTTGTGATTTAAGATTATATTCCTTTTTCTAGTTTAACCTCGTATATTTTAAAAACCATAAAAGATATTTAAAAAGTAAAAAGATGAATAAGAGAAATGAAGATTTTTGTTTAAAAGGACAATTTTTTCCTAAAATTGATTTAAGAAAAATATCGAAAATTTACGGGAGAGACTGAGTATGTTTTTTTTGTGATTTAAGATTATATTCCTTTTTCTAGTTTAACCTCGTTTATTTTAAAAACCATAAAAGATATTTAAAAAGTAAAAAGATGAATAAGAGAAATGAAGATTTTTGTTTAAAAGTACAATTTTTTCCTAAAATTGATTTAAGAAAAATATCAAAAATTTACGGAAGAGACTGAGAATGTTTTTTTTTGTGATTTAAGATTTTATTCCTTTATCTAGTTTAACCTTGTATGTTTTAAAAACCATAAAAGGTATTTAAAAAGTAAAAAGATGAATAAGAAAAATGAAGATTTTTGTTTAATAAGGCAATTTTTTCTTTAAATTGATTTCAGAAAAATATCGAACATTTACGAGAGAGACTGAGTATGTTTTTTTTGTGATTTAAGATTTTATTCCTTTTTCTAGTTTAACCTCGTATATTTTAAAAACCATAAAAGATATTTAAAAAGTAAAAAGATAAATAAGAGAAATGAAGATTTTTGTTTAAAAAGACAATTTTTTCTTAAAATTGATTTAAGAAAAATATCGAAAATTTACGGGAGAGACTGAGTACGTTTTTTTGGGATTTAAGGTTTTATTTCTTTTTCTAGTTTAACCTCGTATATTTTAAAAACCATAAAAGATATTTAAAAAGTAAAAAGATGAATAAAAGAAATGAAGATTTTTGTTTAAAAAAAACAATTTTTTCTTAAAATTGATTTAAGAAAAATATCGAACATTTACGGGAGAGACTGAGTATGTTTTTTTTGTGATTTAAGATTTTATTCCTTTTTCTAGTTTAACCTCGTATATTTTAAAAACCATAAAAGGTATTTAAAAAGTAAAAAGATGAATAAGAAAAATGAAGATTTTTGTTTAATAAGGCAATTTTTTCTTTAAATTGATTTCAGAAAAATATCGAACATTTACGAGAGAGACTGAGTATGTTTTTTTTGTGATTTAAGATTTTATTCCTTTTTCTAGTTTAACCTCGTATATTTTAAAAACCATAAAAGATATTTAAAAAGTAAAAAGATAAATAAGAGAAATGAAGATTTTTGTTTAAAAAGACAATTTTTTCTTAAAATTGATTTAAGAAAAATATCGAAAATTTACGGGAGAGACTGAGTACGTTTTTTTGGGATTTAAGGTTTTATTTCTTTTTCTAGTTTAACCTCGTATATTTTAAAAACCATAAAAGATATTTAAAAAGTAAAAAGATGAATAAGAAAAATGAAGATTTTTGTTTAAAAAGACAATTTTTTCTTAAAATTGATTTCAGAAAAATATCGAACATTTACGGGAGAGACTGAGTATGTTTTTTTTGTGATTTAAGATTTTATTCCTTTTTCTAGTTTAACCTCGTATATTTTAAAAACCATAAAAGGTATTTAAAAAGTAAAAAGATGAATAAGAAAAATGAAGATTTTTGTTTAATAAGGCAATTTTTTCTTTAAATTGATTTCAGAAAAATATCGAACATTTACGAGAGAGACTGAGTATGTTTTTTTTGTGATTTAAGATTTTATTCCTTTTTCTAGTTTAACCTCGTATATTTTAAAAACCATAAAAGATATTTAAAAAGTAAAAGGATAAATAAGAGAAATGAAGATTTTTGTTTAAAAAGACAATTTTTTCTTAAAATTGATTTAAGAAAAATATCGAAAATTTACGGGAGAGACTGAGTACGTTTTTTTGGGATTTAAGGTTTTATTTCTTTTTCTAGTTTAACCTCGTATATTTTAAAAACCATAAAAGATATTTAAAAAGTAAAAAGATGAATAAAAGAAATGAAGATTTTTGTTTAAAAAAAACAATTTTTTCTTAAAATTGATTTAAGAAAAATATCGAACATTTACGGGAGAGACTGAGTATGTTTTTTTTGTGATTTAAGATTTTATTCCTTTTTCTAGTTTAACCTCGTATATTTTAAAAACCATAAAAGATATTTAAAAAGTAAAAAGATGAATAAGAGAAATGAAGATTTTTGTTTAAAAAGACAATTTTTTCTTAAAATTGATTTAAGAAAAATATCGAAAATTTACGGGAGAGACTGAGTACGTTTTTTTGGGATTTAAGGTTTTATTTCTTTTTCTAGTTTAACCTCGTATATTTTAAAAACCATAAAAGATATTTAAAAAGTAAAAAGATGAATAAAAGAAATGAAGATTTTTGTTTAAAAAAAACAATTTTTTCTTAAAATTGATTTAAGAAAAATATCGAACATTTACGGGAGAGACTGAGTATGTTTTTTTTGTGATTTAAGATTTTATTCCTTTTTCTAGTTTAACCTCGTATATTTTAAAAACCATAAAAGGTATTTAAAAAGTAAAAAGATGAATAAGAAAAATGAAGATTTTTGTTTAATAAGGCAATTTTTTCTTTAAATTGATTTCAGAAAAATATCGAACATTTACGAGAGAGACTGAGTATGTTTTTTTTGTGATTTAAGATTTTATTCCTTTTTCTAGTTTAACCTCGTATATTTTAAAAACCATAAAAGATATTTAAAAAGTAAAAAGATAAATAAGAGAAATGAAGATTTTTGTTTAAAAAGACAATTTTTTCTTAAAATTGATTTAAGAAAAATATCGAAAATTTACGGGAGAGACTGAGTACGTTTTTTTGGGATTTAAGGTTTTATTTCTTTTTCTAGTTTAACCTCGTATATTTTAAAAACCATAAAAGATATTTAAAAAGTAAAAAGATGAATAAAAGAAATGAAGATTTTTGTTTAAAAAAAACAATTTTTTCTTAAAATTGATTTAAGAAAAATATCGAACATTTACGGGAGAGACTGAGTATGTTTTTTTTGTGATTTAAGATTTTATTCCTTTTTCTAGTTTAACCTCGTATATTTTAAAAACCATAAAAGATATTTAAAAAGTAAAAAGATGAATAAGAGAAATGAAGATTTTTGTTTAAAAAGACAATTTTTTCTTAAAATTGATTTAAGAAAAATATCGAAAATTTACGGGAGAGACTGAGTACGTTTTTTTGGGATTTAAGGTTTTATTTCTTTTTCTAGTTTAACCTCGTATATTTTAAAAACCATAAAAGATATTTAAAAAGTAAAAAGATGAATAAAAGAAATGAAGATTTTTGTTTAAAAAAAACAATTTTTTCTTAAAATTGATTTAAGAAAAATATCGAACATTTACGGGAGAGACTGAGTATGTTTTTTTTGTGATTTAAGATTTTATTCCTTTTTCTAGTTTAACCTCGTATATTTTAAAAACCATAAAAGGTATTTAAAAAGTAAAAAGATGAATAAGAAAAATGAATATTTTTGTTTAATAAGGCAATTTTTTCTTTAAATTGATTTCAGAAAAATATCGAACATTTACGAGAGAGACTGAGTATGTTTTTTTTGTGATTTAAGATTTTATTCCTTTTTCTAGTTTAACCTCGTATATTTTAAAAACCATAAAAGATATTTAAAAAGTAAAAGGATAAATAAGAGAAATGAAGATTTTTGTTTAAAAAGACAATTTTTTCTTAAAATTGATTTAAGAAAAATATCGAAAATTTACGGGAGAGACTGAGTACGTTTTTTTGGGATTTAAGGTTTTATTTCTTTTTCTAGTTTAACCTCGTATATTTTAAAAACCATAAAAGATATTTAAAAAGTAAAAAGATGAATAAAAGAAATGAAGATTTTTGTTTAAAAAAAACAATTTTTTCTTAAAATTGATTTAAGAAAAATATCGAACATTTACGGGAGAGACTGAGTATGTTTTTTTTGTGATTTAAGATTTTATTCCTTTTTCTAGTTTAACCTCGTATATTTTAAAAACCATAAAAGATATTTAAAAAGTAAAAAGATGAATAAGAGAAATGAAGATTTTTGTTTAAAAAGACAATTTTTTCTTAAAATTGATTTAAGAAAAATATCGAAAATTTACGGGAGAGACTGAGTACGTTTTTTTGGGATTTAAGGTTTTATTTCTTTTTCTAGTTTAACCTCGTATATTTTAAAAACCATAAAAGATATTTAAAAAGTAAAAAGATGAATAAAAGAAATGAAGATTTTTGTTTAAAAAAAACAATTTTTTCTTAAAATTGATTTAAGAAAAATATCGAACATTTACGGGAGAGACTGAGTATGTTTTTTTTGTGATTTAAGATTTTATTCCTTTTTCTAGTTTAACCTCGTATATATTAAAAACCATAAAAGATATTTAAAAAGTAAAAAGATGAATAAGAGAAATGAAGATTTTTGTTTAAAAAGACAATTTTTTCTTAAAATTGATTTAAGAAAAATATCGAAAATTTACGGGAGAGACTGAGTACGTTTTTTTGGGATTTAAGGTTTTATTTCTTTTTCTAGTTTAACCTCGTATATTTTAAAAACCATAAAAGATATTTAAAAAGTAAAAAGATGAATAAAAGAAATGAAGATTTTTGTTTAAAAAAAACAATTTTTTCTTAAAATTGATTTAAGAAAAATATCGAACATTTACGGGAGAGACTGAGTATGTTTTTTTTGTGATTTAAGATTTTATTCCTTTTTCTAGTTTAACCTCGTATATTTTAAAAACCATAAAAGGTATTTAAAAAGTAAAAAGATGAATAAGAAAAATGAATATTTTTGTTTAATAAGGCAATTTTTTCTTTAAATTGATTTCAGAAAAATATCGAACATTTACGGGAGAGACTGAGTATGTTTTTTTGGGATTTAAGGTTTTATTTCTTTTTCTAGTTTAACCTCGTATATTTTAAAAACCATAAAAGATATTTAAAAAGTAAAAAGATGAATAAAAGAAATGAAGATTTTTGTTTAAAAAGACAATATTTTCTTAAAATTGATTTAAGAAAAATATCGAACATTTACGGGAGAGACTGAGTATGTTTTTTTTGTGATTTAAGATTTTATTCCTTTTTCTAGTTTAACCTCGTATATTTTAAAAACCATAAAAGATATTTAAAAAGTAAAAAGATGAATAAGAGAAATGAAGATTTTTGTTTAAAAAGACAATTTTTTCTTAAAATTGATTTAAGAAAAATATCGAAAATTTACGGGAGAGACTGAGTACGTTTTTTTGGGATTTAAGGTTTTATTTCTTTTTCTAGTTTAACCTCGTATATTTTAAAAATCATAAAAGATATTTAAAAAGTAAAAAGATGAATAAAAGAAATGAAGATTTTTGTTTAAAAAAAACAATTTTTTCTTAAAATTGATTTAAGAAAAATATCGAACATTTACGGGAGAGACTGAGTATGTTTTTTTTGTGATTTAAGATTTTATTCCTTTTTCTAGTTTAACCTCGTATATATTAAAAACCATAAAAGATATTTAAAAAGTAAAAAGATGAATAAGAGAAATGAAGATTTTTGTTTAAAAAGACAATTTTTTCTTAAAATTGATTTAAGAAAAATATCGAAAATTTACGGGAGAGACTGAGTACGTTTTTTTGGGATTTAAGGTTTTATTTCTTTTTCTAGTTTAACCTCGTATATTTTAAAAACCATAAAAGATATTTAAAAAGTAAAAAGATGAATAAAAGAAATGAAGATTTTTGTTTAAAAAAAACAATTTTTTCTTAAAATTGATTTAAGAAAAATATCGAACATTTACGGGAGAGACTGAGTATGTTTTTTTTGTGATTTAAGATTTTATTCCTTTTTCTAGTTTAACCTCGTATATTTTAAAAACCATAAAAGGTATTTAAAAAGTAAAAAGATGAATAAGAAAAATGAATATTTTTGTTTAATAAGGCAATTTTTTCTTTAAATTGATTTCAGAAAAATATCGAACATTTACGGGAGAGACTGAGTATGTTTTTTTGGGATTTAAGGTTTTATTTCTCTTTCTAGTTTAACCTCGTATATTTTAAAAACCATAAAAGATATTTAAAAAGTAAAAAGATGAATAAAAGAAATGAAGATTTTTGTTTAAAAAGACAATTTTTTCTTAAAATTGATTTAAGAAAAATATCGAACATTTACGGGAGAGACTGAGTATGTTTTTTTTGTGATTTAAGATTTTATTCCTTTTTCTAGTTTAACCTCGTATATTTTAAAAACCATAAAAGATATTTAAAAAGTAAAAAGATGAATAAGAGAAATGAAGATTTTTGTTTAAAAAGACAATTTTTTCTTAAAATTGATTTAAGAAAAATATCGAAAATTTACGGGAGAGACTGAGTACGTTTTTTTGGGATTTAAGGTTTTATTTCTTTTTCTAGTTTAACCTCGTATATTTTAAAAACCATAAAAGATATTTAAAAAGTAAAAAGATGAATAAAAGCAATGAAGATTTTTGTTTAAAAAAAACAATTTTTTCTTAAAATTGATTTAAGAAAAATATCGAACATTTACGGGAGAGACTGAGTATGTTTTTTTTGTGATTTAAGATTTTATTCCTTTTTCTAGTTTAACCTCGTATATATTAAAAACCATAAAAGATATTTAAAAAGTAAAAAGATGAATAAGAGAAATGAAGATTTTTGTTTAAAAAGACAATTTTTTCTTAAAATTGATTTAAGAAAAATATCGAAAATTTACGGGAGAGACTGAGTACGTTTTTTTGGGATTTAAGGTTTTATTTCTTTTTCTAGTTTAACCTCGTATATTTTAAAAACCATAAAAGATATTTAAAAAGTAAAAAGATGAATAAGACAAATGAAGATTTTTGTTTAAAAAAAACAATTTTTTCTTAAAATTGATTTAAGAAAAATATCGAACATTTACGGGAGAGACTGAGTATGTTTTTTTTGTGATTTAAGATTATATTCCTTTTTCTAGTTTAACCTCGTATATTTTAAAAACCATAAAAGATATTTAAAAAGTAAAAAGATGAATAAAAGAAATGAAGATTTTTGTTTAAAAAGACAATTTTTTCTTAAAATTGATTTAAGAAAAATATCGAACATTTACGGGAGAGACTGAGTATGTTTTTTTTGTGATTTAAGATTTTATTCCTTTTTCTAGTTTAACCTCGTATATTTTAAAAACCATAAAAGATATTTAAAAAGTAAAAAGATGAATAAGAGAAATGAAGATTTTTGTTTAAAAAGACAATTTTTTCTTAAAATTGATTTAAGAAAAATATCGAAAATTTACGGGAGAGACTGAGTACGTTTTTTTGGGATTTAAGGTTTTATTTCTTTTTCTAGTTTAACCTCGTATATTTTAAAAACCATAAAAGATATTTAAAAAGTAAAAACATGAATAAAAGAAATGAAGATTTTTGTTTAAAAAAAACAATTTTTTCTTAAAATTGATTTAAGAAAAATATCGAACATTTACGGGAGAGACTGAGTATGTTTTTTTTGTGATTTAAGATTTTATTCCTTTTTCTAGTTTAACCTCGTATATATTAAAAACCATAAAAGATATTTAAAAAGTAAAAAGATGAATAAGAGAAATGAAGATTTTTGTTTAAAAAGACAATTTTTTCCTAAAATTGATTTAAGAAAAATATCGAAAATTTACGGGAGAGACTGAGTACGTTTTTTTGGGATTTAAGGTTTTATTACTTTTTCTAGTTTAACCTCGTATATTTTAAAAACTAAAAAGATATTTAAAAAGTAAAAAGATGAATAAGAGAAATGAAGATTTTTGTTTAAAAAAAACAATTTTTTCTTAAAATTGATATAAGAAAAATATCGAACATTTACGGGAGAGACTGAGTATGTTTTTTTTGTGATTTAAGATTTTATTCCTTTTTCTAGTTTAACCTCGTATATTTTAAAAACCATAAAAGGTATTTAAAAAGTAAAAAGATGAATAAGAAAAATGAATATTTTTGTTTAATAAGGCAATTTTTTCTTTAAATTGATTTCAGAAAAATATCGAACATTTACGGGAGAGACTGAGTATGTTTTTTTGGGATTTAAGGTTTTATTTCTTTTTCTAGTTTAACCTCGTATATTTTAAAAACCATAAAAGATATTTAAAAAGTAAAAAGATGAATAAAAGAAATGAAGATTTTTGTTTAAAAAGACAATTTTTTCTTAAAATTGATTTAAGAAAAATATCGAACATTTACGGGAGAGACTGAGTATGTTTTTTTTGTGATTTAAGATTTTATTCCTTTTTCTAGTTTAACCTCGTATATTTTAAAAACCATAAAAGATATTTAAAAAGTAAAAAGATGAATAAGAGAAATGAAGATTTTTGTTTAAAAAGACAATTTTTTCTTAAAATTGATTTAAGAAAAATATCGAAAATTTACGGGAGAGACTGAGTACGTTTTTTTGGGATTTAAGGTTTTATTTCTTTTTCTAGTTTAACCTCGTATATTTTAAAAACCATAAAAGATATTTAAAAAGTAAAAAGATGAATAAAAGAAATGAAGATTTTTGTTTAAAAAAAACAATTTTTTCTTAAAATTGATTTAAGAAAAATATCGAACATTTACGGGAGAGACTGAGTATGTTTTTTTTGTGATTTAAGATTTTATTCCTTTTTCTAGTTTAACCTCGTATATATTAAAAACCATAAAAGATATTTAAAAAGTAAAAAGATGAAATGAAGATTTTTGTTTAAAAAGACAATTTTTTCTTAAAATTGATTTAAGAAAAATATCGAAAATTTACGGGAGAGACTGAGTACGTTTTTTTGGGATTTAAGGTTTTATTTCTTTTTCTAGTTTAACCTCGTATATTTTAAAAACCATAAAAGATATTTAAAAAGTAAAAAGATGAATAAAAGAAATGAAGATTTTTGTTTAAAAAAAACAATTTTTTCTTAAAATTGATTTCAGAAAAATATCGAACATTTACGGGAGAGACTGAGTATGTTTTTTTTGTGATTTAAGATTTTATTCCTTTTTCTAGTTTAACCTCGTATATTTTAAAAACCATAAAAGATATTTAAAAAGTAAAAAGATGAATAAGAGAAATGAAGATTTTTGTTTAAAAAGACAATTTTTTCTTAAAATTGATTTAAGAAAAATATCGAAAATTTACGGGAGAGACTGAGTACGTTTTTTTGGGATTTAAGGTTTTATTTCTTTTTCTAGTTTAACCTCGTATATTTTAAAAACCATAAAAGATATTTAAAAAGTAAAAAGATGAATAAAAGAAATGAAGATTTTTGTTTAAAAAAAACAATTTTTTCTTAAAATTGATTTCAGAAAAATATCGAACATTTACGGGAGAGACTGAGTATGTTTTTTTTGTGATTTAAGATTTTATTCCTTTTTCTAGTTTAACCTCGTATATTTTAAAAACCATAAAAGATATTTAAAAAGTAAAAAGATAAATAAGAGAAATGAAGATTTTTGTTTAAAAAGACAATTTTTTCTTAAAATTGATTTAAGAAAAATATCGAAAATTTACGGGAGAGACTGAGTATGTTTTTTTTGTGATTTAAGATTTTATTCCTTTTTCTAGTTTAACCTCGTATATTTTAAAAACCATAAAAGGTATTTAAAAAGTAAAAAGATGAATAAGAAAAATGAAGATTTTTGTTTAATAAGGCAATTTTTTCTTTAAATTGATTTCAGAAAAATATCGAACATTTACGAGAGAGACTGAGTATGTTTTTTTTGTGATTTAAGATTTTATTCCTTTTTCTAGTTTAACCTCGTATATTTTAAAAACCATAAAAGATATTTAAAAAGTAAAAATATAAATAAGAGAAATGAAGATTTTTGTTTAAAAAGACAATTTTTTCTTAAAATTGATTTAAGAAAAATATCGAAAATTTACGGGAGAGACTGAGTACGTTTTTTTGGGATTTAAGGTTTTATTTCTTTTTCTAGTTTAACCTCGTATATTTTAAAAACCATAAAAGATATTTAAAAAGTAAAAAGATGAATAAAAGAAATGAAGATTTTTGTTTAAAAAAAACAATTTTTTCTTAAAATTGATTTAAGAAAAATATCGAACATTTACGGGAGAGACTGAGTATGTTTTTTTTGTGATTTAAGATTTTATTCCTCTTTCTAGTTTAACCTCGTATATTTTAAAAACCAAAAAGATATTTAAAAAGTAAAAAGATGAATAAGAGAAATGAAGATTTTTGTTTAAAAAGACAATTTTTTCTTAAAATTGATTTAAGAAAAATATCGAAAATTTACGGGAGAGACTGAGTACGTTTTTTTGGGATTTAAGGTTTTATTTCTTTTTCTAGTTTAACCTCGTATATTTTAAAAACCATAAAAGGTATTTAAAAAGTAAAAACATGAATAAGAAAAATGAAGATTTTTGTTTAATAAGGCAATTTTTTCTTTAAATTGATTTCAGAAAAATATCGAACATTTACGAGAGAGACTGAGTATGTTTTTTTTGTGATTTAAGATTATATTCCTTTTAATAGTTTAACCTCGTATATTTTAAAAACCATAAAAGATATTTAAAAAGTAAAAAGATAAATAAGAGAAATGAAGATTTTTGTTTAAAAAGACAATTTTTGCTTAAAATTGATTTAAGAAAAATATCGAAAATTTACGGGAGAGACTGAGTATGTTTTTTTGTGATTTAAGATTTTATTCCTTTTTCTAGTTTAACCTCGTATATTTTAAAAACCATAAAAGATATTTAAAAAGTAAAAAGATGAATATGAGAAATGAAGATTTTTGTTTAAAAAGACAATTTTTGCTTAAAATTGATTTAAGAAAAATATCGAAAATTTACGGGAGAGACTGAGTATGTTTTTTTGTGATTTAAGATTTTATTCCTTTTTCTAGTTTAACCTCGTATATTTTAAAAACCATAAAAGATATTTAAAAAGTAAATAGATGAATATGAGAAATGAAGATTTTTGTTTAAAAAGACAATTTTTGCTTAAAATTGATTTAAGAAAAATATCGAAAATTTACGGGAGAGACTGAGTATGTTTTTTTGTGATTTAAGATTTTATTCCTTTTTCTAGTTTAACCTCGTATATTTTAAAAACCATAAAAGGTATTTAAAAAGTAAAAAAAAGAATAAGAGAAATGAAGATTTTTGTTTAAAAAGACAATTTTTTCTTAAAATTGATTTCAGAAAAATATCGAACATTTACGGGAGAGACTGAGTATGTTTTTCTTTGTGATTTAAGATTATATTCCTTTTTCTAGTTTAACCTCGTTTATTTTAAAAACCACAAAAGATATTTAAAAAGTAAAAAGATGAATAAGAGAAATGAAGATTTTTGTTTAAAAAGACAATTTTTTCTTAAAATTAATTTAAGAAAAATATCGAAAATTTACGGGAGAGACTGAGTACGTTTTTTTGGGATTTAAGGTTTTATTTCTTTTTCTAGTTTAACCTCGTATATTTTAAAAACCATAAAAGATATTTAAAAAGTAAAAAGATGTATAAAAGAAATGAAGATTTTTGTTTAAAAAAAACAATTTTTTCTTAAAATTGATTTAAGAAAAATATCGAACATTTACGGGAGAGACTGAGTATGTTTTTTTTGTGATTTAAGATTATATTCCTTTTTCTAGTTTAACCTCGTTTATTTTAAAAATTATAAAAGATATTTAAAAAGTAAAAAGATGAATAAGAGAAATGAAGATTTTTGTTTAAAAAAAACAATTTTTTCTTAAAATTGATTTAAGAAAAATATCGAACATTTACGGGAGAGACTGAGTATGTTTTTTTTGTGATTTAAGATTATATTCCTTTTTCTAGTTTAACCTCGTTTATTTTAAAAACCATAAAAGATATTTAAAAAGTAAAAAGATGAATAAGAGAAATGAAGATTTTTGTTTAAAAGGACAATTTTTTCCTAAAATTGATTTAAGAAAAATATCGAAAATTTACGGGAGAGACTGAGTATGTTTTTTTGTGATTTAAGATTTTATTCCTTTTTCTAGTTTAACCTCGTATATTTTAAAAACCATAAAAGGTATTTAAAAAGTAAAAAGATGAATAAGAAAAATTAAGATTTTTGTTTAAAAAGATAATTTTTTCTTAAAATTGATTTAAGAAAAATATCGAAAATTTACGGGAGAGACTGAGTACGTTTTTTTGGGATTTAAGGTTTTATTTCTTTTTCTAGTTTAACCTCGTATATTTTAAAAACCATAAAAGATATTTAAAAAGTAAAAAGATGAATAAGACAAATGAAGATTTTTGTTTAAAAAAAACAATTTTTTCTTAAAATTGATTTAAGAAAAATATCGAACATTTACGGGAGAGACTGAGTATGTTTTTTTTGTGATTTAAGATTATATTCCTTTTTCTAGTTTAACCTCGTTTATTTTAAAAATTATAAAAGATATTTAAAAAGTAAAAAGATGAATAAGAGAAATGAAGATTTTTGTTTAAAAAGACAATTTTTTCCTAAAATTGATTTAAGAAAAATATCGAAAATTTACGGGAGAGACTGAGTACGTTTTTTTGGGATTTAAGGTTTTATTCCTTTTTCTAGTTTAACCTCGTATATTTTAAAAACCATAAAAGATATTTAAAAAGTAAAAAGATGAATAAGAGAAATGAAGATTTTTGTTTAAAAAAAACAATTTTTTCTTAAAATTGATTTAAGAAAAATATCGAACATTTACGGGAGAGACTGAGTATGTTTTTTTTGTGATTTAAGATTTTATTCCTTTTTCTAGTTTAACTTCGTTTATTTTAAAAACCATAAAAGATATTTAAAAAGTAAAAAGATGAATAAGAAAAATGAAGATTTTTGTTTAAAAAAACAACTTTTTCTTAAAATTGATTTAAGAAAAATATCGAAAATTTACGGGAGAGACTGAGTATGTTTTTTTTGTGATTTAAGATTTTATTCCTTTTTCTAGTTAACCTCGTATATTTTAAAAACCATAAAATATATTTAAAAAGTAAAAAGATGAATAAGAGAAATGAAGATTTTTGTTTAAAGAATATTAAAATACTAAAAGTATTGAGATTTTCACAATTTTTATTTAATGTATAACGCGTTTCACTATCTTATAGCTTCATCAGATACATAATTAAAATCGAACTTACAAAGTTATGATATAAATAAAATGAAATGTGACATAATGACACAATGATGGTCGAAAATCATGTGGTATAAATAAACTGAAATAAAACAAATGTACTACAAATTGCAATAAGGACAAAGTTAATAATAATAAATTTTTACGATAGTAGTAATATATACAGGATTAGTACATAGACTTTTATGTAAATAAATTTAATAACGGTGAATTATTTAATTCTGTTTGATCATTCAGTAATGTATCAGAGTGTTTACATTTATTAATTTCTAGACTTTCTAATAAATTTAATTTAAAACCTTTATTTTCTTTGTGTAAAATATCAAAATTATTATTAAAGTTATGGTTTTCAGAAATTAGATGATTTGAATATGTAGAATCAGTTTTTTTATTAAGGAAGCTTCTGTTATGTTCTGTAATACGCTTTTTAAAAGTTCTACCTGTTTGTCCTATATATACTTTATTACAAGAACCACAATTAAGTTTATATACACCCGATTTTTGATCTTTTGAATTTTTAGTTTTATTGTTCTTAATGTATTTCCCTATTGTATTATTGGTTTTATATGAAATCGTAAAATTTTGTTTCATTAAAAAAGATTTTAATTTAGTACTACTTTTACCTAGATATGTTAAACTTTTGTATTGTTTAGTTTCTTTTATGTACGGATAAACTTCCTGGATGGCTTGTTTATAAGCTTTTTTAGAAATAATGTTGTCAATTAATTTGTGGTCGTAGCTATTATTAACTGCTATTTGTTTGATAATCAAATATTCTTTATTATAATTATTTTCAGTTAAAGGTGTATTCAATAATCTATGGATCATACTATTATATGCTGCGTGTTTATGTTGAATTGGATGAATAGAAGTATTGTGGATAGTTATATCTGTATGGGACGGTTTATGAAATATAGAAAATTCATGTTTTTTATTTACTCTATTAATTGTTAAATTCAAGAAGTTTATGCTATTTTCATCTTCTAATTCTATAGTGAAATTAATTTTAGGATGTATATTATTAATGAACTCAAGAAAACTATTTAATTGTCTGTTTGTACCTGTAAAACACGCAATAATATCATCTACATACCGATACCAATATATGAAGTTTGGTGACAGATTATGTTTGTGTATAATATTTTCAATGTTATCCATAAATATTTCGGCTAACAATTAATTTCACTATAGAATTAGAAGATGAAAATAGCATAAACTTCTTGGATTTAACAATTAATAGAGTAAATAAAAAACATGAATTTTCTATATTTCATAAACCGTCCCATACAGATATAACTATCCACAATACTTCTATTCATCCAATTCAACATAAACACGCAGCATATAATAGTATGATCCATAGATTATTGAATACACCTTTAACTGAAAATAATTATAATAAAGAATATTTGATTATCAAACAAATAGCAGTTAATAATGGCTACGACCACAAATTAATTGACAACATTATTTCTAAAAAAGCTTATAAACAAGCCATCCAGGAAGTTTATCCGTACATAAAAGAAACTAAACAATACAAAAGTTTAACATATCTAGGTAAAAGTAGTACTAAATTAAAATCTTTTTTAATGAAACAAAATTTTACGATTTCATATAAAACCAATAATACAATAGGGAAATACATTAAGAACAATAAAACTAAAAATTCAAAAGATCAAAAATCGGGTGTATATAAACTTAATTGTGGTTCTTGTAATAAAGTATATATAGGACAAACAGGTAGAACTTTTAAAAAGCGTATTACAGAACATAACAGAAGCTTCCTTAATAAAAAAACTGATTCTACATATTCAAATCATCTAATTTCTGAAAACCATAACTTTAATAATAATTTTGATATTTTACACAAAGAAAATAAAGGTTTTAAATTAAATTTATTAGAAAGTCTAGAAATTAATAAATGTAAACACTCTGATACATTACTGAATGATCAAACAGAATTAAATAATTCACCGTTATTAAATTTATTTACATAAAAGTCTATGTACTAATCCTGTATATATTACTACTATCGTAAAAATTTATTATTATTAACTTTGTCCTTATTGCAATTTGTAGTACATTTGTTTTATTTTAGTTTATTTATACCACATGATTTTCGACCATCATTGTGTCATTATGTCACATTTCATTTTATTTATATCATAACTTTGTAAGTTCGATTTTAATTATGTATCTGATGAAGCTATAAGATAGTGAAACGCGTTATACATTAAATAAAAATTGTGAAAATCTCAATACTTTTAGTATTTTAATATTCTTGGAATATGGATTTTCATCAAGTAACGACTAAGAATATTCAATATTTTTGTTTAAAAAGACAATTTTTTCCTAAAATTGATTTAAGAAAAATATCGAAAATTTACGGGAGAGACTGAGTATGTTTTTTTGTGATTTAAGATTTTATTCCTTTTTCTAGTTTAACCTCGTACATTTAAAAAACCGTAAAAGATATTTACAAAGTAAACAGATGAATAAGAGAAATGGAGATTTTTGTTTAAAAAAACAATTTTTTTTTAAAATTGATTTAAGAAAAATATCGAAAATTTACGGGAGAGACTGAGTATGTTTTTTTGTGATTTAAGATTTTATTCCTTTTTCTAGTTTAACCTCGTATATTTTAAAAACCATAAAAGATATTTAAAAAGTAAAAAGATGAATAAGAGAAATGAAGATTTTTCTTTAAAAAGACAATTTTTTCTTAAAATTGATTTAAGAAAAATATCGAAAATTTACGGGAGAGACTGAGTATGTTTTTTTTGTGATTTAAGATTATATTCCTTTTTCTAGATTAACCTCGTATATTTTAAAAACCATAAAAGATATTTAAAAAGTAAAAAGATGAATATGAGAAATGAAGATTTTTGTTTAAAAAGACAATTTTTGCTTAAAATTGATTTAAGAAATATATCGAAAATTTACGGAAGAGACTGAGAATGTTTTTTTTGGTGATATGCGATTTCATTCATCTTTCTCGTATTCAAATAGCAAGTACATTTTTGGAAAATGTGATAATTTTTCTAGATATATGCAATTTTTTATAGAAATTTATTATAGGATTTTAATCTTTATTCTAACGTTATTAAACTTTCACCAAAAAAAAACTACACCTACTTAAATCTATTAATTATTATTTATTTCCCAACAAAAGTAGAGTCACGACATGTAATAATAACAATTTTTGATGTTTAATTTTTTTGGTCAACAATTCGACCTCTTCAGGACAGTGAACTTTTCATCAACCGTTACCGTCATTGTCACACTTTCACTCCACAGTGCGTTCACTGACTTTTTAGTAACACATCCACTTTGTTCTTTGTGCCTCTATCAAAGAAAATTATCCGTTGGTTGAAGCATTCTTTAGTTTGTTTGGTTAGAAAGAGCGTGAAATCATTTAAAGTAGTATTTGTTATGAATCGTGTAGAAAGCACCCAAGAATGGCCAACAATTAGTTTCGTCCATCTAAAAGACAGATGTCTAAAATGTCAAATCTCAACAGTCAGATGTCAAATGTCTATTGTAAAATGTCATAGATATCAAAAAATTGAAATGTCGGAAATATCAAATTATCAAGTGTTTGAATGTCAAACGTCAAATATCAGAAATGTTAAATGTCAGATATGTAAAATATTAAATGATAGCTGTCAAAAATGTCAAATATCAAATGGTAACTGTTAAATATTGACTGTCAAATTTACCAGATTTATCAAATGTTAGAAATGTTAACTGTCAAAAATGTCAAATAATACATGCAAAGTAAAATATTAACTGTCAAAGATAACAAAAATGTCAAAAGTCAGAAAGGTTTAATCCAAGAACTGCCAAATGTCAGTAAATTTACATGTCAAAAATGTGAGCGTCTACAAGTATTGGAAATGTAAAAGGTCACTATCAAGTGTTGGATTGTCAAACGTCAAATATCAGAAATGTTAAATGTCAGATATGTTAAATGTGAAATGTTAGCTGTCAATAATGTCAAATATCAAGATACCAGAATTATCAAATGTCAGAAATGTTAACTGTCAAAAATGTCAAACTGAAATATTAACTGTCGAAGATAACAAAAATGTCAAAAGTCAAAAAAGTTAAATCCATGTCAGATATTAGAAGTTTTACATGTCAAAAATGTGAACGTCAACAAATATTGCAAATGTAAAAGGTCACCATCAAGTGTTGGAATGTCAAACGTCAAATATGAAATGCAAGCTGTCAAAAATGTCAAATATCAAATGGCAACTGTTAGATATCTACTGTCAAAGATACCAGAATTATTAAATGTCAAAATGTTAACTCTCAAGAATGTCAAATAATAAATTGCAAAGTAAAATATTAACTGTCAAAGATAACAAAAATATCAAAAGCCAGAAAGGTTAAATCCAAGAAATGACAAATGTCTGAAATTTTACATTTCAAAAATGTTAAATGTCGGAAAAATTGATCTGTTAGAAATGTCAAAGGTCGTACAGGTCAAATGTCGTAAACGACTTATTTTAAAAAATGTCAAATGTCAACTTTTAAATTTCCTCTGTCAACTGTCAAATATTAACTGTCACTGCCAAAAAAAATGTTAAATATCAAATGGCAACTGTTATATATCAACTGTCAAGGATAATAAAAATGTCAAAACTATGAAAAGTTAAATTCAATAAATGTCAAATGTCAGAATTTTACTTGTCAGAAATGTTAAATGTCTGAAAAATGGATCTGTCAGAAATGGCAAATTTCGTAAAGGTCAAATGTCGTAAACGACTTATTTTCAAAATTCCAAACTTTTAAATTTTCTCTGTCAACTGTTAAATAGAAACTGTCAAATGTCAACTATCAATGTCAAGTGTCAAATGTTAAATATCAAATGACAACTGTTAAACATCAACTGTCAAGGATAACAAAAATGTCAAACTCAGACATGTTAAATGTCGTAAACGACTTATGTCAAAAATGTTAACTGTCACGAACTGTCAAATGTAAAATATTAAATTATAAATGGCAACTGTCGCGTATTAACAGTCAAATTTCAAATGCCAACTGTCAAATGTCAATTTGTTGAAATTTTTTAGAAAGTATACAAACAAGAATATAGTAAATGGTATTAAGGAGAAATTGAAAAAAAGTCGATCCAGCAGTACTCGAAAAAGGAACCTTCAACTAAATTTTTTAAAAGGTATCTCAAATAATCATTTATTAAAGTTTTCAAATGCAACCCTCTCAACTGCCATATGTCACCTGTCAACTGCCAAATGTCAATTGTGAATGGTCAAACGTCAAATGTCTACTGTGAAATCACAGCTGTCAAATTCAGTGATTATTATTTAATTTTTATTTCGAAAGTAAACCGTTCAAAGAATAAATTGCGGTATGCGGTTAAAATACTGATTGTCCATGTTTGGCCACACTAAAATATATTTCTGTAAATTGTATTATTAGTAGATAAAACCTTTAAATAGTCGATATTTTGAAGATAAAGTTTTTTTGTACAACTGTCATTAAAAGTGACACTTTTAATGATAGCAAACAATGTTAAAAACGATTGTTTACATAGCAGCGTGTTAAAAATACTTTTAACACGTTGCCATATAAACAAGTTTACTTTTAACACGGTTTATACTTCATTTAAAAACTAGGAGGAGTGATTTGAAAAGCCAGACTTACAGCCAAATTAGTTACTAGAAAATTTACAAGGCGGCAAATTTAAATACATTTCTTTCATTTAAATAAAATTGAAAATAAATTTTTATGGACACTTTATATATGGTCTAAGATGGTCACAAAGTAAACTTACAATAATTATATTAAAAAAAGAAATCAATTAACAAAAGTCACCATTATAAATATTTCACACTTTGAAAACATAACCTATAAATGTCACAAATTACTTGATAAATGTAAGTGGCAAATTTTTATAGTGTAAACTTGCCTCGAAATTAACCAATAAACAAACGCGAGTGTTGCCAACTTAAATTCAAATCGCTCCTCCTAGTTTTTAAATAAGGTATAGTTTACTTTTAACACGGTTTGGTTCATTGTCATTGAAAATTCGCTCGTTTCATTATCAAACTAGGGAAGTTGTACAAAAAACATTGTATGGTATTTGTGTTAAAAGTGATTTTATTTTGTTCGTGAAATTGTTCAATTCGCTCCGCTCATTTCACAAACGTTTTCACTCACAAAATAAAACCTCACTTTTAACACTCATATCATAAATAACTATTTATTTAAAAAAAAAGATATTCTACGCTAATGATTTTTACTCTACTATAAGCCTTGACCCGATTTTACTAAAATACCCTTATTTCCAGGATTTCAGCCCTTTCGTTAAACCTGCGCACTGTCTCCACGTCGATAACGAACAATGGAAATTATTCGGAACAGTGAAATCATAAAATTTTCACTTTTTCAGGCTTTATGTACCAAGTAAATGGAATTTTCGATGACTCTAAAACATTCTATGAATAAGTATGCATTATATGCTATTTAAGTGAATCATGTTTTTTTTAAGATGAAATGTAATGGAAATTCCGATTTCACTCATTGGCAAACTTTGATGAGAATTTATATAAACTATTCATATTTAAATATTTTTATGCTTGTTATCAATTTATTTATTTACAGTAATTTTGTTATCTTTTGTGGTTTTGGTATATATTAGAATATGTACGGCGGTATATTAAACTAAATAACTTCTTTAAAATACCTCGTACAACAATTCGCACTTCAATCACGTCTATCGCCAACTATTACAATTACAATTTTTTTTCTCTGTCCAAAGCGGTCCCTTATATATGAAATCAACTCCTTCTAGAAGCTTCCACAATTACATTCAGAATAACGTCTTTAAAATACCTCGTTCAACAATTCGCACTTTAATCACGTCTATCGCCAACTATTACAATTACAATTATTCTTCTCCGTCCAAAGCGGTCCCTTATATCTGAAATTAATTCCTTCTAGAAGCCCCCACAATTACATCAAGAATAACTTCTTTAAAATACCTCGTCCAACAATTCGCACGCACTTCAATCACGTCTATCGCCAACTATTACAATTACAATTATTCTCCCCCGTCCAAAGCAGTTATATATGAAATCAATTCCTTCTAGAAGCTTCCACAATTACATCCAGAATAAGGTCTTTAAAATACCTGGTACAACAATTCGCATTTTAATCACGTCTATCGCCAACTATTACAATTACAATTATTCTCCCCCGTCCAAAGCAGTTATATTTGAAATCAATTCCTTCTAGAAGCTTCCACAATTACATCCAGAATAAGGTCTTTAAAATACCTGGTACAACAATTCGCATTTTAATCACGTCTATCGCCAACTATTACAATTACAATTATTCTTCTCCGTCCAACGCGGTCTCTTATATATAAAACTAGCTGACCCGGCGGACTTCGTACCGCAAGTCATCGTCATATTTTCTCATTAGTTATCAGGTTTATACTATTTTTTTTTTCGTTATATTTTGTAGTTTATCGATAAAATATATTAGATGCATCACAATACTTAAATTAGTAAGAATTTCTCGTTAAAATATAAATGATATTAACTGCGCCACCTTCCGGTGGCGTCACAATACTTAAGTGAGGATTGCTCGTTTAAATATATATGTGATATTAACTGCGCCACCTTACGGTGGCGTGATATAAAGTAATCAAATAAGTAGTGGTTGCTCGTTTAATGGAAGCGCCATCTTGTGGTAGCTTTCATTAATACGAATATCATATTCATCTTACCCATTAAAAATACATTATCATACTGATTTTCATGACAATCGGTTTGAACAGGGCGGAAGTCGATACTTTACTGCGCCGCCTGGTGGCGAGTTACATCAATGGGAATAGCATATAAACCTTCTGCGTGGAAAAATACATGTACATACCAATTTTCAATATATATATATATATATATATATATATATATATATATATATATATATATATATATATATATATGATATCAATTGCGCCACCTTACGGTGGCGTGATATAAAGTAATCAAATAAGTTGTGGTTGCTCGTTTAATGTAAGCGCCATCTGGTGGTAACTGCCATTAATACGAATATCATATTTATATTAACCATTAAAAATACAGCATCATACTGACTTTCATGACAATCGGTTGAACAGGGCAGAAGTTGCTACTCTGCAGCGCCACCTGGTGGCGAATGGCATCAATGAGCATATCATACAAACCTTTTCCGTCGAAAAATACATATACATACCAATTTTTATGACAATCGGTTGAACGGGGCAGAAGTTGCTACTCTGCTGCGCCACCTGGTGGCAAGTGGCATCAATGTGCATAGCATATTCGTTTTCTCCGTCAAAAAATACATATACCTACCAATTTTTATGACAATCGGTTGAACGGGGCAGAAGTTACTACTCTGCCGCGCCACCTGGTGGCGAGTGGCATCAATGAGCATAGCATATTCGTTTTCTCCGTAAAAAATACATATACATACCAATTTTCATGACAATCGGTTGAACAGGGCAAAAGGTGCTACTCTGCAGCGCCACCTGGTGGCGAGTGGCATCAATGAGCATAGCATATTCGTTTTCTCCGTGAAGAAATACATATACATACCAATTTTTATGACAATCGGTTGAACGGGACAGAAGTTGCTACTTTGCAGCGCCACCTGGTGGCAAGTGGCATCAATGAGCATAGCATATTCGTTTTCTCCGTGAATAAATACATATACATACCAATTTTCATGACAATCGGTTAAACGAGGCAGAAGTTGCTACTTTGCAGCGCCACCTGGTGGCGAGTGGCATCAATGAGCATATCATATAAACCTTCTCCGTGGAAAAATACATATATATACCAATTTTCATAATAATCGGTCCAGTAGTTTTCGAGTCCATAAATTTCTTACATAAAAACAGATCCTTTTTTATATATATAGATTAATTTCTTCTAGAAGCATCTCCACAATTACATCCAGAACATACAATACTCTCGAATCTTCCGAACCTACCAAAAGCCACTAGAATATTCCCAGATTCCTAGAATTGGCGTCTGTCTCGCACTACTTCCTGGGCGACAGGTCCGGATCGACTCGTAACAATATAATAAATATTTCAGTCACTGAAGCCGAAAAACAGGTAATAGTCCAATCAATAGACAGAAAAATTCACTATACACTGGAGAACATAATTAACTACGCTGGCACCGCTTGCTATTTTTCTTAAAAGTATCTCTTTCTATTGCGCTTTAATAAGACAAAGATAGTAAGTCTTTCTAAGTTAAACCTGGCAACTACGATTCATTCAAACCTCGCATTGGTTCTACTTACATATACATCACAATGACGTCAGTGACATTCAATTGCCTATCGAGGTATAGAATAGTATATTATGTTACTAGGAGTAGAAGGCCAACATTATTGTTGAGCCCAGATTCTTGCACTGCCGAGGCGCTAGCCGAGGCTGTGCAAACTGGGCGAAACATATAATGGGCCTTCTGCTCCGAGTAACATATACTATTTTTTCTTCAAGCGTAATAATAATATGCATTTTATAAAAAATATAGAAGGCTTTGTTTATATCTCAACTATTTAATTAATACAAACGAAAAATTACATAAAGTGTTACCTATTTATTAACAGTAATATTAAATGTGCAGTTTTGTATACTGCAGTTGTTTAAATTTAAGCCACTGCCACCGCTTTCAGCTTCGACATTTACAATTTTGTCATTGGTATACATCATATTATTAGTAAGTTGATTGTCGATTATTATGTCAGCGATTCCAGAACTATTACTTGGTTGTTCTTGCCAATTAAGTATTTTTTGTGCAGTTTGTGTTTTACTGGAAATGGAATCCTCTAAGTACCCTTCAGCAACACTGGTGGATTTCCATCCACCATGCCGCTTTAAAGCGGTAATATCACCTCCGTTGTCAACTAAAATAGTTGCGGAAGTCCTCCGAAGGCAATGTCCTGTATATTCATGAGGATTTGTTAATTTCAAAAACGTAGCAACGTCTTTTGGTACGTTTGATATTTTGTGGATACCCATTACCACACGGTGACATTTACCATTCTGGTATTTAATAAAAAATCGCTGCAGGCCAATATCATCCGGACGAAGAGCCGTATACTGTCTTACCAAATTCAAATAAAAATCGCCAATTATAGTAAACGACCGTTGTTTTTTGTTTTTTGTGTTTATGATTTTAACCAAAATTAAATTTCCCAAATCTTGGATTTCGCTAGACTTTAAATTAACAAGTTCATCGCATCTAAGGGCTCCTGTGACTCCAAATATTAATATAACCTAAAACAAACGTTGAAATAAATAAAAAAAAAAGCTGGTAGCACCGGGATTAGAACCGCTGACCTTTGCGACCGAAGACAAAAGCTCTGCCACTGAGCTACCGTCATTAAATGTTATAAGTAGGAAATGAGGTAATATTTGCTGTCAAGTTAAATATTGATCTGCTAGTAGATATCACTGTCAACGGTTTAATAAACGTAATAATGATTAAAAAGAAATAAGAAAGTACCTACCTTTGTTGCTAAATAAACATTATTTGGTGCATCCTTGAGAAATTTATCAAATTGATCTTGTGTTAATACTTTTGATTTTTTCGGTGTATAATTTTCCCCTTGGCGCTTTATAAATGCAATTAATTTGCTATATTTTTCTATTTTAACATTATGTTTAATGTTTAATTGACTTTTAATCATTGAATACTGTGCCCATAGAGTAGAACTTTTAAACTTTCTGGACAAATTCGTGAAGTATGCAAGCATAACGTTTTCCGTGTATTGCTGTACATTATATTCATTGCACCATTTTAGAAATTTTTCGTATGCAAAATCATACAGTTTACGCGACTTCGTTGGAATTAGAGTTTCAATACTGGAATTAGCTATTTCAACTAATTCCGGAGGCGTACATTGCAATTCTTGAGACATTTTTCACAAAATTTTCAAAACAGACAAACGTCAAATTAAATAAGTTTAAAAATGACAGTTCCTACCTACTTGATTACAACGCCCCATTATTTTATTAGTACAATAATGAAAATTCATTTTTGTACTAGTAAAATAATGGGATATTTCTACGGTCTGTGTTGCAAAAAGTAATATAGTTATTATTATACGCTTGAAGAAAAATATGAATTATTTGACAGAAAATTCATTAATTAAACTCATTCTGATACATCAGAAAATCTCATAAATTTTAGAAATAGATTTGGAACGAATATGGAGAAGATTATGGAAATTTTATTATACTATTTCAACGTGAAAACATCGGGTTTTCTTGGCTGCCCAGCCTTTGAGGAGGCTAAAGTAGTGCTTTTTGTAAGTAGGTCAAGAAGTGGACCATTTAAACCATTCCATATATTCGCATTCGGTTTGACTGTATAAAGCCAACGATAAAAGAACAGCAACAGCAACACTAGCCCTTAAAGGACATCCGAATCAGAAATCTCGTGTATTCGAAATTGGCTCTTTTCCAGTTTCAGTTTTGTAGGCCACTTTATTCTTCTGCAACGTTTTGAGATTTGGATCAATAAATTTTGAATGTTTTTTGCCACATCTTTGCTGATGCTCTTATTCATATTTTTTTATTTTGCGTTTTCTTATATTTTGGTGCAAAAATCAGATTTAATGAAAACAAACGTTTCTGGTCGAAAATTGAGGTTTTTTGGTGAAAATTTATTTTAAGTTATACTTCTATTCGTGCGCCCGGTGTATAAAATTTGTATGGAAGTAAATCGACAAAATCATTACATTATGTTACATATGTAATGGAGTGAGTAAATTTTTTCTGGCAATTTTTTTTTACAACAACCATAAAACGTCATCCCTCTGTTAACAAAGATTAATTTCCAATCTGAATGTTGTTCATCTAAAATACAACGTCAATATTTTAATTTTTAGTCCTTTTGAATTCAAAATGCAAAAACACCACAAAACCAGCACCTTTTTTGTCGACTTGACGTATTTTGAGTCGATTTTTCGCATTCTTTTCTCCGTCCAAAGCGGTGCCTTATGTATAAAAATAATTCCTTCTAGAAGCGTCTCTGAAATTACATCTAGAAAAGAACACTCTAGAATCTTCCGATTGTTCGAAAAGCCACTAGAATTTTCGAAGATTCTAAGAACAGCAACTCACTTACACCACTGTCTAGGCGACAGGTCCGGCCCGTCTCGTAACAATAGTGTCGGTTTTTCGTTACATCGGTTTCCCGTGACGGTATGCACTGGGGTATGTTTAACGGTGTGTGCGCATCATTTTTCCCTAAAGTACCAACAAAAGTATAACATCAAAAATGTTATTTTCTATCAAAATATCTCTTAGAAAACGCAAAATAAGAAATCATAAATAAGAGGATCATAAAAAAATCACGTTTATGGAAGACTATCTATCACAAAAGATCGACTACCTTAATAGTGAGTACCCTTCTTCAGAGATAATTGTGCTTGGGGACTTTAATGTTCACCACGAAAAGTGGCTTAAGTCCAACAAAACGGACACAGAAGGCAGGCTAACTGAAGAGTTTGCAATTAGCCATGGGCTGTCCCAACTAATCGACAAGCCAACTTACTTTCCCAGAGCTGCCAATCACAGTTCTAATACTCTGGATCTTTTTCTGACTACTCACCAGCAATATAATGTAAATGTTCTGTCTCCAATAGGTAACTCTGATCATGCTGTAGTCGAAGCCAAATGTCCAATAGAACCTCACCCATTCGAGGCACCACCCACGAGAACTTTTTGGAACTTAAAAAAAGCAGATTGGGAAGGCCTTCGAGACTACTTTGCAACTTTTCCCTGGAATCCAGTCTGCTTTATTAACAAAGATCCATCAGCTGTTTGCAACAGTATAACTGAAATCATTCAGTGTGCCATGGAAGCTTACATTCCTCACTTTACCAAACGCTTAAAAGCCAAACAGAAGCCATGGTTTAATAAAGATTGCGATGTAGCTTGGAAAGCTAAGATCAATTCCCACAAATTATTTATACAAAATCCATCAGAAGAAACAAAACAGGATGATATAAACGCTAGAAACAGATACAACACCACTATTGCCAATTCCAAAAGTCTCTTTGACGCTCGAATGAGAGAGAAAGTAATGTCAAACCCTAATGGAAGCCGGTCCTTTTGGACTCTCGCCAAACATATCAACAACAATTTCACAACTAGTGCGTTCCCTCCACTCACATCAGATGACGGCTCAATAGTTACGTCCTCCACAGAAAAAGCAGAACTCTTTACCAAAATATTCTCTTCAAACTCGACACTTAACCCACCGGACAACATAGAGCTACCTTTTATTCCACGGGCTCTCCACACAATGGAAAATACCATATTTAGGGTTAAGCGGGTGCAGAGAGTCCTTGCTACTCTAAATACCAACAAAGCAAGCGGCCTCGATGAAATACCTGCTTTACTACTAAAATGTTGTGCTCCTGAACTAGCGCCAGTTTTCACTAAGCTATTTCAACTATCATATGATACTGGTATTTTTCCAGAATCCTGGAAAACTGCTCGAGTACAACCAGTCCCCAAGAAAGGCTCTAAAACCCAGCCTTCTAACTACAGACCCATAGCTCTTCTATCTATTATTAGCAAAACTATGGAGAAATACGTCAATCACGAGATTCTGAGCTACCTTGAGACACACAACCTTTTAAGTGACAGGCAATATGGTTTTCGCCAACAAAGGTCAACAGCCGATCTGCTAGCATATGTAACTCATGTCTGGAGTGATGCCATCCACCGCTATGGGGAGACTCAAATAGTATCACTAGATATCTCAAAAGCATTTGATCAAGTGTGGCATGCAGCTCTTTTGAACAAACTGCCTTCATACGGACTCTCGCAAAACCTTTGCAGATGGATATCCAACTTTCTCTCCAACAGGCACATCCAAGTTGCTGTAGATGGACATTCTTCCCACCTCTACAAGATCAACGCTGGAGTTCCCCAAGGATCGGCTCTAGCTCCTACTCTATTCTTACTACACATTAATGATCTACTAGAAGCCACTAATAACCCGATACATGGTTTTGCAGATGATAGCAACCTACACTGTAGCAGAGCGCACAACCGTCCCATTCCTCTAGATATTCTGGAAGAGGACAGAAGATCCACAACGGCTTCTCTCAATCAAGATTTGAGAATTGTAGACGAGTGGGGAAGAGAGAATCTTGTTAATTTCAACGCTTCCAAGACAAAGACATGTTGCCTATCCAACAAGAGGCAAACATGCGACTCATCCATTACAATCAATGATCAGACACTGGTAGCAAGCGACTCCATTACGCTGGTTGGTATCACGATCTCCCAAGACTTACTCTAGAACGAACATATTGCATCCATAGCAACTGCAGCAGGAAAGAAATTAGGCTTTCTGTTTAGAGCACGGAAATATTTTTCTCCATCCAACTTAGCTACTCTTTACAAAGCACAAATACGGCCTAATCTTGAATACTGCTCGCATATATGGGGATCGGCGGCTCCATCAAGGCTCGGAGTTCTTGATGCAATACAGAGAAGGGCAGTTCGACTAATAAACGACACCAGTATCACCAAAAACCTAGCCCTATTATCCCACCGAAGAGCACTGGCTGATCTTTCTTTGTTTTACCGATACATAAACGGATTTTGCTCAGAAGAACTCCGCTCCATAATGCCTCCACTTGCCAGACCAGCCAGAGCAACGCGACGTGCCAACTCCATGCACCCTTATACTGTTCAGTGCCCGAAATCGAGAACGGATCGATTCGATCGTTCCTTCATCCCCAGGGTCTCCAGATTGTGGAACTCCTTACCTCCCCACGTCTTCCCCACTCGTCTTAACTTGCAGGCCTTTAAATCCCAAATTAATAAATTACCTCTTCTGCCCCAATAGATGTTCTCGGTACATTTGTATTTAGGTCTATACCTACGAGGACATCCTTAAAAAAAAAAAAAAAAAAATTTTGAAGTTATACTTATTTTGGCAAAAATTTTTAGGATGCGCGCGTAATCCGTTACGCAAAACCGAACGAAAAATCGACAGTATGAAGTTAGTTAATCAAAATTTTAGTTTTTTTCATTAACTTAGACAAAAACAAATTTCAATTGAAAATAACAGTAGGTATAGGTACAGTAGGTACCTATACTTTCGATGTACTGAGGGATATGTCAAAATATTCTTCGTAACAAACAAACTAAATTGGCCTTTTACTATCTAGGCATAAGAAAAAGAATTGTGCACAAAATTTGTTAAATTTGTCTTTTTATACGTTTATTAATTTTATTTGACTTTTTTACATTTCTAGAATCGAACAAAATAGAACATTCCAGAGCTACTCGAATTATCCGCAGTGTACTCGAGTCGTCGGAGCTTCTGAGCTTCACACCTTCGTCTGAGCGACAGGTCCGGACTGGCTCATAAAATTATATTGGTAAGAATAAAGGTTTTTTTGGTTGAAAATCGATGTTTTCTAGTAGAAATGACGTTTTCTGATATAAAGTAATGTGCTTTGACAACAAAAACTCTATTATCCGAAGTGTACTCGGGTCGTCGGAGCTTCTGAGCTTCACACCTTCGTCTGGGCGACAGGTCCGGACTGGCGCATAACATTATATTGGTGAGAATAAAGGTTTGTTTGGTTGAAAATCGATGTTTTTTAGTAGAAATGACGTTTTCTGATATAAAGTAATGTGCTGTGACAACAAAAACTCTATTATCCGCAGTGTACTCGGGTCGTCGGAGCTTCTGAGCTTCACACCTTCGTCTGGGCGACAGGTCCGGACTGGCGCATAACATTATATTGGTAAGAATAAAGGTTTTTTTGGTTGAAAATCGATGTTTTTTAGTAGAAATGAGGTTTTCTAAAATAAAGTAATGTGCTTTGACAACAAAAACTCTTTTTGTTAGAAGAACGTTGGTTTCGAACCTCGCATTGGTTCCACTTGCATTTACGTCACAATGACGTCACTGCCAGAAAATTGGGCCTCGAGGTATAAGAAACATTTTTATTTTGTTACGCCTAAAGAAGTATAACTTCTTACAAGCATAAGTAAGTAAAAACTTGTTTATGTATTTTCTGTCTTTAATTACTTTATTCTTCAAAAAGTGACCATAAATTTTCTGATTTGATTAAAACTGTAATAAAATAGAGCATTTGAAAAAACATTTTCAGTGATGCAGATAAAAACTTTGTTACAGCAACAAAGAAAAATAACAGAAGATAAATTTTCCGATTTTTTTTTCTTTTATTCAAGCGACGACCAATATTAATCCGGCGTCGTCGTAGTCGTCGACGGCGGCGCTCTATTATTATCTCGATTATTGAGGTCACTAGGTCGATCAATGCCCGAGGCGTCCCGGTGCCTGCAATATCTACGCTTCGACGCTCCGTATACTCTCCAACCTATTGATCTTCTTCTTTTTCCATACAAATCCCAAAAGGCGATACAAAAATTTGTTAAATTTATTTTAATATTTATAAAACGCGCCTGATCACTTTTAGTAGATTTGAAATGTCTCTAACAGTAAGAAGTATACAGTCACTTATATTATTGAAAAATCACTTTAACCCTCCTATTGTGTTCGGGTCTATTTGACCCAAAATGAAATTCAAAGTCCTGTAATTTTTTAGCCCGTTCAGGAATTTGTTTAAAATTTTTTGACATTTATTCATTTAAAGTGTCCTATATGCACTCATTTTTTGTTTCAATAATTTCGTTCTCTTCCGCTATAAAAATAAATTTGTTACGCTTGTGGTGTTCGGGTCATATTGACCCAAATGAATTATTTTATTGACTAGTAGGTAAAGCATTGTAATTTTACAGCTTTCTATTATAAATTCAAAAGGTTTTGTAAGGGATGTTGTTTTACTTGATGCTGTTTCATTATCAAACACTATAAAAATAATTATTAACAATTATTTTTTACTTCGGGTCATATTGACCCGAACACTATAAGTGTACCTAACTGCATTAATAATTAATTTTTTTGTTCGTAAAATAAACAAATAAACTTTTTTATTTAGTTAAAGTAGTTTTACTTGATGCTGTTTCATTATCAAACACTATAAAAATAATTATTAACAATTATTTTTTACTTCGGGTCATATTGACCCGAACACTATAAGTGTACCTAAACATTGCACACAATAGGAGGGTTAAACTGATCCAATCGCATTAGATCTATTCGAGCTCATATGAAAAATACCAAAAGTTACCAAAGTTACGGATAACATACGCCTTGTACTAATGAGGCGCAAATAAGCCGAAACAGGTCTACAGGTTATGTTGTCACTTCTAACTACAAACTAGAGTAGAATGGTGGGTTTAAATATCTTGTAGATATACCAAACCCGTTTGACTTTGAAGTGTAATTCAATACCCGCCGGGGCCCATAGGCCGGGAAGTAGTTGTTTCTTCTTAGTTAAATGGTCAATATCTTTAAAATTGTTTTTTAAAAACTTATAAAGCGATATAGAATAATTAATATTCTGCATTCTACGATATTTAAAGTGATCTGATGCTTATTAGAAACGATTCAATCAGTTTAAATTGATTTCCGCCATTTACATTGGTAACTTTTAGTAAGTATTGGAACAAGGTTTCCTTTCGGGCGTTACGAACAGTTACGACTGACGCTAGGAGCTAGCCAAAAAAAATTCATACCAAAATTTGTCACGACACGACCGACACGAGTGACACGACATACGCATGTTGTCTCTCTCTCTCTCTCATAGATAGATATACCTATCTTTATTTAAATAGAGAACCCTAATACATATACATAAATAAATACTAATAAAAGTACAATAAAAAAGGCACTAATTTAAATTAAAAGAAAATACTGTAGAAAAAAGTAAGTACCTATAATAGTATTATATTATATTTCATCCTGTTTTTATCAATTAATAAATTCATAAACATTTTAAAAATAGTTCTTAACTTGACTAGTTAGGTACCTACGTCAAATTACCTTAACTGTCAGTTACTGTTGTAACGTGAAAATACCCTTGGCTAGCTCCAGGGTTCGTGGCTTCCTTCTGGCTTTCTCTTTTAACTCTCCCCAAACAAATAAAAAGGGCGCCTAGTACAGACATACAAATAAAAGAGTGAATCAGTGTTATATTGTTTATTCAAAACTTTAAAATATTAGTAAAAAGTAAATAACTAATTTCTTATCTTTTGTTTTCTTCTGATTTGATGTGGAGGACGGAATCTCGGTAGTAGATAGCACCAGTTAAAGATGCCGATGGCACGATGTTTTCTCCCAATTGAAAAATATTCGAGGAAAGACTCTGGTTGTGATTTACAATCTGTCTTTGGTGACTACTGGCAAGATGGAAAATTCGGCTCAAAAAGCCCTCACTTTGGACCCTTCACAATTTGGCAACGGCCCGGAAGGGAGAATGTACTGAGAAGAACTGATTGTTTTAGAAGCACAAATGAAAAGAAACAAAATAGCGACACTTCTCTCGATCGAACTAAAAATTCCCCTTCTCAAATCTGATAAAGTTTACGCGACAACTCACAATAACCCGAAAATTATAAAAATTTAATAGTCAATAGGCCAGGCCACAAATAACGTTGTAAACGTTACACTGTCAAATATTTTAATTTTAAAATTTTGTATTAAATTGTTAATTAGTGTTTTAAATTAAATTAAAATAAAAAGTAAACCTCTGGTATTGTATGAGTGGACACTTTTGTTAAAAGAAACGAACTGTTGAAAATATTCAAGTGATAATTAATGGATTTAGTTTTTTTCTATTTTGCTTTGATAGTGTAATGTCGTGACTTTGTTAAGTTTATATAGGTTTTTTGGAGATAAGATTTAATACAGACAATAATAAATGCTTATGTATGTATAAACACTCTGTTGTGTTTACAAATTACAATTCCTTCATTAATTAATCGAAAGGAACTTCGTTCCATCCGGGTGTCCCTTGACACCTCTTACTTTTTTGTTTGTATGAGCTCGAATAGATCTGATGTATTTTCTAATGCGATTGGATCAGTTTAAAGTGATTTTTCAATGGTATAAGTGACGCATGGAAAAAAAAGGCTTTTTTGTTAAAAAAATAATTTTTTAATAAGTTTCTTTATATAACAATTGTTTTTTTTTGTATAATAAAAAAATTTTCGACAAAAAAATGACGTTTTTAACTGAATAATGGCGTTTTCTGGTTAAAAAAAAACAATTTAGAAGAAAAATTACATGTTTTGTAAGAAAATGAGATGTTTTAATAGAAAAATAACGTTATTTTGATAATGTTTTGTTATAAAAAGATGTTTTTGGCAGAAAAATGATGTCTTTTTAGTTTTTTTTTAATAATAAATTAATTTCCTGATGGAAAGTTTGATGACACACACAAACTCTGTTTTCACGATTTTAATTAGTGAGTAGTTACAATAAAAATTCCATTTATATTTTATATGTATTGCGTGTGTCGTTTCAAGGCTTTTTTTGTGTTTTTATTTGACGGCATTTATTAATTTTAATATTGTTTGCTATTGAATTAGAACTCAGATTATTTGCTCAGATAAAAGAAAGTTAAAATAATAAAAAAATAATATTACCTAAAAATTGTTACAAAAAAATCCATGATAAAAATAGAAACAAATGTAAGGGTTTTTGACCATTTTAATGTCATTTAATATATTCTTGTTTGTACATTTTCTAAAAAAAAAAAAAACTAAAAAATTTAAAAAAAAATCCCATGAGAGATATCTCAAATAAGCTTTTACTAAATGTAGGGGGTGTTGCAAATTTTTTAAAGATCCAATAAGAAATAAGTACATAATGATTAAAGGCCTGAAATATTTTTACCTGCTTCTTCGAAAAATCCTCCATCCCATCTAGTGGCCCTTTTTCAGTTCTAATCCCTATTGGTGTATTTTTAGATTAATTTTGGTTGGTTCAAAATCTGTTAAATTATTGACTCAGGGTTGATAAATAGTTTCAGATATAAATACCTACTCTCTTCACCGTTTACAGTTTTTTTTTAATATCTTTAAAAGTTTTAACTGTTGTTCCGGTTTTAAACATGAACAATCAGTTCTTTAATCTAATACATACATTTTCTCTTAGACCCTTAGTATGGTTAACTTTCGAAATAAAAATTAAATAATAATCACTGAATTTGACAGTTGATTTTGAAGTTGATATTTTGACAGCATTTGACAGTTGATATCTGGCATTTGATAGATGGCATTTGACAGTTGACATTTGACAGTTGACTGTTGACATATGATAGTTGACGTTTGTGTGTTGACATTTGAAAGTTGACATTTGACAGATGACATTTGATAGTTGACATTTGACCGATGACATTTGGCAGGAGAAATTTGACATTGGCATTTGATAGTTGACATTTAGCAATTGATATTTGACAGTTGGCAGTTGATATTTGATAGATGGCATTTGACATTTGACTGTTGACATATGATAGTTGACGTTTGAGTGTTGACATTTGAAAGTTGACATTTGACAGATGACATTTGATAGTTGACATTTGACCGATGACATTTGGCAGGGGAAATTTGACATTGGCATTTGATAGTTGGCATTTAGCAATTGATATTTGACAGTTGGCAGTTGATATTTGATAGATGGCATTTGACAGTTGACTGTTGACATATGATAGTTGACGTTTGAGTGGTGACATTTGAAAGTTGACAGTTGACAGATGACATTTGATAGTTGACATTTGACCGATGACATTTAGCAGGGGAAATTTGACATTAGCATTTGATAGTTGACATTTAGCAATTGATATTTGACAGTTGGCAGTTGATATTTGATTTTTGAAATTTGTCATTTTACAGTTGACATTTAATAGTTGTCATTTGACAGTCATCATCTGAGTCTTCATTTGACAGTTTACAGTTGAAAGTTGGCATTTGACATTTTTCAGTTGACATTTGACCGTTAATATTTGACATTTTGTATTTGAGAGTTAGCATTTGGCAGTTGATATTTAACAGTGGTCCTTTAACAATTGACATTTGATAGTAAACATTTAATATTTTTGGCCCCATTTGCGACATGTTTGACAGTTGACATTTGATAGGTAGTTGTCATTTGAGAATCTTCATTTGACAGTTGAAATTGGACACTTTACAGTTGAAAGTTGGCATTTTTCAGTTGAAATTTGAGCGTTGATATTTGATAGTTTGTATTTGACAGTTTGTATTTGACAGTTGGCATTTGGCAGTTGATATTTGACAGTGGTCATTAAACAGTTGACATTTGATGGTAAACATTTGATATTTTTGGCCCTAGTCATTTGCGACATGTTTGACATTTGATAGTTGTCATTTGACAGTCGTCATTTGAGAATCTTCATTTGACAGTTGACATTGGACAGTTTACAGTTGAAAGTTGACATTTTTCAGTTGAAATTTGAGCGTTGATATTTGATAGTACGTATTTGACAGTTGGCATTTGACAATTGATATTTGACAGTGGTCATTTAACAGTTCAGATTTGATAGTTAAAATTTGATATTTTGGCCCTTGTAATTTACGACATGTGACACTTCTGAAATTTGACATTGCTGACAGTCAGCATTTCTGACATTTGACGTTTTTGTCATCTTAAATTTCCGATATTTGACATTTCTGATAATTAACATTTCTGACTTTTGACATTGTTTTTTATATTTGGCAGTTGGATCAAAACCTTTTAAATTGTTGATAAATAGTTCGATATATTTATATTTGTATTTTTAATAGGTTTTTTACCAAAATTTAATGAGGTTTATCAAGTTTTAATGATTTTCTCCATTTTTCAACAATCTTTTCTTTGAACTTGTATAATAAGCGTTTATAATTCACGTTTACAAAGTTTCTATTTCGACACTATAAACAGTATTAGATTCATTGTAACATTGTTTTTGGTAACTTTTTGTTTTACACAATTGGTTGCACTGCACCAGAGATAATATATAATTATATATTTATATTATATTGTCTCTGCACTGCACTGATTGTCAACGAAAGATGAAAGAGTTCAGGTAGTAAATTGTCAACTACATTATCAGCGATATTGCGAAGTTTAGGATATTTTATACAAATTTGACAATCATTCAAATTTAAAATCATTAAAACTGTCAAGTGTCAAAAGTGTCAAATTGCCAACATAAATAAATATTTCGAAAAACTCTCATTTTATTTATTTTTTTATACTTTTAAAAGTTCATTATAAAAAATAGTATGTAACACTCGAATTACAATGACGGTTTGTAGTACTCGTTTTTTGCAAAACTCACCGCTTCGCGGTTTGTTTCACAAACTACACTCGTACAACGAAACCTGTCATTGAAACACTTGTACTACAATATACTACTGTATAACAGTAATGGACAAAAGTATTATAAAACATTTGATTTTGGTTTTTTAAATAAAGTTATACTCCTAGAGCCTCTCCTGTAGGAAATGCTCTGCCTGAGATCCTGGCGCTTGGTTAGTACCCATGAACAGTGATGTAATGCCTTCGCGAGTTGACCTACTTCCTAGATTCTTGACACGTGTATGCCTCTTGCGTTGCTTTGCTTGTTCACCGGCCTTTGATTTCGCTGTAAAACTGTTTTGAAACATTCACGTTGAGAAAGTATTTCAAACGTATTTAAAGATTCGCTGCCATCATCCGAAATAATTAATAGAATGCTGATTATCTTATTTTTAAGCGAGAACAGCATTTGAATACAAATATACAAATTTGTTTCTCAATTAGTTTAGTTTAGATTTCTTGTTTAATGTTTTTGGTTTAGTTTGTTGATTGAATGATCTTTGACAGATTCAAAACGCGTTAGATTCGGCTATTTTTTTATCAGCGCAAAAACCAAACTATAGACACTGTGTTTCGCTCTCATTTGAGCTCATCAGTGTAAATATCCAGATCCAGAATATTCTTGCAAAATTTTGGCAAAAATTATACAAACAGAAAGCTTTCATTGTTATTTTGATGTTTTATAAGCAAAGCTCAAACATCAGGGATTATGTAAGAAAGTGTAAATATAAATTTTAACCTTGAACAAGTTCAATCTAAAAAATTTTAAATTAACACATTTAATATTAGTTTTGAATTTAAAAGAAAAATGTTAAAAGAAGGTAATAAAGTTGTTAGTAAAATTTGTAAAAATAAATATTAAACAAATTTATTTTTTAATTACATGCGGTTATCACTTACACGTGTCATTTTTTACATTTTTTACTCGTAAACATATGATAAAAATATATAGTCACGGTTTTAAGATAAGATATGCTTATTCACATAATATAGTTTCATTGATTAACAACTTTATCTAAAATTTACAATTTATTTTTTTGTAACAAATTTTTAGTGATTTAAGTAGAATTTTGATAAAAGTTGAATATTTTTTATATTGATTAGTTTAATTAGGCGGAGAAGTTAAATTAAAAAAAATTACGATTTCACCAAAAAGGTGTATATGCTACTCCAAAATCCTCCGTAGTAATGATTATTGACTGATTTTTGATGAATGTAACACAAAACTCTAGGCGACGAGGTCCACTCTGGACACCAGGTACCTCGGAAACCATCACCATCATGAAAATCTTGGTCAGTACCGTCCAAAAAATCCAGAGTACCTATTAATTAGGGACTGATTTTAAATAAATGTAGGCGACGAAGTCCAACTTGAGTTGGGCTTTGAATACCTTCGCCGTCACCAAATTCTTGTTTAGCAACTCCAAAAATCGCCTGTTATGAGACCATCATCATCATGAAAATCTTGTTCAGCATCCCCCAAAAAACCCAGAGTATTGATTATCGACTGATTTTGAATAAATCTAGGCGACGAGGTTCAACCTGAATTGGTCTTTGAAGACCATCGCCGTCACGAAATTCTTGTTGAGCAACTCCAAAAATTGCCGATTATAATTAACGGCTGATTTTGATGAAGGTAACATAAAATTCTATAACAAAGTCCCCTCTGGGCACCAGGTACAGGTATCTCGGTGACCATCACCATCATGAAAATCTTGTTCAGCACCCCCCAAAAAAACAGAGTATTGATTATCGACTGATTTTGAATAAATGTAGGCGACGAGGTCCAACTTGAGTTGGTCTTTGAAGACCATCGTCATCGCGAAATTCTTGTTCAACAACTCCAAAAATAGGCGATTTTGATTAATGGCTGATTTTGATGAAAGTAACATAAAATTTTGTAACAAAGTCCCCTCTGGTATCTCGGAGACCATCGCCGTCATGAAACTCGTGTTCAGCGAGTCCAAGAATACTCGAGTTATGATTCTCGACTGATTTTGAATGAATTTATCATAAAACTGTTGGCGACGAGATCCAATCTAAGCACCAGGGACCTCAGAAACCCTCGCCATCATGAAATGTTTGTTTAGCGAACACAAAAACTCCCGGAGTAATGATTTTGGTCTGATTTTGAACTTCAGATGACGAGGTCTCACCTGAGCACTATGTAATTATTGAAGACCATCACCGTCATAAAATTGTTACTCAGTCACCCCAAAAACACCCGAGTAGTGATTATCTACTGATTTTGAATGAAAGCAACATAAAATATCTGTAGTCTACTCAGGACACCAGGTATCGCCGTCATGAAACTCGTGTTCAGCGACCTCAAAAATTATGATTATCGACTAATTTTGAATGGGCACCAGGTACCTTCGAAACCCTCACCACTATAAAATTTGTGGTCAGTCATGATTATTGACTGAGTTTAAACAAATGTAACAAAAAAAGAGGCCACAAGGTCCAACCTAAGCACCAGGGACCTTGGAGACCAACGCCGTCATGAAATGTGTGTTTAGGCACCACAAAAACCCCAGGAATATTGATTTTGAATGAATACAACATAAAACACCAGACGATGATGTCCAAACTATGCACCAGGTTATTATCGACTGATTTGGAATCAATGTAACATACAACACAAGATGACCAGGTCAAAAGCTGTTTCAAGCTGATTATAGACCTGTTAAAATCTGTTAAAGCAGTTCAAAAACCAGTTTAAAAGCTGTTTATGAAACTGTTAAAAGCTGTTTGAAGCAGTTCAAAACCTATTAAAGCGGTTTAAAAACCAGTTTAAAAGCTGTTAACAGGTCTATAAACAGCTTTTGAACTAGATTTGAACTGCTTTAACAGTTTTTGAACTACTTTAAACAGCTTTTGAACTGGTTTTTGAACTGCTTTAACAGCTTCTAACAGGTCTATAAACAGATTTAAACGGTTTTTGAACTGCTTTAACAGCTTTTAAACTGGTTTTGAACTGTTTTAAACTACATGGGAAAGCTCACCTTTTGAACTAGGTTTGAACTGCTTTAACAGTTTTTGAACTACTTTAAACAGCTTTTGAACTGGTTTTTGAACTGCTTTAACAGCTTCTAACAGGTCTATAAACAGATTTAAACGGTTTTTGAACTGCTTTAACAGCTTTTGAACTGGTTTTGATCTGTTTTAAACTACATGGAAAGCTCACCTTTTGAACTAGATTTGAACTGCTTTAACAGTTTTTGAACTATTTTAAACAGCTTTTGAACTGGTTTTTGAACTGCTTTAACAGCTTCTAACAGGTCTATAAACAGATTTAAACGGTTTTTGAACTGCTTTAACAGCTTTTGAACTGGTTTTGAACTGTTTTAAACTACATGGAAAGCTCACCTTTTGAACTAGATTTGAACTGCTTTAACAGTTTTTGAACTACTTTAAACAGCTTTTGAACTGGTTTTTAAACTGCTTTAACAGCTTCTAACAAGTCTATAAACAGATTTAAACAGTTTTTAAACTGCTTTAACAGCTTTTGAACTGGTTTTGAACTGTTTTAAACTACATGGAAAGCTCACCTTTTGAACTAGATTTGAACTGCTTTAACAGTTTTTGATCTATTTTAAACAGCTTTTGAACTGGTTTTTGAACTGTTTTAACAGCTTCTAACAGGTCTATGAACAAATTTAAACGGTTTTTGAACTGCTTTAACAGCTTTTGAACTGGTTTTGAACTGTTTTAAACTACATGGAAAAGCTCACCTTTTGAACTAGATTTGAACTGCTTTAACAGTTTTTGAACTACTTTAAACAGCTTTTGAACTGGTTTTTGAACTGCTTTAACAGCTTGTAACAAGTCTATAAACAGATTTAAACGGTTTTTGAACTGCTTTAACAGCTTTTGAACTGGTTTTGAACTGTTTTAAACTACATGGGAAAGCTCACCTTTTGAACTAGATTTGAACTGCTTTAACAGTTTTTGAACTACTTTAAACAGCTTTTGAACTGGTTTTTGAACTGCTTTAACAGCTTGTAACAAGTCTATAAACAGATTTAAACGGTTTTTGAACTGCTTTAACAGCTTTTGAACTGGTTTTGAACTGTTTTAAACTACATGGGAAAGCTCACCTTTTGAACTCGATTTGAACTGCTTTAACAGTTTTTGAACTACTTTAAACAGCTTTTGAACTGCTTTTTGAACTGCTTTAACAGCTTCTAACAAGTCTATAAATAGATTTAAACGGTTTTTAAACTGCTTTAACAGCTTTTGAACTGGTTTTGAACTGTTTTAAACTACATGGAAAGCTCACCTTTTGAACTAGATTTGAACTGCTTTAACAGTTTTTGAACTATTTTAAACAGCTTTTGAACTGGTTTTTGAACTGCTTTAACAGCTTCTAACAGGTCTATAAACAGATTTAAACGGTTTTTGAACTGCTTTAACAGCTTTTGAACTGGTTTTGAACTGTTTTAAACTACATGGGAAAGCTCACCTACGAAGGTGGTATTGGTGGAGAGTCTCCATACCGCCGCAATATCTACTAGAGTTAATAGATACAGAGGAGCAGAAAGGAAACCAGAAAAGAAGAAGAGGAGGAATTATGGAATTCTTTTTGTTTAATATATTAGATTCTGTAGTGGTACAAAATCAGATCCAAAAACATAGAGAGAAGCCGTTGAAGAATTGAAAAAAAGCACAAAACATTATTTTCGTAAGGCATTGTGTTGTGTTATGTAATTCGTAACGTAATTATATAAAATATTCATCATATTCAAACATAATTATTATATTAAAAAATAAAGATCAAGTTTAACGTAGATAACAATCCCAAAAGCATTTCCTTTTTTCCCAAATGAACAAATAATTCAAGTGACCCAATAACCATACAACATACTGAAAATCTGTCACAGTCTCCGATATCCACAAAAATATTCCTTCAATTTTTCTTACTCCCTTGAACTAGAAAGTGTTTAGAATGTGATACTTTATATATTGATCCAAATATTAATCACATTCTAAGCAGTAAAGGGCGTATTCGAAGTGGAATGCGGTCCGTTTAGAATGGGAAAAGTTTAGTTGCGTGTTAGAAGACTCTTGGAAACTGAGTCGATCGATGAGCCACAACTGCTATGTTGGTTTACAACCAATTGTGGGGGTAGTAGAGTTGTAAAAGTGAGCTTATAGAGCACTGGGTCCAGGTAAGTTTTGTGTTTGAATTATTTTTTAATATACGAAATTTTGTTTTGTATTGTATAAACTAATTTTCTACTTATTTCTATCGTTTTTTTAGGGTTTTTATTTACTATTCTATAAGGTAGGTACTTAATTTCAACATATTTGAATATAACAAACTAACATACTTTTTTTTTAATTTCAACATGTTTTCTCATATCTAATGAGTATAATATCTACAATAGGTATACAATTGTGAAAATTATACCCATTAAAACATTATTTCAAGGTAATATTAAATTACCCGTTTTGAAAAAATTCACCTTGAATTAGGTAGGTATATGCTGATGAATGTTTTGTTACCTACTAACTTATACACAATAAATTATATATATTTTAAATTTGTTTTAACACTGATTTACAGTACAATATTGTTAAAGGTAGACTATGTCGAGGTTCAAACAATAAACAGAAAGAGATTTTAGCATCATTTTATTTCGGTCGCATTAAAAATAAAAAAAACAATTTTAGAACGGTAAACAATTTACATTTTGGTTGAGAAATGTTTATTATTTGACAGATGACAGATGTCATATGTCAAAATTCTCATTGACAATCACTGGATCAATCTAAGAACTGACCTTAGTATTATTCTTATTATTTCATTATTGTCAGCTGTCAAAGTTTTTATGTCATAACTACTGTCAGCTGTCAGTAGTCAAAATTTTCATTTTGTGTCTACTTGACAGATTTGACAGCTATGTTTTAGCAGTAAACTGATATTGGTAATGAAAATAATTTCAAGATTTTAATAATTGTCAGCTGTCAGATTTTAAAATTCTCATTGACAACCACTGGATCAATCTAAGAGCTATCCTTCGTATTATTCTTATTAGCCGAAATATTTTTTTTTTTTCGTTATTGTCAGGTGTCAAAGCTTTTATGTTATCTCTACTTGACAGATTTGACGACTATTTGTTAACAGAAAATTTATTATTGTTAATTAAAATATTGTTAAGATTTTAACTACTGCCAGCTGTCAGTTGTCAAAATTTCCATTTGGGGTCTACTTGACAGATTTGACAGGTATGTTTTAGCTGTAAACTGATATTGTTAATGAAAATAATTTCAAGATTTTAATAATTGTCAGCTGTCAGATTTTAAAATTCTCATTGACAACCACTGGATCAATCCAAGAGCTATCCTTCGTATTATTCTTATTAGCCGAAATATTTTTTTTTTTCGTTATTGTCAGGTGTCAAAGCTTTTATGTTATCTCTACTTGACAGATTTGACGACTATTTGTTAACAGAAAATTTATTATTGTTAATTAAAATATTGTTAAGATTTTAACTACTGCCAGCTGTCAGTTGTCAAAATTTCGATTTGGGGTCTACTTGACAGATTTGACAGGTATGTTTTAGCTGTAATAAACTGATATTGTTAATGAAAATAATTTCAAGATTTTAATAATTGTCAGCTGTCAGATTTTAAAATTCTCATTGACAACCACTGGATCAATCTAAGAGCTATCCTTCGTATTATTCTTATTAGCCGAAATATTTTTTTTTTTTTCGTTATTGTCAGGTGTCAAAGCTTTTATGTTATCTCTACTTGACAGATTTGACGACTATTTGTTAACAGAAAATTTATTATTGTTAATTAAAATATTGTTAAGATTTTAACTACTGCCAGCTGTCAGTTGTCAAAATTTCGATTTGGGGTCTACTTGACAGATTTGACAGGTATGTTTTAGCTGTAAACTGATATTGTTAATGAAAATAATTTCAAGATTTTAATAATTGTCAGCTGTCAGATTTTAAAATTCTCATTGACAACCACTGGATCAATCTAAGAGCTATCCTTCGTATTATTCTTATTAGCCGAAATATTTTTTTTTTTTCGTTATTGTCAGGTGTCAAAGCTTTTATGTTATCTCTACTTGACAGATTTGACGACTATTTGTTAACAGAAAATTTATTATTGTTAATTAAAATATTGTTAAGATTTTAACTACTGCCAGCTGTCAGTTGTCAAAATTTCCATTTGGGGTCTACTTGACAGATTTGACAGGTATGTTTTAGCTGTAAACTGATATTGTTAATGAAAATAATTTCAAGATTTTAATAATTGTCAGCTGTCAGATTTTAAAATTCTCATTGACAACCACTGGATCAATCTAAGAGCTATCCTTCGTATTATTCTTATTAGCCGAAATATTTTTTTTTTTCGTTATTGTCAGGTGTCAAAGCTTTTATGTTATCTCTACTTGACAGATTTGACGACTATTTGTTAACAGAAAATTTATTATTGTTAATTAAAATATTGTTAAGATTTTAACTACTGCCAGCTGTCAGTTGTCAAAATTTCCATTTGGGGTCTACTTGACAGATTTGACAGGTATGTTTTAGCTGTAAACTGATATTGTTAATGAAAATAATTTCAAGATTTTAATAATTGTCAGCTGTCAGATTTTAAAATTCTCATTGACAACCACTGGATCAATCTAAGAGCTATCCTTCGTATTATTCTTATTAGCCGAAATATTTTTTTTTTTTCGTTATTGTCAGGTGTCAAAGCTTTTATGTTATCTCTACTTGACAGATTTGACGACTATTTGTTAACAGAAAATTTATTATTGTTAATTAAAATATTGTTAAGATTTTAACTACTGCCAGCTGTCAGTTGTCAAAATTTCCATTTGGGGTCTACTTGACAGATTTGACAGGTATGTTTTAGCTGTAAACTGATATTGTTAATGAAAATAATTTCAAGATTTTAATAATTGTCAGCTGTCAGATTTTAAAATTCTCATTGACAACCACTGGATCAATCTAAGAGCTATCCTTCGTATTATTCTTATTAGCCGAAATATTTTTTTTTTTCGTTATTGTCAGGTGTCAAAGCTTTTATGTTATCTCTACTTGACAGATTTGACGACTATTTGTTAACAGAAAATTTATTATTGTTAATTAAAATATTGTTAAGATTTTAACTACTGCCAGCTGTCAGTTGTCAAAATTTCGATTTGGGGTCTACTTGACAGATTTGACAGGTATGTTTTAGCTGTAATAAACTGATATTGTTAATGAAAATAATTTCAAGATTTTAATAATTGTCAGCTGTCAGATTTTAAAATTCTCATTGACAACCACTGGATCAATCTAAGAGCTATCCTTCGTATTATTCTTATTAGCCGAAATATTTTTTTTTTTTTCGTTATTGTCAGGTGTCAAAGCTTTTATGTTATCTCTACTTGACAGATTTGACGACTATTTGTTAACAGAAAATTTATTATTGTTAATTAAAATATTGTTAAGATTTTAACTACTGCCAGCTGTCAGTTGTCAAAATTTCGATTTGGGGTCTACTTGACAGATTTGACAGGTATGTTTTAGCTGTAAACTGATATTGTTAATGAAAATAATTTCAAGATTTTAATAATTGTCAGCTGTCAGATTTTAAAATTCTCATTGACAACCACTGGATCAATCTAAGAGCTATCCTTCGTATTATTCTTATTAGCCGAAATATTTTTTTTTTCGTTATTGTCAGGTGTCAAAGCTTTTATGTTATCTCTACTTGACAGATTTGACGACTATTTGTTAACAGAAAATTTATTATTGTTAATTAAAATATTGTTAAGATTTTAACTACTGCCAGCTGTCAGTTGTCAAAATTTCCATTTGGGGTCTACTTGACAGATTTGACAGCTATGTTTTAGCTGTAAACTGATATTGTTAATGAAAATAATTTCAAGATTTTAATAATTGTCAGCTGTCAGATTTTAAAATGCTTATTGACAACCACTGGACCAATCTAAGAGCTATCCTTCGTATTATTCTTATTAGCCGAAATATTTTTTTTTCGTTATTGTCAGCTGTCAAAGCTTTTATGTTATCTCTACTTGACAGATTTGACGACTATTTGTTAACAGAAAATTTATTATTGTTAATTAAAATATGGTCAAGATTTTAACTACTGTCAGCTGTCAGTTGACAAAATTTTCATTTTGTGTCTACTTGACAGATTTGACAGCTATGTTTTAGCATTAAACTGATATTGGTAATGAAAATAATTTCAAGATTTTAATAATTGTCAGCTGTCAGATTTAAAAATTCTCATTGACAACCACTGGATCAATCTAAGAGCTATCCTTAGTATTATTCTTACTAGTCGAAATATTTTTTTTCGTTATTGGCAGCTGTCAAAGCTTTTATGTTATCTCTACTTGACAGATTTGACGACTATTTGTTAACAGAAAATTTATTATTGTTAATTAAAATATTGTCAAGATTTTAACTACTGTCAGCTGTCAGTTGACAAAATTTTCATTTTGTGTCTACTTGACGGATTTGACAGCTATGTTTTAGCATTAAACTGATATTGGTAATGAAAATAATTTCAAGATTTTAATAATTGTCAGCTGTCAGATTTAAAAATTCTCATTGACAACCACTGGATCAATCTAAGAGCTATCCTTAGTATTATTCTTACTAGTCGAAATATTTTTTTTCGTTATTGGCAGCTGTCAAAGCTTTTATGTTATCTCTACTTGACAGATTTGACGATTATTCTTTAACAGAAAAACTATTATTGTTAATTACAATATTGTCAAGATTTTAACTACTGTCAGCTGTCAGTTGTCGAAATTTTCATTTTATGTCTACTTGACAGATTTGACAGCTATGTTTTAGCTGTAAACTGATATTGTTAATGAAAATAATTTCAAGATTTTAATAATTGTCAGCTGTCAGGTTTTAAAATTCTCATTTACAACCACTGGATCAATCTAAGAACTGACTTTAATATTATTCTTATTATTTCATTATTGTCAGCTGTCAAAGTTTTTATGTCATATATACATGACAGATTTGACGACTGTTCACGATACTCGATTTTAACTACTGACAGCTATCAGTTGTCAAAATTTTTAGTTCAGCTCATCTTGACAGATTTGAGAACTATGTTTTAACAGTCACACTGTTATTGTTCATTAAAATCTTTTCAAGATTTCAACTACTATCAGCTGTCAAAATTTTTATTTCATCTCAAATTGACAGATTTGACTATGCATTAATAGTAACACTGTTGTTCATTAAACATTTTCAAGATTTTAACTACTGTCATCTGCCAGCTGTCAAATTTTTATTTCAACGCAATTTGACAGATTTGACAGCTATGCCTTAACAGTAAAAGTGTTTTTTCATTATAATTTTTTTAAGATTTTAACTTCTGTCATCTGTCAGCGAATAAAATTTTTATTTCATCTCAACTTGACAGATTTGATAGCTATGCTATAATAGTAAAACGGTTATTGTTAATTAGGATATTTTCAAGATTATATTAATATTATTATTAGCTGTCAAGTATCCAATTTTTTATTTTATCTGAACTTGACACATTTGACAGTTATACTTTAACACAAAACTGTTGATGTTATTTAAAATATTTTGTTGAGAAATGTTTAATATTTGACAGATGTCAGATGTCAAAATTCTCATTGACAACCACTGGATCAATCTAAGAGCTATCCTTATTAGCAGAAATATTTTATTTCGTTATTGTCAGCTGTCAAAGCTTTTATGTTATCTCTACTTGAAAGATTGGACGACTATTTGTCAACAGAAAAACTATTATTGTTAATTATAATATTGACAAGCTTTTAACTACTGTCAGTTGTCAAAATTTTCATTTTGTGTCTACTTGACAGATTTGACAGCTATGTTTTAGCTGTAAACTGATATTGTTAATGAAAATAATTTTAAGATTTTAATAATTGTCAGCTGTCAGATGTCAAAATGCTTATTGACAACCACTGGATCAATCTAAGAGCTATCCTTCGTATTATTCTTATTAGCCGAAATATTTTTTTTTCGTTATTGTCAGCTGTCAAAGCTTTTATGTTATCTCTACTTGACAGATTTGACAACTATTCTTTAACAGAGAAACTATTAGTGTTAATTAAAATATTGTCAAGATTTTAACTACTGTTAGCTGTAAGTTGTCAAAATTTTCATTTTGTGTCTACTTGACAGATTTCACAGCTATGTTTTAGCAGTAAACTGATATTGTTAATGAAAATAATTTCAAGATTTTAATAATTGTCAACTGTCAGATTTAAAAATTCTTATTGACAACCACTGGATCAATCTAAGAGCTATCCTTAGTATTATTCTTACTAGTCGAAATATTTTTTTTCTTTATTGTTAGCTGTCAAAGCTTTTATGTTATCTCTACTTGAAAGATTTGACGACTATTTGTCAACAGAAAAACTATTATTGTTAATTATAATATTGACAAGCTTTTAACTACTGTCAGCTGTCAGTTGTCAAAATTTTCATTTTGTGTCCACTTGACAGATTTGACAGCTTATGTTTTAGCAGTAAACTGATATTGTTAATGAAAATAATTTCAAGATTTTAATAATTGTCAGCTGTCGGATTTAAAAATTCTCATTGACAACCACTGGATCAATCTAAGAGCTATCCTTCGTATTATTCTTATTAGCCGAAATATTTTTTTTTCGTTATTGTCAGCTGTCAAAGCTTTTATGTTATTATCTCTACTTGACAGATTTGCGACTATTTGTTAACAGAAAAGTTATTACTGTTAATTAAAATATTGTCAAGATTTTAACTACTGACAGCTATCAGTTGTCAAAATTTTTAGTTCATGTCAACTTGACAGATTTGAGAACTATGTTTTAACAGTCACACTGTTATTGTTCATTAAAATCTTTTCAAGATTTCAACTACTATCAGCTGTCAAAATTTTTATTTCATCTCAAATTGACAGATTTGACTATGCATTAATAGTAACACTGTTGTTCATTAAAACATTTTCAAGATTTTAACTACCGTCATCTGCCAGCTGTCAAATTTTTGTTTCAACGCAATTTGACAGATTTGACAGCTATGCCTTAACAGTAAAAGTGTTTTTTCATTATAATTTTTTCAAGATTTTAACTACTGTCATCTGTCAGCTAATAAAATTTTAATTTCATCTCGACTTGACAGATATGACAGCTATGGTTTAATAGTAAAACTGTTATTGTTAATTAGGATATTTTCAAGATTATTTTAATTATTATTCGCTGTCAAGTATCAAATTTTTAATTTTATCTCAACTTGACTCATTTGACAGTTAGGTATACTTTAACAGAAAAACTGTTGATGTTAATTAAAATATTTTTAACATTTTAACTACTGTCAACTGTCAGTTGTCAAATTTTTTATTTCATCACTACTTGTCAAATTTGACAGCTATTTTTTAAAAGAAAAGCGTTTATTATTACACTATTATTATTATATTACCCATTTTGAAAAAATTCACCTTGAATTGTATGCTGATGAATGTTTTGTTGAGAAATGTCAGATCTCAAAATTTTCATTGACAACCATTGAATGAATCTAAGAGCTACCTTTGTATTATTATTGTCAGCTGTCAAAGTTTTTATGTCATTTTTATATGACAGATTTGACCACTGTTTTATAACAGAAAAATTCTTATTGTAAGTTCAAATATATTCACGATTTTAACTACTGACAGCTGTCAGTTGTCAAAATTTTTATTTCAACTTAACTTGACAGACTTTAGAACTATGCTTTAACATTAACACTGTTATTGTTCATTAAAATATTTTCAAGATTTCAACTACAGTCAGCTGTCAAATTTTTTATATTATCTTAACAGACTATTTGACTATGCTTTAACAGTAAAACTGTCGTCGTTCATTAAAATCTTTTCAATATTTTAAATACTGTCAGTTGTCAAAATTTTTATTTCATCTCAACTTGACAGATTTGACAGCTATACTTTAACACTAAAACCGTTATCGTTCATTAAAATATTTTCAAGATTTTACTACTGTCGTTGTCGAAACTTTAATTTCATCTCTACTTGACAGATTTGACAGAAATCTTTAACATTAAAACCGCTGTTATTAATTAAAATCTTTCTACAGTTGTCAAATGTCATCTGCCAAATTTTCATTGACATTTACTGAATCTTATTGTTTAACAGTAAAAAAACCGGTTGTTTCGATTATTCTTATTGGCTGATATATTTTCAAGATTTTAACTGTTATTGGCTGTCAGCTGTCAAACTTTTTAATTTATCTCTACTTGACCGAATTGACAGCTACGCTTTAAAAGTAAAACTGTTATTGATTAAAATATTCTCAAGGCATTAAATTACTGTCAAATGTCATCTGTTAAATTTTTATTGACATTCACTGAATGGATAGTGTTCTATCTATTAACAGTAAACAACACCTGATTGTTTCGATTGTCAGCTGTCATCTATTTTTGACAGATTTGACATCAATCTTTCTTGACAGTAAACTGTTGTTATTAATTAAAATCTTTTTAAATTATTCTACAATTGTCAAATGTCAGCTGTCAATTTTTTTTATTGACATTAATTAAATGAATCCTATCGTATACTAACGCTTTACAAGCTTTGAAAAACATTTTCAAAGACAATGACCGTTCAACTAAGAAGAAACAACTACTTCCTGGGCTATATGCCCCAACGGATATTGGATTACACTTCAAAGTGAAACGGGGTTGGCATATCTAATAGATAATTTAAACCAACCATTCTGGTTTGCAGTTAAAAGGGACAACATAACTTGTAGACCGGTTTCGGCCTATTGGGCCTCGTCAGTACAAGGTATATGTTATCCGTCAGCGAGCTTAAAGCATAATCGCTGACTGATAATCCCACTAAAATCACGCTCGATATATATACACACAATAACGAAAGTGTAATCGATGTGATAGTAGCGACATCTTCACCTCTAATCGCAAACCAAAATTCGGATTTTGACAACAAGACGCTGGTCTTGAAACTATAAAGTATTATTACAGAAAACTGTAACATTGTCGTATAACATATACCTTGTACTGACGAGGCCCAATAGGCCAAAACCGGTCTACAAGTTATGTTGTCCCTTCTAACTGCAAACCAGAATGGTTGGTTTAAATTATCTATTAGATATGTTAACCCCGTTTGACTTTGAAGTGTAATCCAATATCCGTTGGGGCATATAGCCCAGGAAGTAGTTGTTTCTTCTTAGTTGAACGGTCATTGTCTTTGAAAATGTTTTTCAAAGCTTGTAAAGCGTTAGAATAATTTTATATTTTCTTTGATATCTATTGATAACACGCTTTATTAAATACGACAATGTTACAGTTTTCTGTAATAATACTTTACCTATTCTATACTTTAACAGTAAAAAGGTTAACTGATTGTTTCGATTACTTCTATTGACTGAAACTGTTTCAAGATTTTGATTATTGTCAGAGCTGTCATTTGTCAAAATTTTAAATCTATTTGGCAGATTTGACAGCTATTCTTTAACAGTAAAAGTTTTATTATTAATTAAAATATTTTCAAAACATTCTGTTATTGTGAAATGTCAACTGTCAATTTTTTGATAGACAGTTACTTGACAGATTTAACAGTAAAAAGACAACCGACTCATGCGAATATTTACTTATATGAATTGTCAACTAAAATATATTCAGGTTACTTGACAGAATTGACAGATGTTCTATCATTGACAGATACGTGCCTGCACAAATTTTGACAGCTGTCTTTTAGAAGCAAAAATATAACTGCGTTTAATAAACAATGTAAAAGTTGCACAATATTCAGGAACCCGTTTAAAAATTTATGTAGGTAGCTTTTACAAGGTTTCCTTGTACTTTGCTTTACTGACTGATTTATGTAACTGTTGAGTTTGCATACGTACAAAAAACATTGTTTAATGTTCTTCAAACAAACACTACACACTTGTAATTGTCCTCGAAACCAACACAAAGTCTAATAAAAATACGCACATTGATGTAGAAAGGAATTAATATTAAGGTATTAAAAGAATTTTCTAAAAGGAAATTTTTTTTGGAAAGAGTGAAAAATTGGCAAAATAGCGAGAGAACGGAAAAATCGTGAAAAATTTAAATATTTTTGAAAAACTAGAAAAGTATTATAAAATAGTAAAAAAACAATAAAAATTATAAATATTTGGTAAAATCGAAAAATAATCTTAAAAAATCGGAAAATTTGTAAAAAATTTGTAAACTTTTGTAAAACAAGAAATTTATTAAAAATAGCAAAAATGTAATCAAATTGAAAAAAATCATGAAAAAAATTCTCACATTTCTGGAAAAATTGGTAAAATTTTAAAATTACCATGAAAAATTGGAAAATTTGTGAAAACTTTTGAAAATCCTTAAAAAACTAGAAATTTATTAAAAACAGTAAAAAAATTGTTAAAATTGTGAAAAACTGGAAAAATCGTGAAAAACTTAATAATTCTCGAAATTCTCTAAAAACTGGTAAATTATTAAAATTGCCATGAAAAATAAACTGTGAAAGGCTTTCGCGGCCATTGTCTATTGTATCAATGGTTTTTGGGCTATTAAGCCGGCGTCGATTGTCTTGCTGACTTGACGTTTCGCCAACACGAGCGGTTGGCATCTTCAGAAGTTGCTTCCTGGTTGACAGTCTGCGACTTACTAAGCTTTGCGTGATCGCAGCTCGTATTTATACGTCGGGAAGGAAGTGGGCGGGACCACAGTTGCTTTCGATTCCAATCGGTTCTGGTCGGTGTTGTTCGTTAAGGGTAGAGTTTTCGCACTCTTTATTATCGGGACCCATGTTTTGTTAATCTTGACTGCTTCCCCTTTTTTATTAAAGTTGTTGGTGTGCTTCTCTATCTCTATGGCTTCTCTATAGAGTCTGGAATGGTATGCTGATGTAGTAGCGAGGACTTGGGTCTCCTCAAACTTAATCCGATGGTCCATAGTGAGGGAATGTTTCGCTACGGCGGATTTGTCTGTCTGCCCCAGACGACAATTGGCCTTGTGCTCTTTAATCCTGGTGTTGATCGAGCGTTTGGTGGTTCCTATGTACACGCTTCCACATATGCACGGAATGCGGTAAATTCCCGAAGCCGACAGTGGATCTTTTCTCTCTTTTGCCGATCGAAGACATTCTTTGATTTTTCTCGTTGGTTTGAAAATAGTCTTCACATTTTTCTTTCTTAGCAATCGACCAATTCTGTCTGTCACTCCCGGAATAAAAGGCAGAAATGCTTTTGCCACTGGTTGGATTTGCTCATTTTCCTTGGGTCTACGATTTGTTGGTCCAATCGATCTTTTGATTTCCCGTTCTGCATAACCATTGGCCCTTAAAGCATCATGATTATGAGTTAGCTCTGCGTTTAGTGCCTCGGGTTCGCAAATTCTTCTTGCCCTTTCTGCTAAGGTTTTGATGACTCCATATTTCTGACATGGGTGGTGGTTGGAATCACTATGTAAATACCGATCCGTATGTGTAGGTTTTCTGTACACTGTGTGGCTCAATGATCTTTCTTTTCGTGATAATAACACATCAAGGAACGCCAGCTTGTTGTTGTCTTCGATTTCCATCGTAAACTGTATCTTTTCATGGATGCTGTTAATGTGTGTCAGAAATTCTTGCAATTTATCCTGCCCATGGCTCCATATTACAAATGTGTCATCTACATATCTATACCAAACTTTTGGCTTGTATGGGGCACTGTCCAACGCAAGTTGTTCGAACTTTTCCATGAAAAATTGGTAAGATCATTAAAAAACAAACAGATCAATGAAAAATCGGAAAATTTGTGAAAACACTTGAAATTTCTTAAAAACTAGAAATTTATGAAAACACCAAAGAATCATACAGAAATTGGTAAAATCGAGAAAAACTGGGAAAATCTTAAAAAATCGTGAATTTCTCGAAAAACTGAAAAATAGTTAAAAGAAAAATTGATAAAATCCTGGAAAGATGTTTGAAAAAAGTGAAGAACTATAAAAAATAGCGAAAAATCTGTAAAAACCAAAAGAGAAATCTAAAAAAACTGAAAATCTTCTTCGAAATTAGAAAAGTGTTAAAAATAGCACAAAATAATAAGCAAGTTGGTAAAATCGAGAAAAACTGGGAAAATCTTAAAAAATCGTCAATTTCTCGAAAAACTGAAAAATGGTTCAAAGAACCTATACACTATCTCCGTTCAGTCTCCGCTAGGATCTTCCGATCACAAACTTATTTCAACACTAAGCGAGCTACCAATTTGTTCTGAGCAGCCTCCTAAACCTCGCAAGATTTGGCATTACAGATCAGCCAGGTGGGAAGACCTGAAGAACCATTTTCACACTTTTCCTTGGCTGAACGTGTGCTTTTCTTCTGATGATCCTTCCGTTTGTGCTCAAGAGGTCTCCGATGTCATTCTAACTGGCATGGAAGCCTTTATTCCTTATTCCAATAAGCGGCAAGCCCTGGTTTAGCAAACACTGCGAGCGCGCAGTCAGATCTAAAAATCTAGCTTACCGACAGTGGCGTAAAAATCCAACGGCTGAGAATCGCACTACCCTTGTTACCGCTCGAAACCAGTGTAAGCAAACGATAGATCAAAGCAAAGAGACGCATAACACGAGGATCAAAAACAAACTTCTTGCCAGTCCTAACGGATCTAGGTCTTTTTGGTCAGTCGCTAAGGCCGTCAGTCAAAATTTTACCAAATCAAATATTCCACCTCTAACACGTTCCGACGGCACAATAGCAACCACAGCCGGAGATAAAGCGAACTTACTGGCAGAACTATTTTCTTCTCATTCCAACGTAGACTTTCAGGGAAAAACACCACCGAACATTCCAGCAGTTCAATCGGAAATGACTGATATCGTATTCCGTCAGCGTCCTGTCAAACGAATTCTTAAAGGGCTCGATGTCAGGAAGGCTTCTGGTCCAGATGAAATTCCAATTATAGTGCTCAAGGAATGCGCTGATGAGCTAACACCAATATTTTGTAGACTTTTTAACCTATCCTACAAAAAAGGAATATTTCCATCTTGCTGGAAGAAGGCAAGAGTTCAGCCTATACCAAAGAAAGGCAAGAAAACCATGCCAAACAACTATCGACCTGTCGCATTGCTTTCAGTTATATCAAAAGTGATGGAGAAAGCTATTAACCAACACCTTCTAAAGTACCTAGAGGGCCTTAATATTATCAGCGACCATCAGTACGGCTTTCGTAAGTCCAGATCAACAGGGGACCTCCTAGCATATGTCACCCATCTTTGGAGCAACGCAGTCGAACATCATGGGGAGTCCCGGGCTATTGCACTGGACATTTCTAAAGCATTTGATCGTGTCTGGCACGAAGGGCTCCTAAGTAAACTGCGATCCTACGGTATGCCCGGTCGATTCTGTTCATGGCTTTCTAGCTTTCTTCAGGACCGTTCTCTGCAAGTGGCGATTGACGGGTTTCTCTCGGACACCTTTACCATCAATGCTGGTGTTCCTCAAGGGTCCATATTATCCCCAACCCTCTTCTTGCTGTACATTAACGACCTTCTAGCGAGGACAGAAAATCCAATTTATAGCTTTGCTGACGACAGCACACTTATCTCATCGTTTACTTTGAATTCTCGAACATCGGCTGCTCACGCACATCTTCGCAGACAGCATGAAGTATCACGACTCAATAAAGACCTGGAAGAAATTTTGTCTTGGGGTGACAGTAACCAAGTCGAATTTAACGCTAAAAAAACCCAGGCAGCAGTTTTCTTGAAGAAGGTTAACATTGCAGAACCAGATATAGTCATGGCAGGACACGCAATTCCACTGGCTTCGTCTATTAACTTACTGGGTGTCAATCTGGGAGGAGATATGTCTTGGCATAATCACGTGGTAACAATCGCCAGGACAGCTTCTCAGAAACTCGGTGTACTTTTCCGTACCAAAAAGCTGTATACACCACAACAACTTTTGACACTCTACAAAGCCCAGATTCGACCATCACTGGAATACTGCTCTCATGTCTGGAGTTCTGCACCGAAGCATACCCTTCGGTTGTTGGATTCCATCCAAAGGAGAGCCATTCACCTGATCGGTGACCACGAGCTAACCAAGAACCTCGACAGCTTAGAACATCGAAGACAGGTTGGTGATTTGACCCTCTTTTACAAATATTTCCATGGCAAGTGTTCTACTGACATTGCCCGCTTGATTCCACCTAGAGCAATTCATAGCAGAAATACACGACAAACCACTTCCGCCCATCCCTATGTGGTTCAACTTAATACTCCTCGAACATCATTGTTTAAGAACTCTTTCTTCTGGAGGACATCCTCTTTGTAGAACGGCCTTTCTGAGGCCGTATTTCCCACCGAATATAACCTTCAACGATTCAAGAACAACGTGAATCGCTTTCTTCGCACACGCACCGCTCTCAGAGCGCCTTAAAGGATTTTTCCTGCAGTGCTTGTGCTTGACCATAAAAAAAAAATAGTATATTCTGTAACAATAGAAAATTCGATACGAGTGGAGAATTCCGAACGCGAGCGTAGCGAGCGAGAGGAACCACGAATAATCGAATTTTCATTCTAACCGTGTAACAGACTGTATTTTCTTTACGATCATGTAATAATTCTGTTTATTTAAATTGAAATATGTAGCAAAACAATTAGAACGTTGCACTGACAAACTGAGTGACAGTTTTGAAATTCGCATGGCAATCTATGTTTTTTGTTGAGCAATTACAGAATGTTATTCCGTCACTAGTTATAGAATGAAAATACATGCAAAACACATAAGAAGCAAGTGTTTCAGAATGAATATTCTATCTCAAGAGTGAGAATGAACACTTTCTATTATTAAAAATGAAGTCGGAATTATTGCATTCATTTATGGTCGTGAAGAAAAATTGAAAAAATACTCGAAAAATGTTTGAAAAAAGCGAAGAATTATGAAAATGATCAAAAACGAAAAGAAAAATCTAAAAAAATTTAAATGCGAAATTAAAAAAATGTTAAAAATAGCTACAAAATAATAAGCAAGTTGGTAAAATCGAGAAAAACTGGGAAAATCTTAAAAAATCTTGAGTTTCTTGAAAAAATGAAAAATGGTTCAAAGAAAAATTAATAAAATCCTCGAAAAATGTTTGAAAAAAGCGAAGAACTATAAAAATGACCAAAAACCTTTCAAAACGAAAAGAAAAATCTAAAAAATTTGAAAATCTTCTGAAAAATTAGAAAAGTGTTAAAAAGAACTACAAAATAATAAGCAAGTTGGTAAAATCGAGAAAAACTGGGAAAATCTTAAAAAATCGTAAGTTTCTTGAAAAATGGTTTAGAGAAAAATTAATAAAATCCTCGAAAAATGTTTGAAAAAAGCGAAGAACTATAAAAATGACCAAAAACCTTTCAAAACGAAAAGAAAAATCTAAAAATTTGAAAATCTTCTGAAAAATTAGAAAAGTGTTAAAAAGAACTACAAAATAATAAGCAAGTTGGTAAAATCGAGAAAAACTGGGAAAATCTTAAAAAATCGTGAGTTTCTTGAAAAAATGAAAAATGGTTCAAAGAAAAATTAATAAAATCCTCGAAAAATGTTTGAAAAAAGCGAAGAACTATAAAAATGATCAAAAACCTTTCAAAACGAAAAGACAAATCTAAAAAATTTAAAATTTTCTGAAAAATTAGAAAAGTGTTAAAAACACCTGCAAAATAATAGGCAAGTTAGTAAAATCAAGAAAAACTGGGAAAATCTTAATAAATCGTCAATTTCTCGAAAAACTGAAAAATGGTTCAAAGAAAAATTGATAAAATCCTCGAAAAATGTTTGAAAAAAGCGAAGAACTATAAAAAAAGTGAGAGGTGTCAAGGGACACCCGGATGGAACGAAGTTCCTTTCGATTAATTAGTGAAGGAATTGTAACTTGTAAACACAACAGAGAGTTTGTACATACATAAGCTTTTATTATCGTCTGTATAAAATCTCTACTTACCTAACTCTATCAGCAATATCCGGAACTTGTGCAGAAACACTGTCAGGATACATTATTGTTATTATTTTCTATTATTTTAATATTTATTATCTACAAAAAACCTGTATAAACTTAACAAAGTCGCGACACTACTACACTGTTCAAAGCAAAATAAAAAAAAATAGTAAATCCATTATTTTCAACAGTTCGTTTAAAACAAAAGTGTCCATTTATACAATACCAGAGGATTAGAGGATATACATCTACCTAGAATTACTTTTTATTTGAATTTAATTTAAAACAGGAATTAACATTTTAATACAAAATTTTAAAATTAAAATATTTGACAGTAACTGACAGTTAAGGTAATTTGACGTAGGTACCTAACTAGTCAAGTTAAGAACTATTTTTGAAATGTTTATGAATTTATTGATTTATAAAAACAGGATAAAATAAAATATAATACTATTATAGGTACTTATTTTTTTCTACAGTATTTTCTTTTAATTTAAATTAGTGTCTTTTTAATTGTACTTTTATTAGTATTTATTTATGTATATTAGGGTTTCCTATTTAAATAAAGATAGGTATATCTATCTATGAGAGAGAGAGAGAGAGACAACATGCGTGTGTCGTGTCGTGTCGTGACAAATTTTGGTCTGAATTTTTTTTGGCTAGCTCCTAGCCTCAGTCGTAACTGGTCGTAACGCCCGAAAGGGAACTTCGTTCCAAAATCTTAAAATATCATGAAAAACTTTAAAATCCTCGAAAAACTAGGAAAAATTAGTAAAATCTTTAAAAAACAAGAAAAATTGTGAAAAATTAGAAAATTCTTGAAAATCCAAAAAAGTATTAAAAAATAGCAAAAAATCATAAGTAAACTATAAAAAATTGGTAAAATCGTAAAAAACGAGAAAAGAATTTGTGAAAAACACTATTGAAAAATAAGAAAAAAATCTTAAAAGACTTGAAAAATCTTGAAATATCATGGATTCTAGAAAAACTGGGAATTTATTAAAAGCAGCGAAAATCTATGAAAAACTCTCGTCAAAGAACGAAAAGAAATCCGAAAAACCGAAAAAATCGTGAGAAATTTGAAGATTTTCGAAATTCTCGAAAAACTGGTAAATTTTTCAAATTGCCATGAATCATTGGTAAAGTGATGAAAAACCAAAATGAATCTTGGAAAATCGGAAAATTTGTGAAAAATCTTTAAAAACTAGAAAATCATTAAAAAACAGCCAAAAACTTGCCACGTATTTTAATGAAATTAAAAAAAACAAAATCAAATTTTGAAAAATTAATAAAAAGGTTAATCAATTTATTCCAATTTAAATCGAACTCCAGCTGAGATCGGTAGTGGTTTCTCTACTGGCAAATTGGGGTAGTACCGAATTCCTAACTATGGTCAGATCATTACGATCGACCCCCTGCTGAGCTACCGGTCTCAGACCCTCTCCGTTAATCCTATGTCCGAATTCCTAACTGCATACAAATATTATTTAATTCTGAATTTAATAAATCTAAAATAGTCTTCAAAATTTTAAAAACGAAATGTGTTTTGGAAAATTTTACATTATTTTTTTATAAGATTAGATTTGATTCGTAAAAGTATCGCGCGTTAAAATCTTGAAGTGAATGTTTTTAGTGAGGATAAACTGTATAGGAGAAGATAAACTGTTTGAAGTAATTTTTTTTCTAATTTTGTGTGATTAATAAAATTAAAAAAATTATATATTTATTTTTGTAATTTTTTTCTAACTTAATAAAATTAAAAAAATTTCAAAATTGTAAATATATATTTATTTTCGTTAATTTGATAAAATATGTAGGTACATACATACATGTCAAAATATATAAAAAATAGTTAAAATAAATATATTTATAAATACAATCCGATTAAGAAATCTAAAGTAGTCGCCAAGATCAGGTAAAAGATGTTGAGTTAGGAATTCGGACATAGGATTACCGAATTATTTAATAATCCCCAAATTTTATGACCGCGGTTAGGAATTCGTATATCCCGGGCAAATTGTGCCCAGCTCAGCCGTAGAGGGTAAGTACCAAAATAAAGTGAGTGCGCCACCGATTTGTACGGTTAAAATCGGAAACCCCTGATGTTCCAGGCACTACTTCACCCACTGGAGATAATTAAATAAATTTTGAATATTAAACAGCTCTAATTGAATTACACAATAAAAGAAAGCGACGATAAAGTGAGCTAAATAAAACAAAATCTCAACTAGACCCTTCTTTAATAGAAATATTAAGAATTACAAAACTGTCAAGCCTCGTGCTTGACAACGCTATCGATATTAATATAAAAAAAAAGAATATATGAATAATATTAAAAGGAAAATTAACCAATATGTGTGATCACACTCAATACAAAAAAAAGACAAGAAAAATAGATTTTTTTTTCTTAACTACTATAGTTGCGACTTAAATCTAATTAGGCTTATCTGTTAATCCTCGGCGTCTCTAATACTTAGGTCGGTTCCAAAAACCAAGCCTGTTCCAAAACCAATAGGCTTGCACCAACCACAATAACTTAAGCTCGAACTAAGTATCAGGTCTGCACCCAAAATTAAAGCCTGTATCTAGCGCTGTATCTAGGATTTTAGCCTAGAACTAGGACTTAAACCCGTAACTAGGACCCTATTAAGATAGGGTTGTTTTATTCCTTTAAACTCGTGACACCCCTGGCTGGTAAACGGGTGGAACAGTATTCTCGTTGCTAATTGCACCAATCGGAATTCTACCACAATTTACCGTCTGAACGGTTTAAAATTACTAAAATTTTCCTACTGTCTGCTCTATGGGCTACCACAGAAGATTTCCTAAATATCCCTTCACGAGGAATTTTTCCAACGAATCCACCAAAATACCGGAAAATCTCATTCCAATACTATTCGTTATGAAAAACTGAGGTTTAATTTCGTAAATCCAAAATTAATTGTCTCTGATGAACAGAGATTACAACTTAAACCCAGAGAATCTTCTCACTGCCACGTTTTTAAGACAAAGGCTGGTAAAAGAAAGAGCCGATTCTTTCATATCACCTTCACGAAATTTGACACACGTCGAAATAAGAGGTGGCCTCTACTACTATAGGGACAATAACCGTAGGATCTTCAGCTACCAATTTGCGAACAAACAGTGGTCGTTAGATACGACTAATCTTATAATTTATCAAGATATCAATAAAAATCTCAACATTACCTAATTCCTCGTTCATTTTCAATTTTTTTAAGCAAGATAGAAATATAACAGAACACTGACTGTAGAACACTATACTCCGAGTTATCGACAAAAGAAGAGAAATAGTAACTCGGCCGGGTGAAAATAATAACATAACCACAAGGATTCATAAACGGAATTTTAATAAATATACTTCTAAAAATAATTCCAGCGATATCAGGAATAATTTATGGCCAGAATAATAAATAATAGCTGGCGATTATCTATACCGAACCAGATCAACCGGTTCCCGACCCAAGTAAATCTTTAATAATGGGAAATTTCAAGGTTGGAAGACGCTTATGTTTACAAATTAAATATTTATCACTTGCAAGAATTTAACCCGTCACAAACTACGAAAAGTAACGAAATAATTATTAAAAAATCGAAAAATTTGAAAATAGCGAAAAAGTCATATACGAATCAGTTAAATCGTAAAAAACTGGAAAAATCTTAAAGGAACCTAACTTTTTTTAACAAACTAAAAAAGAATTTAAAAAAAACGAAACTCCCGAATAAAAAATCTGGAAAAATTAGAAAAACCGTGAAAAATTTAAAAATTCTTAAAAAAAAAGAAGAAAATTATTAAAAATAATCGAAAAAACACATAAACAAATTAATAAAATTGTACGGAACTTGAAAAAACTTAAAAGTTTTGTAAAAACAGTGAAAAACTATAAAAAATTGTTAAAATCGTAAAAAAATTGAAAATATGTACTTGGAAAACTAGAAAATTATTAAAAATAAGCAAAAAATCGTAAAAAACAGTAAAAGATCGTGAAAATTCTCGTAAAACAAATAAATCTTGCAAAAAAAAGATTCTTGAAAAACGGAAAATATTTTTGAAAAACAGACAAAATCATATACAAATTGGTAAAATCGTGAAAAACTGGATCGTGAAATCCTTGAAAAACATAAAAATATTTTAAAAACAGCGAAAATTTATAAAAAAATTAGAATGTATTATAAATAACAAAAAAAATCACAAACAAATTTGTAAAATCGTGAAAATCCTCGAAAAATGTTTGATAAAAGCGAAGAACTATGAAAAATGGCCCAAAACCTTTAAAAACAAAAAGAAAAATCTAAAAAATTTGAAAACCTTCTGAAAAATTAAAAAAGTGATAAAAAAAAGTGTGAGGTTTCAAGGGACACCCGGATGGAACGAAGTTCCTTTCATTAATTAGTGAAGGAATTAGTAATTTGTAAACACAACAGAGTGTTTATACATACATAAGCATTTATTATTGTCTGTATAAAATCTCTACTTACCTAACAGTTCGTTTCTTTAAACAAAAGTGTCCATTTATACAATACCAGAGCTTTAGATAACACATCTTTTTAGAATTACTTTTTATAATTTAAAACAGGAATTAACAATTCAATACAAAATTTTAAAATTAAAATATTTGACAGTAACTGACAGTTAAGGTAATTTGACGTAGGTACCTAAATAGTCAAGTTACGAACTATTTTTAAAATGTTTATGAATTTATTAATTTATAAAAACAGGATGAAATAAAATGTAATACTATGATAGTTAATTATTATTTTTTCTACAGTATTTTCTTTTTAATGTACATTTTCTTTTAATTTAAAATAGTGTATTTTTAATTGTAATATATCTATCTATGAGAGAGAGGGAGAGAGAGTTATTTATTTTTTGGTCTGTGAGAGAGAGAAACATGCGTGTGTCGTGTCATAGTGTCGTGACAACTTTTGGTATGAATTTTTTTTGGCTAGCTCCTAGCGTCAGTCGTAACTGTTCGTAACGCGCGAAAGGGAACTTCGTTCCAAAAATTTGTAAAATTAGGAAAGTTCTACAAAATAATAAGCAACTTGGTAAAATGAGAAAAAACTGGGGAAAATCTTAAAAAATCGTGAATTTCTCGAATAACTGAAAAATGGTTAAAAAAAAATTGATAAAATCATCACTTTTTGTATGTATTACCCAGAATTAACGTAAATATTAATAATTATGCTTAAAATATATTTTATCTAAGTATTTAACCTAAATTGTAATAACTTAAATCTCCGCCTATGTAGATAGTTCCTATCAGTATTTTAAAATTTGAATCATAGCGTGGCAGCAAATAATAAAAAAAAACATTATAACATCAAGTAAACGGCAACGTTGCTTATAATATCCAAAAGCATGTAAGCCAAGGCCGATAGAGAGACACGTGTATCCTTATAGTGACCCACTTTCAAAGCTGTCTAATTTCACGAACATTCCCGAATCGAATCGAGCACATAACATTTGATCAATACTTGAAAGCGAGTTGGAAACTGAAATTCTCCCGCCTTCTCCCTCCAAACCCAACAAACGTTGGAATTGCGTCGTAGTCGTGGCTTTCTTTGTTCTTTGTTTCCATCCATCGGGCTTCGAGTGAGCTTCGAGTCGAAATCGAGCTCATTTCGTTCCGAGAGGCTCGTTTTTTTCATTTGCTCGTTGTGCAACTTGTATTATCGAGTAATCTGCCTCTTCGTTACGCGCGAAAAGTGATTTATTTATTTTTATTTAAGTTTTATTTGTGGTTTTGTTTTTATTAATTTTTTTGTATCTACAGGATACGGTAAGTGCCAGTATAGACAATATAAGCTTTATTTTATTTAAAAACTTGTTTTTATATAGGTACTTATTTATTCTTACAGTATATTTAGTAATTAATTTTTTTGTATTCCATTAGTAGCTAATTGTATTATTTTTAAGAAATTAATTTAATAAAGGTTGATAAATTATAGAAAGTTAATTAAATTATAGGTAATTATGCAGTTTAGCGGCCCGAGTTTGATGGTTACCTACTTTAAATAATACGAGTTACGTTGTAAATATGAGCGTTTTAAGTTTTTAACATTTTTAGTGTGAAATCGTTTTACGTTCGATGTTTAGGAAAAACGATGGTTGTGAAACATCGATATTTGTACCAATATCTGAAATTTGGAAATGTTTAGCAAAATAATATGGTGATTCTGCACTTTAGCGATCCGAGCTTGATATTAATAATCTTGAATCCAAACCTATTGCTGATGTGGCAAGTTAAAGTTAGGTATTGACAAAAAACACGATGTTTACTATCGATTATGGTATTTATCACAATCATCGATTTTCCTTAACATCTAACGAAAAAACATCGATTTGACTCAAAAAATTAGTCTAAATAATCTAAAAACGCTTATATTTGAAACATAACTCAATTGCTTAAGGTTCCTACAGTCAAACTCAAATTGCTAAACTGTATAATTACCTCAATAACCACAACCAATTTAAAATTAACGAATACAAGACCTATTTGGCACGTTAAGGTTGAGCATCGACAAAAAGACATCAATGGATAGAAAACAATGAAGCAAAAACATATATAGGGTTATATGTTACGAGGAAGGAAGCGGAAGGAACCATACCAAACATTCTACGTAAAACTCATAATACCTAAAAAGTAGCAACTTAATGAAGCAAAATCAATGATAGATCACTGAACAGATGATTAGAGTGATCTCTATCTCTAAGAAAGGTCTCAGTATCAAACTTTTCTTGGGTGGCCTAGATTAAAGTGAAAAGGAAACATAGGTACTTAAATATCTACAAAATCATGATGACAAGGATCAATGGAAGCTAATCTTCTTCGCAACAAAAAACGCATAGGTATACCTAGGGTTGTAATGCTACTAGAAAGAAAGGAAATATCCTATGTAACACTTATAATATCTAAAAAGTAGCAAACTAATAAAGCAAAATCAATGATCGATCACTGAACAGATGATTAGATTGATCTCTATCTATAAGAAAGGTCTTAGGCGACCAAGACTAAAGTAAAAAGAAAACATACTGAAATATCTATAGATTATGTGTATCAAAAATCATGATGGCAAAGTTCAATGGAGGCAAATCGTCTTCGCAGCAAAGGGTATTAATGCTAGAAGGAAGGAATCATACCAAATATCTTATGTAATACTCATAACATCTAAAAACTAGCAACCTAATGAAGCAAAATTAGGTCATTGAACAGATGATTAGAGTGATCTCTATCTATAAGAAGGTCTTAGTCTCAAAGTTTCTTGGGCGACCAAGACTAAAGTGGAAAGAAAACATACTTAAATATCTAGTGATTATGCGTATCAAAAATCATGATGACAAAGATCAATAGAGGCAAATCGTCTTCGCAATAAAGGGTTTTAATGCTAGTAGGAAAGAAGGAAGGAATCATACCAAATATCTTATGTAATACTCATAACATCTAAAAACTAGCAACCTAATGAAGCAAAATCAATGATAGGTCATTGAACAGATGATTCGAGTGATCTCTATCTATAAGAAAGGTCTTAGTCTCAAAGTTTCTTGGGCGACCAAGACTAAAGTGGAAAGAAAACATACTTAAATATCTAGTGATTATGCGTATCAAAAATCATGATGACAAAGATCAATAGAGGCAAATCGTCTTCGCAATAAAGGGTTTTAATGCTAGTAGGAAAGAAGGAAGGAATCATACCAAATATCTTATGTAATACTCATAACATCTAAAAACTAGCAACCTAATGAAGCAAAATCAATGATAGGTCATTGAACAGATGATTCGAGTGATCTCTATCTATAAGAAAGGTCTTAGTCTCAAAGTTTCTTGGGCGACCAAGACTAAAGTGGAAAGAAAACATACTTAAATATCTAGTGATTATGCGTATCAAAAATCATGATGACAAAGATCAATGGAGGCAAATCGTCTTCGCAGCAAAGGGTTTTAATGCTAGTAGGTAAGAAGGAAGGAATCATTAAATATCCTATGTAATACTCAAAATATCTAAAAACTAGCAACCTAATGAAGCAAAATCAATGATAGATCACTGAACAGATGATTAGAGTGATCTCTATCTATAAGAAAGGTCTTAGTCTCAAAGTTTCTTAGGCGACCAAGACTAAAGTAAAAAGAAAACATACTGAAATATCTACAGATTATGTGTATCAAAAATCATGATGGCAAAGATCAATAGAGGCAAATCGTCTTCGCAGTAAAGGGTTTTAATATATAGAAAAGAAAGAAGGAATCATACAAAATATTCTATGTAATACTAGCAAACTAGCGAAGTAAAATCAATGATAGATCACTGAACCGATGATTGGAGTAACCTTCATCTATAAGAAATGTATAGTCTCATGATAGATCACTGAACAGATGATTGTAGTAATCTACATATCTATAAGAAATGAATAGTCTCAAATTTTTCTTGGACAACCAAGACTAAGGTAGAGAGATAACAAAGTCAAAGATCTACAGATTATTTATGGACGTCAAGAACCATGATCGACAGAGATCAAAAAAGGCAAATGGAGCAAAGCTAACTAACGAATCAAAATCAATGATACTCACTGAACAGATGATTGAAGTAATCTCTATCTGTAAGTAAAGTCTTAGTAGTCTCAAACTTTTTTAATAATATCTATCAAAATAGTCTCTAAAGATCTACGTAACAACAGGCCTAACCTATCGTAACATACTACTGTTCGGACTTAAAGAGCTACAATAAATCAAGATTCTCCATAAAAGACTGAACCATAAAGAAATCCAATTAGTTACCTTATGAAAAAGTTGATGATGTTCTAGTTCATCTAGGTAGATTAATCAACGTACCAACAAAAAAATATATTCTATAACTTTTTACAAATCTATTAGTAATTTTCAACGATTCCATTTGGATACTAATTGTACAAAGAAATACACTATAAAATTTTAATCTACCTACCTACTCAATTCCCCATCAAGGTTAGGTTAATTAAATGCACATAAATTTTAAACTGGAAAGTTAAAATTACTTCTTAGTAACAGATTAATTTCCTCACGATTTCTATTTAACTTATTACAATAGTTATTTATTTTTACGTAATTAATAGATATATACGTATTATTGCCTTTGTCTTTTGTCCTGTACACGTACTTGGAAGGTAAGTTTCTTTATTTGAAATAGTTACTTACTTAAATAGTAATTATATTTTAATTGCTAAATTACGAGTTTGTTTACTCAAAAAATGCATGCAACTTGTATAATGTTTTGTATACTAAAAATTCTTTTTATACACAGTATAATATCTCTCTTGTTGGATCTATTTTGATTTTTTCTTTAATTGAATGATTCTTGTCGTTTATTTGGTGCTTACATGTTTTAGTAAGGTTTATAGGTATTCTCGCCCACTTTAGTATTTTAGTATCTTCATATTGCCCATCACAATAGGCAATAGAGTTCCATTAACTCTCAAACCAATTTTGTTGAAAAATACTATACCTAATAAGATACGAATTAACTAGGGAAATATATGTTGTCTACTGTCTTCTCTTAACACAATTCATTTTTTCGTATACCTACCTACTTATTCGAATTGTTTTAAATGAATAAGCAAAATCTTCCAGTTAATTCAATTTTGAAATCGGTGGATCCTAAGATTCGATCTGGATTCGTTTCAAGCTACCTAATTTTATTAGGGTAAAAAAGTGACACTTAGATCTTTTTCATCATGTTCTGCATTTCTATCTCAAATTGTGGAACTGGTATGAATTTTAGACAGCTTTCTAACACGCAGCTGCTACGAATTAAGATTTAATTTCGACTTGACTACCTGAGTGGTTTAAATAAGCAAAAACTAACATCTAATACAATTTCGAACTAATTCTATTTTTAAAATATTTTTCTTGCAAACAATTTAGTATACACATGTGAATTATGCTTTTTAGTCAGACTTATACAATGTAATAAATTCGTAGATAATGAATTTAAATTTACTCGGTAAATATGATTAATTAGACACTTGTGTTTAATTGAATTTCTCGAATTTACCTACGCTGCTGTATAAACAAGTGTATACTTTCTACTAATCTTCATTCTAACACTAGAGATATCAAGATTATTAATCACTTCGTTGTAGCCATAGAAGGTACCAATTTGAGTGTCGAAATTTGGATAAGATCTTGATTCGTACACAAAGAAAAAAAAATTGAATCGTTTGGAATTCAAACACAGCATCATTGCCGCATTCCAACAAATAGCATTGCGCAACACTGCAGCTGAAACAAAAGTGCCTCCACGTGTAACGGGGTCACTGAACTGCCACGTGTCGCAGAGCGAGTGAGAAAGAACTAGGCCGTAGCCAGGAACGGCTTGATTCGGTTCCAAATTTAATTGTAAACGAAAAATCACTTACTTTAGAGGTTATCTTAACGTTACTCTAAATACTATAATGTTTAATCATTTACTTGAATAGAAACAAACAAACTCTTAACGATATTTTATGTTATTTATTACTAAAGCTTTAATATCTGATGTAATAACTAGTTTATCTTTATATGAATTACATCACGTTTTTAAGAGTTGTGACAAAATTTCAGTTCAAGGTAAATAATTACTAAATTAACCAATGATCCATGTTAAAGTTAAACAAAAATAACTATTTACTCACCAATACTTCTATGTTTTTGTATTTCCAAGCAAATAATAACACTTCAATTTATTTTCAAGGCAAAATGTGTAACATAACTAAGATGTAACATAAAGATGAGCAGTTTTTGTTTGGTTTATTCGCGTTTTGGAATTACTGTTTTTCCACAAAACTGTTTTTAATAACTTTTAACAATATTTGTTTGTATAAATCAGTTATTTTCACTAAAAATATTAACAATTTATGTGTAATTTACTACTATTTATAAAGTTGTATACAAATACAAATATATTTTGACAGTTCACAAAAATCAAACACTTGGCCTTTTACGTTACTTACATACAGCAAATTTGTAACAAGTTTTTTTAATCAGTGGCGGGTAAATAAGAATTTAATTTTTTATTTAATATAAATATATATATTTTTTAATTATTACTAACTAAAATTTTTGTAACATAAATTATATATAAATACTTACAGTTATTATTTGCAATAACATAATTAGGAGTTATTTTAAAAAATAATTAATTTTTCGTTGTGGAATATTGCTATATTTTAGTATAGAAAATAAATTGATTTTTTTGTCGAAATTTTGTACTGTGATAAAAACCGTCCCTGTTTTCGCCTCGTTCTCCATTCTGGCACCGAATTAAAATTCGTTGATTCGGAGGGGAAAGAAGGTTGCTGAGTTGTGCGCATTGCGTCATAGTTTACTGCGCCGAGTAGGGGAGAAATTTGACCAATCGCAATGCAGGAAATCGCCCCTTCCACCTCTGAAGCCTAGTTCTCCGTTTGATATCCCTTCGCTTCTTAATCTTACGCGAGTTGTCGTCGTGTGTGCTACGTTTTAGTTTAGAGAAACATTTTTAGTTGTTCATAGTCAATTCTTTTTTTGACTAGTTTTAGTGTTCTAATATAACTTTCGCTTACGGAGACACTGCTATTATCGCGTTGAGTTTAATGGTTTTTAATTCGATTTAATTTACATCACGACCTACTTTCGCGACTTCCGCATTAGTCAGCCATTTTGTTTCAACATTTACCTCGTTTGAACGCGCTTTCTTTTTTTTTAATCGTTATAGTGAAGATGTGACGAAACGTAGATTTCTTATTATCCGCTTACGCAAGTTTCTAATTTAAAGCTAATAAATTTCTTTGGTATTGGATCTGGAATGGATTTCTGGCTAATGACGTCATTACATAATGATGTGTCATCATTGCAAAACTTGAAGATTTTATACAATATGGGTGAACAGGGGAAAGATCTGGACTTACTTTTTTTATATTTAGTCAGTCTTTTTCTCTCTCCTATTTGTACCATTTGTAACCTACGCACCTGGATTATACTCAGGACAGAAAACTGCTTTGGATATATAAAACTCATAAATGCTCATAATCGTCAAATTGCATAATATTAGTTAATTTAGTATCATATTATTAAATAAAATTCTTTTTTTGCAGATTAGTTTTGTTTTAAATTTATTAATTATTAGCTGTAACTTTGTAGTTTAGATCTATATTTTTAGTTTTTGCATGTTACATGCACTGTATTACAATATTTGACAGTTTAGATGTTTGACAATTTAAGATATGTTTGTAATGAAATAGTGAATTTTAAATTGATTAAAGTAAGTTTGTATATATTACACAGAAAAGGGCCCAAGTGTATAAATAGATATAAGTTTTTGTGTGATAGGGCGTTCTATAAATTACGCCCCGTGGATTTAGGGGTTGGGTTTCCTAACCTAACGAAATGGCTGAGTTCTTTTCTGTATTTGTACCTATACTTATTCATAACGTTAATTAAAAGTTATTTTGTGATATTTAGTTTAACAGACGTAATATGAATAGTTCCGGTTATATGTTTTCACATTGGATGATAATTCATTTCAAGGTTAAACTCTGAGATATTCCTAATTATAGCTTACATCGCTGTGTGAAATCAAATATTTGATGACGGTTTCTTTATGTTTAAATATATATAGAGGAGGTAAATTTTATTGTATGTAATCTTATTAATTGTATTTAATTAGATGTATTCGTTATCTTGCTTACGTAGTATTCTTTATTGATAAATGTTAACAACAATTAGAATTATTTTCTATTTTAAGGTCTTATCAACACTAAAACATTAAATTAGTAATAAAAATTTAAACTTTTAGTAGAGTTTATGCATATTTTCTAACGGTTTTGTTTTATAGACATCTTGAACCTTAGTAGGTATCTACATTTTTCGATAATATTTAATATCGGTATTCCGTATACGATTTTATCGTTAAGAACTTCATGAATTTATTTTATATCCAATTTTGTGTTTTCGTCCAAATTTTCATCTAAATTTCTAAATTGAAACATGTTCTAATTTTATAGTAAATCCGTGGGTGCCAACTTTATTAGAGGAAAACAAAAAGAAGTAAGGTTATTGTGTATTTTGTTCCACGTATGTTTGAATTTTTTATTAATCTTTCAATGTTGGTCAACCTGCTTTTTATCAAACAATTTGGTAAACTTTGACACATGTAAAACGAACGCTTACTTTAATAAATTCGTGAATTTGTTCACGATATAATAGTTGGTATCAAAAAAATCAACTACAAACTTTGATGACTTGAAATTGATTATAAATTATAAAAGTAGGCATCTACCAAAGAGTAGGTAATGTGTAAACAAAAAAATGCAAATAAGCAAATTTAGGAACGCTGGTGTAGTTTGTTGATTATTCTCTTCTTTCAATGTTCCGAGAACAAATTCAAACAAACAATAAATAAACGTTAACATATATGGAAGTGACAACTCACTTGAAATTTTAAGGTCAAATAACAACTGGTATTGCATAATAGGGATAGGCACAAAGCAAGCAAATTTGATGTTTGTTGATCTTTTCAAGCTTTTATATGAACATGAGCACTTGTTAGGAATCTAGTGAGAGGCGGTTAAGTGCATGAATATTATATTGTGGGTGGATAGTCATTAGCTCTATGTTGATATGGATCATTTTCTTTTGACATTAATAGATTGTTTCCATATTTGAATTAACAACTAACCTACTTATTCAGTTATTAATTATGAAGATAATTTTATTTGTATATCCAACAACTATACATAATAACAACGAGATTACGACAACTAATATTAAATGATGGATAGTTAACAAAAACTTTTTCCAAAAAGCAAAAAATTTTTAACAGATGTCTACGACTTAGGTATATTAAAAAGATTTTGACGAAAAAAAATGAAAATAAACGCCTATAGAGAATAACAATTAAGAAAAAAAATAGAAAACACAATAAAAGAAACATGAAGATTGTTGTAGATAGGTCACACTTTACGAAAACCACAGACAAATAGTTATAGCCAGACAATCTCTGCATTACAATATGCCGGAAAAAAAACAAGGAATATCACTTTTCACATGAAAGAGAACAACGGAAAAAGAGCTTCAAGAAATTAGTTCAACATGGAGCGGATCAAAAATTTTTGTAAGAAACAGAAAAAAGTGGAGAAAATGAATCAACAAAATTAGACGGGACGCAACCTTATCATTAGCTTCATGATGGAACTATATGATCATTGTATAAAGACTTTATACAATGGTATGATTTACGAGAGTTGTCTTTTAGTTTTGCTTATAGCCATAAAGATAAAAAAATATAGACTTAAAATACTTTATTGCTTTTCAAAATATGTCCCACCAAGATCGATACAATTTCGTATAAGTACGTTTAAACCTGGTAAAACAGTTATTCCAGATCTGAGTTGAAACCTGCAAAATCGCTGTTTTAAAGGCATCGATGGCTTCTTCTGGCGACTGAAATCGCTGACCACGCAATAATTTCTTGATCTTTGGGAGCGTGAAGAAGTAGTTGAGACTTAGACAGTGGATGGTCTAACAATTCGATGTTTTGAAGCCTGTGAGCACTTGTATTGTCCTGATGTAGGATGATTTGCCGTTGTGTGTTGCTTTGTCGGAGTTTCGCGATTACTTCTGATAAACAAACGTTTATTTACCAATCGGAAGTAACGGTTCTTTGATCTTCTAAAGCAATTGTTGCCACTTGACTACATTTTGACTCAAAAGTTGCGATCATTTTCTTTGACACACTTCGAGAATAAACTTTTGTTAGTTTTTCTTCATCGTCAAACACCCACACAGCGGATTGGCGTTTATTTTCCGGTTTGTAGGAGTAAATACAAGATTCATCTCCACTAACAATACTATAAACGTTTTTGAGCTTCCTTTGTTAAACCGGTCCATTGCTTTTCGATGCCAATTGACGCAAACCGATTTTTGCTCTTTTGTGAGCAAGGGATCCAACCAATTTCATAACACCCACTTCTTCATGTAGGATCTTTCGAATCAAGGTCTTTGAAATTCCATAAGAGGCCTCTATCTCTTGGTATGTTACACGGTGGTCATTCCTAATTAGCTGACGAATCGCATCAATGTTTTTCTGTTTTGGGTGGACCTAGTCTGGAATCGTCGCTTAGACTAAAACGACCACGTTGAAATTCGCAATACCAGTGAAAAATAGCTGACTGATGCGTTGCTTTATTCCCAAACACAGTAACCATTTCAGTAAGAGATTGCTGTTGGGATAATCCTCTCCAAAAATTGTAGAAAAATAATGCTCAAAAATGTTTTCGGCTAAGATCCACTTTTCGACCGACTTGCTAATTTAAAAAATTCACTGTACCAACACGACTTCTTGTATAGCAATGAAACTTTGAGGTTATGCTAACAAAAGATTGTGTCCGAAGGTTGTATTGGTCGCACCTTCTAAGCGGCTAAATGCAAAACTAAGAAGACAAAACTTTTGTATTGGAAACTCTATATACTTATCTAGTTGAGCCAAAATTTTACAAAAAACAATTGAGATAACTGTCGAAAATATATGGGAGAAACTGATTATGTTCTAATTAAATGCAATTTTAAAAAAACTTTTCTTAGAACACCTCGTATATCATTTGTGTTGGAATAGAAACCAGAAAATTGAGTTTACTACTGGGAGCTACATGCACTTATCTATTTTAAGTCAAAACTTGACCAAACTACAATTAAAATAATTATCGAAAATTTAAGGGAGAGACTGATTATGTTTTGATCGAATACAATTTTGATAAAACTTTTCTTATAACACTTCGTATATCATTTAAATTGTTATAGATATAAGAAAATTGAGTTTACTACTGGGAGCTACATGCACTTATCTATTTGAAGTCAAAACTTGACCAAAATACAATTAAAATAATTATCGAAAATTTAAGGGAGAGACTGATTATGTTTTGATCGAATACAATTTTGATAAAACTTTTCTTATAACACTTCGTATATCATTTAAATTGTAATAGATATAAGAAAATTGAGTTTACTACTGGAAGCTGCATGCATTTATCTATTTTACGTCAAAATTTGACCAAAATACAATTAAGATAATTATCGAAAATTTAAGGGAGAGATTGTTAATGTTCTGATCGAATGCAATTTTGATAAAACTTTTCTTGGAACACCTCGTATATCATTTGAATTCTAATAGATATCAGAAAATTGAGTTTACTACTGGAAGCTACATACACTTATCTATTTTTAATAAAAATTAAAAAAAAAAAAGTAAAGATATAGTTATTGAAAATTTAAGGGATAGGCTAGGTAATTATGATTGTGTTCAGACATTTAGAAAAATTTTCTTTGAACACTTCGTATGTTGATTGAACTGTATATTAGAAAAGTAAACTTCCGTACGTCTCTTTCTAATACTTGTTGACGAATATAGGAGAGAATAAGATGAATTGAACAGAGATTGTTTTAGTTTAGCCCAGTGTTCATATACAGTACAAGATTAAATTGCTGTCAAAACTGATGAGCATTTTTATCTCGACTAAATGAATGGGGCTCGTTTTTTATTTTCTGTCATACACTCATGTATACAAATATTTTAAGTGAGTAACATAATTACTTATCGAATGCGTTAGTAATTGTATAAATATTTCATAAACTTGAAAAAAACGTTGTCAGCAATTTTAATAAGCAAATAGACCACCACACGACTTGGTATTTCTGCTAAATGTGATTGTAGCTTGACTATCACGCAGGAAAAGTACACCTTCAGCATAATAATGCGATGCGAAACAGGTCCGTAATGAAAATAGGAAATGATGATGCGTTGACCTTAAATGAGGGTAATAATCTCTCAACAGATCAACTTACATTAATAACTAACTGTATTAAAAATGTAAATTTCCAATGGTTTCTTCTGTTTACCGATGTGATCCATAAGAGATGTAAATACTGGAGGTTTTTAGTTCTTTTTGACCCATATGACACATGATAAGCGCAAAACAACCAAATTAAGAGACATATTATACGAAAAAGTCAAAAAGTAAAGTTCATTTTGGACATGTGAGATATCCAGCAACTCACACTTAAGAAAATTGACCCTATTCTCAAGGAAGTAGAAGACCTACAGACTCATTTACTTCTGCAAGAAGATAGCCAATACATAAACTAAATACCCGAATCGATTCTTTTTGCTTTTTTGCTTGTTTCAGTCCAGTCTACCAAGGTTTTCACTTCCGAATTCTTTAAAGACGTATCGAATACCTCAAAAATCTAAGTCTATGCGGATGTGTGCTTTTTTCCAGCAAATGGGATTCATTTTATTCAAAGTAGTCCCTTTCAGAGTTTATACATCGATTTGCACGGTTCACAAGTTTTGCGAATGAGGATTTCAGCTCATTGGTCGTCGACGCCTTTTGGATGGCGTCTACGTCAGCATACTTCTATCTCTTCATGGGCAAATGTTATTCTACTGAACAGAAAAGAGTCGCACAATACCATATCCGGAGAAAACTGGGAGTGATTGATGGATAAATGCCATTTTTTGTCAAAAATGCATTATCGTACAACAAGCACCAGATTTCTTCTTCGCAATATTCTTACCGAACACGATGAAAACGCGAGAGCAAACGCCTTATAAGACCAAGATAACTGCATTAACCGTTTGGCCCACTGGAATGACTTCTTCGTGAATGATTCCTATCGAATCGTAGAAATAAATTAACATTGTCTTCACTTTAGACTTTTCCAAACAGCTTTTCTCGGATTTGGCTCGCTTGGGTGCTTCCATGCGGAACTTTGAGGCTTGGTTTCGAGATCGTAATGAAAACTTTACGTTTCGTGACCAGTCACAATGTTTTTATCTGTCTTGGCATGTATAATGATGTCTCTGGAATGTTGAATTTGAAGCATTTTTTGGCCATCTGTGTCAAATTGCGATAGATCGAATCATTAGAGATATTTAATTCCATTTGCATATGATTTTGGCGAATTTTTAATAAACAGTCGCACTTTTTCAACAGTTTCTGAAACAATCACAAATTTCGGCTGGATAACATGTTCGTCTTCTCCAGCGACTCACGACTCTCATTGATCCGTGTAAACCACCCGTGGACTCTACTAAGAGATTAAAAGATCATCACCATAAACTTGTTTCAACAATCGATGGGTTTCGTAAATGTTTTACCGAGTTTAAAACAGAACTTAATATTGGCTCTTTGTTCGATGCTCATTTTTCGACCGGTGTTAAAAAGGTACTGTCACTTTTAGCTCGATAATAATAATTTGGCCTGAAGTGCTTCGATTGTCATGAAATTTTGACACAACATCAATGAAAGATGTATCTATCGAACAGATGGCGCTACTAGTATCGGATATTTCTTAAAAGACCTGTTTACTTTGCGACAGACCTCGTATTATGACCATGCTACATAGCATGTTTTCTTCTGAGATTTTGTTTTTAATCATTGTATTAATCATTTTATTAACAAACGGATTGTTTTTTGACAGCCTTGTATATAAAATGACGAAAAAATGGTACAAACGTATCTCGCGCCATGTTGTACTGATGAGCTCTTATAGAGCGAAACACAGTGTCTATAGTTTGGTTTTGCCCTTGTATGGACTGATTAGACTGATTAATACTAACTATGTCGCAGCATTCTAACCAGGCACAAATCCAGGTTATGTATCTGAAATATATTGACATCATGGCGCGAGATACGTTTGTATTATTTTTTTTTCATTTTATGTACAAGACTGTCAAAGACTTTGTTTATTTATTTACCTTGCCTAAGGTTTTATTTATGAGATGCAAAGCGACCACAAGAGTGCCATTTTTAGAGTAGAGATGGCGCTACTTAGGATTGTGTTTAACTTTCGCAAACTTTAATAACAAATATTAGCCAGTCTATACCCGGGATGTTTCTTCATTACTGACTGAAGAGACAAACCTGTACTGTACTGATGAGCTCTAATAGAGCGAAACACAGTTTGGTTTTGCCCTTGTATGGACTGATTAATACTTATATCTATGTCGCAGCATTCTGTGCTTAGAGTTAGGAATTATAACCAGACACAAATCCAGGTATCAGCATGGCATGGCGCGAGATATGTTTGTATCATTTTATATATGTGTAGATGAAGCAATATATTTTATCTATTTCAGTAGAGAAAAAAATCTGTTTTGTAATTGTTATACTTGAGCTTAATCTAGTGTTGTGTTCGTTAAATTAAATTTTAAAAGTTTTGCAATCTTGCATATTGTAGATATATTTAGAAATTACAACATAACAGTTACGTAAAAGTATACAGTTTGGATTATAGCCAATTTTATTGAATGTGATAAATTGGTTTCGACAAACACCAGCGAACGAGGTGCTTTCACATATGTTTGCCAAATTTCATGCTAAAATATTCAAACCAACTAAACATATACGAAATGAAAGGATGTGATGAAATTAACTATCAGTTGTATATTTATTGATATTTTAAATACTGACTGGATGAAATAAACAACTATTTAATCAATTATTAAAAGAATCGACAGAGAAAAAGTAATAATCACATAATTAGTTCATAAAAAGTTGAGAAATAAACGGTATTTATAATAATAATAAGTTTATTTATCATTCTCAATTTGTTACAAAACAAATAAAATTATAGATCGATGATGTAGGTACAAAGCATTCAAGAAAAGTGATATAGTGGCTTTAAGATCAACTTGTAAAGTTTAACTGTATTTTATGTACAGATTATTACATACATTTAGCGGGCGTAAAGTGCCACTTTAGCGCCCGTGGACTACTTTACCGCCCGCCGGGCGATAAAGTGTAAATGGCGGACGGTAAAGTAATTTTTTTGGTCCTCCGTCCAGAAACAATACTATTAATTACTTCAAAATCATCCGGAAAATGGCATTTTCCGGCCTAGGCCGGCAAAGTAGCTTTTAGATTATCTAAAGAGATGGCGCTATGAGTTTGAATTTTAAGTCATCAAAAATACATAATGAATATTACAAATTTTAATTAAATTTATTTAAAAACTGCGTATAATATACTAAACTTACCTATAACTTTTTCTAAAGATAAGCAGGATTCTAATTTACATTTAATTACTCTTACAACTTGTATTTTAAAATTTGACATTTATGTCAATTTATGAACATCTTTATATAAACATCTAATCTTGTATGTCACAAAGTAAAAAGTTTTTGAACTTGTTGTGTTTGCAACATATGTTAATTAAAACACTAATAACTGCTGAAGCTAAACACGTATATTAAGTATTAAACAAGTTATTACACAATACACAACAACACAACTATAATATAAACATCCAATGTGGCGCTTATATCTGGCGGCTCTCTTCTAGTCAGTGGCCTTAGTTCAGGTAGCACAAGCAGTCAAGTCTTGAACATAACAGAACTTTTAAAAATATTAAAAATTAGTCGGACCAAAAAATAGTGTGTGTTACACGTTCGGAAAATGTTTTGCAAGTGCTCGTATTGTTTCGCCTCGGTGCTACGCACCTCGGCTACACAACTTTACTCGCTCTTGCAAAATGTCATTTTCCGTCCTTGTGTCACAAATAACTATTTTTGTCTTAAATATTGAAATACTTGCAATCATCTAAACTGACAATAAGTCTAAATAAAAATGGCCACCACCTATTTTGACTTTGTTGTTAGGGTAACGACAACATAGGTATATAGATTATTGTTTTAAAATATTATCTCTAGCCTCTGTGCATATTACTTTCAATCAAATTATTTATTTTAAATAACGAATGAATACAAATTATTAGGTGAATGGTTATACAGGGTAAGTTTTTAATAATATCGAGGTTCAAGGTATAAAATTCGTGCAAATTGAAATGGCATTTATATTAAATTGTTCACAAAAAATAAAAAAAAAATATATCCTTTATAAGTTTTATTATTAAAACAATCGTTGACATTGACAGTTGACATTTGACAGCTGACAGATAATATTTTACATGTGACAGTAGAGGTTTGACATTTCAAATTGGGCATTTGACAGTTGGAACTTGACAGTTGACGTTTGATATTTGACAGTTGACATTTGATAGTTGCCAGTTGACATTTGACAGTTGTCATTTGACAGTTGACATTTGACAGTTGATATTTGACATTTGACAGTAGACTTTTGTCAATTGACAGTTGACTTTTTTCAATTGACAATGCAATTTTTTTATGAATGATTATTAAATCGGTCGTGCATAAAAGTTTGTATGTATTTCGGGCGTAAACAGCGTTTATGGACCTTACGTGTTAATAGCCCTCGCCTGCGGCTCGGGCTCTTATTTACACGTTGCGGTCCATAAACGCCTGTTTTACGCCCTTGATACATAAATTACTATTTATTACTTAGATTGTAAATTTGTTAAAAAAACCGGGGTGTGGCAGTCAGTGGGACTGTCGGTAGAAGTTATACTTCTATGCACGCGTCCGGCGTTAAAATTTGTATGGGAATGGTATAGCAAAATCATTATATGCTTAAAGCATGGACCTACTATACTATACTAGCAGCTGCCAATAAGGAACGTTTGACCTATAATAGGAATTTGTTAAACGAAGGAGTTAATAAACGAAGTAGCTAATAAAAATTTTGACAAAAGTAAATATTTTGACACGCATATGTGTTTATATCTCTCTCTTAATCACAACATTACTTATGTAACGTAAATGTAATGACATTACCGATTTACTTCCATACAAATTTTGAACGCTGGGTGCGTCAAAAATTCACATCCAATAATAAAACTCTTCATCTTTCCAATGGTATGTTACAAAATATCGCTTATCGATCAAAATCTAAAAAGATTTCTTGCGAAAATATATATCGATATATCGTGTATACATACCTAATATCAACTAAAAACTGTATAAAGTCTAAGTTTAATCAGTGCCGCCATTGTGTGCAGTATCAAATATTTTGACTAGTGTATAGGTTGGCAACAATGTGAGGGAGCCTCTTTAATAGAGGAAGATCGAAGAAAGAGAGTGATATAAAAACTAGCATTAAATAGCGAAACTACTGGAATAAGTCACGTAGGTAGTGTATTTGTTGACCCCTTGCACTAGGTCTTGCCAAGTCATAAAAAGAAAAACTCGAAAATTCTCGAAGAATTAACCTATATGCATATATAATGCGATAAATGAAAGAATATTTATAACAATTTTGTGGAAATAATGAAAGAATATCTATAAAATACATTATAATGTCCCAAAAAGTTTATGTAGCCAACAACCTCAAAAGCATAATGTAGGATATATAACCTATACTGCAACCATGTGACGGTTTTTCGCCTTTTGTCTATCCAGTTGACCATGACTGGATATAGGCCTCTCCTAATTGTTTCCATCTACTTCTCTCGTGTGCCGATCTTCTCCATATCAATCTCGCATGTTTCTTAAAGTCATCTCCCCATCTCATCCCCTTCTTCTTCTTCCATCGTAGGGACGTTAACTTTACATTGCCTTGCTCCTTCTTTCATCTGTTCTTCTCTCGTTGTGACCAGCCCAACTCCATCTTAGCTTACCCGCTTGATCAGCTATATCAATTACTTTCGTTTGGTCCCTTTTTGGGGCTTTTAAGCATATCCTCAACATCTGTGTCTCCATAGTTCTCTAAAATTTTTGACGTGACAACGTCTTATAATTCGATGGAGCGGGCTGCACGACCAAAAAAATGAGGCGTTACCTTGCTCCGTTCGAGAGTAGTTCGAGATTCTTAAAAAGTTTCACTGAATTACTCTGTCAAAGTGTTCTGGATATCAATTATTTAAATATTTTACGAACGCAGTTTCCTTGATCTGTAAACGTATTCTGATATTTCTGATTGATTGCGTTCCGTCCTTTATTGTAATAAAATTATTTGACATGACTGTCATCTGTGATTAAATTCAATAAAATTGAATTACGGTGACTATTTTATAGAGTTTTTGTGTAAAATGTGTATAAATCAAGAGAACTTTTATGAAAAATGTGATTAAGAAGTATCAATAGCAATTCTAGGGTACCCAAAATCATTCGGTAAGTAAAATATATTTCATAATGTATGAAAAATGATATCCATACATAATATCTATTAGGTAAACAAATAAAATTAAAAATGCAACCATTCCATTAGTATTTTCTTATGACGTTGTCACGTTCAACTATCGTCAGTAAACCGACTTTACAGACAACCGATTTTTTTTAGCTGATCCATATTTTGTTTTGTAAAGGTCCACGTTTGAGAACCATACGTAATTACTGGTAGAATGCATGTATTGTATACTTTGGTTCTGAGGTATAAAGGGATTTTTTGTTCTTCAATACATATAATAATTTAATTTGTATTTCCTGCAAACATATTTGGGCGGTCATCTGTTGATCATGATTTTAGTTTTGGTAAGATTCATTTTAGTAGATTTATATCTACTATTCAGCTGGTTCGCAGGTCACGACTTCGGGAAAATTTTATTACAGTTTTTCGTTTTGGGCCCCCCTGACCTCAAAAACACCTTCCGTTCAAAAGTTTATATATATATATTTATATATGTATATATATATTGTTATGGATCTTCCCTCCGGGAACACCCTCCTTCAATAAAATTATAGTTGTGGATCCAAGATTTTAAATTGATTGTCTTCACAAATCAATTTAAAAATGTATAATAAAAATCTTCTTCTTGATAATTTCCAAAATCTTTCTTCTTACTGCAACTTTCGAACTCCTTCCTATTGTTCCATTTGTCTCATCATATTATTTCTATCCTTGTACTGCACTGCTTACAATATTGCCAATCTCAGGTTTCTTTTTATTTTTGTTGCTTGTTTCTTTTGTTGTTTTATATCTTTTATTTCTTTTTATGGTTTTAATTATTTATTTGTTAAATAATTAAAATTTCAATATTCAGTTTTTATATTTTTTTTATCAAATTTGACAATACATCTCTTCCATCAAAATTCAAAAAAAAAAATAATCATCTCCATATAAAACAATCTATCAACTAAACAAAACCAATACAATATCAAAAAAATTACTTAATCTAGACAACCAATTTAAAAATCCTGGACCACGTGCCAACAACTCATTGAAGGAACCTTTCCCAAGAAAAAAAATCCATATCAATTTATATAGTCCATTTCATCGTTTTTGGCCGATTTGATATTAGAAACTACTGAAATAAGATTAAACTGTCATCCAAGTTACCAATGGCGAACAGTTTTTTTTTCTAAATTAGGTCGCAAGTTTCTGAAACTATCAGTGTGATTTGACATCTACAAAAATATGACATTAATAATTATTAAATTCAACCCTTCAACAACGAGCCGTATATGACGGTTACTAGGAATGTGAATTAAGTCAAGACTTCCGTATTGAATACTTTTTATCTACCGGTGAAACAAGATGCAGTTACGTAAGTGTTGTATTAAAAAACAAACGTCCTCATTTAAATTTCTAACTTGCGTGTATCTGAGAGAGATGTAACTCTAAATTTACTTCGAGTATGATTTCTGTCATCGGCCAAAAACCGTGAAATAGACTATATTGTATGTATAGTTCCGATATAACGAAATCTGTGGACACGATAGCGGTCGCATTTCTTAACGGATCGAAATGAAATTTGAAACAAAAATCAATTGTCCCAAAATCTCGGTCGAGTTCGTTAATGGGCCAAATCGGTACGGCCGTTTGGGCGTGACATCAAATCAAAATGGAAAAAAATTCGTAACTTTTTTACTTCACCCTGTACAAAAAAATGTTAAGGAACTTTTTTGGTTTGTCTTAAACAGACCTACAACTTTTATCTAAAACATTTTTTTCTGAAACGTATACTTTAAATATATTCAGTTAATATAAATCTACTGATGCGCCTGGCTTACCAAGGGCCATTTTTTAACCCCTTTTTATTAGACGGTCTATTAGTTGGAGATTATATTAGGTATTAGATAACTGCGAACCAACAATGGCAGCATAATTATTTGATATCATTTGATTTCGTAGTTGATATAAAAAAGAAAATATAAGGATACATACATTTGATAGTAATTGCAGAAGAATACATAAATCTTGTCTGTTAATAAATAAAAAATACTTTTGAAAGCTGCTTAAAAGATGTTTTTATTTGATAAATAATTTTTGCAGGCATATCTATCTCTTCATTAATTCATATGCTTGACTTGAGCGATAAAATTTCTTATACGTAGATTAGAACCAGAGTTGGAAAAGATAAAGGCAGTAAAAATTTTGCAAACGAACCGCCAAAAGTGGTTTGTAACGGTTTTCGAGTTCTTAGATAAGTAAAGCTATTCGATTCGAACAACAGCAGGAAGTATGGCTGCTAAAATTTGCAGTTGGCCTCGACCATAGGCGTAGATATAAATTTATTTTAAAAAAATATAAGTCACGAGACTCATAAAATGTAAGAACAATTTTTATTAACACACACACACACATTTTGAACAACCTAATTTTTAATTTTCTAATTTTTTATTTACTCATATATTATTGTTAATTTGTACTAAACACCAAACGTTGTAACCTCGCAGAGATGTAAGTATAAATTTACAATAGATTTCTACTTACACTCTGTCACTAATGAAATATTGTAGCTCCTTGAAATGAATTTTATTAACGATAATTATTGCTGTAAACCCAATATTCATTTTTACTCCACATTAAACGGAACACCTAATTTACAGCTTAACTAAAAATTGATCTGAATAAACGTTATATAGACCGTCGGATTTCAATACAAATTGCAATCACGTTTTTCCCATTGCAGTAGTGTTGACCCTAGCCAATTTTTTATTTGGTCGCTTTCGTTTTAAAGAATGATTCGTAGCAGTTCCTAATTTAACAATTTTATATATCGTCGTATACCCGATTCGTGTTAATTCATGAATTCTCGAAACGATCGCATTGTCAGTCATTCCAGCATTTTCTTTTTTTAAACAATGATACATATTTAAAACAAAGCGTTGACATTGAACTTGTAAATCTGTCTGTTTTAATTCGAGACTGTCATTAATATAATTGTCATCTATTGATAATTGCGACGATGATGAATCTTGATCAACCATTACAAATGGTCGCCAAAACGCCTTAGTATTATAATTTCTTATACCAATTTCTCCAATAAACACACTGAGGCTACTGTGTAATAGTCTTAAAATGAAACATTATGCAAGGTCAGAGGTCAGTCAGAATAGTAGAACCACTCGCTGTACCGATTCCCATTTAGGTATAGAGTGGCTCTGCTAAATCAACTCCGAAATTTAACTACCTTCGAAAAACATTGTTGATAATAGTCTCACAAAGACGTCGGTATTTCTTTGCATACAATATCAAAGTGGAAGCTAAAAAATTCAAAATGCATAGCTACATACACAATGTTGCTGCTACTCAAAAATGTCTTTAAGTATAAGTTATATATACAAAATTGTTTTTTTAGTGAAAACTGTTTAAATATGAAGAACCTAGTTAATTAATTTAAATATATACTTTTTAAGAATATTTATTTATCTAAGAGTCATTGACGAACAATTGAATAGTAAAGTAGAGAGAACATTTTTAAAATATATAAACTTAGGAATTTTCGGAAATATATCTGGGAACCTAGATTCGAAAGCCGGTTCCTTTGATATGGTTAGGAGGCGTGGTTGGCTTCTTACATTAATATTAGTTAAACTATACACGTACCGAAGAAATATATTTGTAAACATAAAGAAAACAAAAATTTTACTAAGAGTATGATCTATGCCACGTTCTGCTTGTTAAGTTTGTTCTCTATATATAAATATGAAAATTGAATAAATTTTAATCGATTATTTTATGATTTTCATGCACCTAAACATATTCGAGTGTTCCTATATTTAACAAAACTTTAGTATATATTTACGGGCGTTAAATTTTCTTAACCCAAACATTGAATGCGGTAGAAAAATAATTAAAACTCAGCAAAAATATAATGCATCATAACTATTTTTAGTTTATGTTCTAACGAATGAACATACACAGCAGGAAATAAACGACAAATAATTTTTATATAACTACGTTACCTACCAAAGCAAATATTTTTAAATTTGATAGAATTATTTATAGCGTTTTTTTCATGGAAATTGAGGTATTCTAAAAAGTAAACCAGCTGGTTATCAACAGAGCCAAAATTATAATTTATTTACTTATAATTGTTGAATAAGTAATCGAATTTGTTGCTTTAGTTTGTTGTTTCGTAGGTATATTTAAATCCTTTATTAAATAATAATATAGATATTTTAATTAACAGGGTGACTAAGAAAATACGAAAATAAATAATGATCAAAGGTTAATTAGGGTAAATTTTATGAAATTAGTTTTTCCAATAATTAACCAAGCTATAATTTACTCGTGTATTTAGGTTTTACATTGTATTTCTAATAAAAATAAACCTTGCATATTGAGCACATCAAAGGTTTTGTTTTCAAGGGAAATCAATTTAGTTTCAGTTTGGATAGGCAATCTAAAATCCGTTTGTTGTTGTGCCCCATCACACATGTCATTTTCACCTGACAGAGACAGATTAATCGAAGAGACCATAGTTTTAATACTTCCGTCTCACTCATCAATTTTCTGCACATTATTATTATTATTATTTTACAGGAAGGGCTGAGGCAAGCCTATTAAGCCCAAATGTATAATATTAATTACAAAGTAAAAGTGCATTGGTATAATAGTTCACACACTAAAAAAAAAAAAACTGTTGAAAACTAAACAACTAACGCACACCAAGTAAAAAACTGTAAAACTGTCGAGTCTATTCTTGAAGGAGTTGATTGATGGAGCGGTAACAACTGTATCCGGAAGTGAATTCCATTGATCAAAAACTCGGTTTGAGAAGAAGTGTTGCCTTAGAGTTGTTCTAAATCTTTCTTTCTTCAGTTTGAGCTCATGACCTCGGAGTCTTACATCAGCGTTAAGTTGAAAAATGTTACTTAAGTCCAAAGAGAATTGATTATTTAAAACTCTGTAACATTGTATTAGGTCACCTCTGTTCCTTCTGTCGATAAGTGTTGGGAGCGTTAAAATAGATAACCTCTCAGGATATTCCAAATGGTATAGGGCAGGACTCCATATAGTGAACCTCCTCTGAACTTTTTCTAGTAAATTTTGGTCTCTAACTAGGTGTGGAGACCAACAAGAAACGTTGTATTCCAAAAGGGGTCGTACAAGGGCTTTATAAAGTTTATTTACAAGTTACAGGATGAACATTAGATTGAGAATCTCCAACCCTTACATAAAACTGTCTATTAGTTAGAAAGGAACTGATCCATTGAAAACAGAGTCCTCTAATACCATAGTGGTTAAGTTTTAATAAGAGCCTTTTTTTCGGTACGCGGTCGAAAGCTCTTGAAAAGTCAAGATAGATGATATCTACAGTCGAGCCGTTTTCTAGAGAAAGTGTCCAAGAGTTTATTGATGACAGTAAGTTGGTTAATGTGGACCTTCCTGGTAGAAAGCCATGCTGTGTTGGTGGAACTATATTGTGTGTCATAATAAAATCAATTAGTTTGTTGGCTAGAATTCTTTCCATGACCTTCGCACAAATGGAAACTAGACTAATGGGACGGTAGTTATTTGGGTCTAGCTTGTTACCCTTTTTGAAGATAGGGGTAACTTGTGCAATTAACCAGGAGCTGGGAAGTTTACTAATCGAAAAGGAATGTTCCATGATATTAGCTAAGGGTCGAGATATGGTGGAGGCAGATTTAACAAGAAACTTACTTGTTATCTTGTCAGGACCAGGTGACTTGTTAACAGAGAGGGTTTGGAGTACTGAAAGTACGTCGGACTCAATAAATTGAGGGAGTCAATTGCGAAATCTAGACTTGCATTTGGCATCTCAGGAAGCTCTTCCTGTGGTTCTACTACAAATGCAGATGAGAAATTTGTGGCGAAGATATCAGCAGCTTCTTTATTGGTGCTAGAAATTAAACCATTTGGTTTTTGGACAAGGGGAGTGGATACTTTAGAAGAGAGTTGCGAACGTGTGTATCTGTAGAGAGCTTTAGTACCTTTATCAGGTAATGAGTTTTCATAGGAGGAACGCTTTTGTTTAATTGCTTTCGATAGTTCATTTGAGAATTCTCTATGTCTTGTGTAATCATTCCTGTCACCAGTGCCATAACTTTTTCTTCATTTTTGATTTATGGATTATGTCTTCTGTAATATAGGGCTTAAGTCTGTTTGTTCGTTTTGTTCGAAAAGAGGTGCAATCATCCATTAATTTAGTGATGGTGTCTTGAAAAGTTTGCCATTTATAATCTATATTATCCGTTTCTAACAGTTGTGTCCAGTTTTCGTTTGCAAGAAATTCATTTAGTTTATTGTAGTCCACTATTTTTGTTCGAGTAACAATATTTTTTGAAAATTTTTCTATAACGGTCTGAATTTTGAATGAAATGACGGCGTGGTCTGATTTTTCTAACGTTTTAAAGAATGATCCGTAACAGTTTCTACTTTAACAATTTTATATATCGTCGTATACCCGATTCGTGTTAATTCATGAATTCTTGAAACAATCGCATTATCAGTCATTCCAGAATTTTCTTTTTTCAAACAATGGTACATATTTAAAACAACGCGTTGACATTGAACGTGTAAATCTTTGTGTTTAATTTGAGACTGTCATTAATATAATTGTCATCTATTGATAATTACGACGATGATGGATCTTGATCACCCGTTTCAAATGGTGGCCAAAACATCAGAGTATTATAATTTTTTTACCAATTTCTCCAATAAACACACTGACGCTACTGTTTACTAGTCTTCAAATGAAACATTATGCAAGGTCAGAGGTCAGTCAGAATAGTAGAACCACTCGCTAAAACTCGTTCAAAGTGGCTCTGCTAAATCAACTCCGAAATTTAACTATCTTCGCGTTAACACCACGTCGGTTTCTATTAGCGACTCTCCTGTATATCTAGGAAAACATCGTTGTCAGTAAATAGTCTTACAAAGCAGTCGGCATTTCTTTACATACAATATTAAAGCGAAGGCAAAAAAATGTAAAACAATAAATTTAGAAAAATTATCAATTATTTCAAATAGAAGTTCAACTCCAGTTGAGATCGGTAAGTGGTTTCTCTACTGGCAAATTAGTGCCCAGCTCAGCCGTAGAGGGTAAGTACACAAATAATAGTGAGTCGCGCCACCGATTTGGAACGGTTAAAATCGGAAACCCCTGTTGTTCCAGGCACTGACCTTTCTCACTGGAGATAATTAAATAACTTAAGAATATTAATCAATATTACTTGAATTGCACAATAAGAACGATAAAGTGAGCTAAATAAAAGGAAAATATCAAACTAGACCCTTCTTTAATATAAAAAAAAGTAGTTTACACTACTGTCAACCCTAGCGCCTGACAATGATATTAACATGAAAATAAAGAGTATGACAAAATAAAATTATCTGAAAAGTGTGATCACACGCAAGACTTAAAATTAAGATCTATAGTTACAATGCTTATAGCTTATCTGGTAATCCAGTTATCAATTTCTTCCAGTCCTTGGCTTCAAATGCTTCACCACTAATTGGCCAAAATTTAACTAAGCCTGTACCAAAATTTAGGCCTGTACCAAAAATCAAGCCTGCTCCAAAAACAAATAAGGCTTGCTCCAAACAAATAGGCCCGTACCAAGAACTTAAACCTGTACCAAGGACTTAAGCCCGTACCAAGAACTTAAACCTGTACCAAGGACCCTAAAATCGTAATTTGGAATTAACAATAAGCTTAAACAAATTATCATGGCTCCTTGAGTTAATTGATTAATACCGTTATACTAATTTACTGACTTTAATACAACTTACAAAAAAAGCTTATTTTTGTTTAACAATAAAAGAAAATAATGAATTTAGATGAATTACACAAATTACAGAAGTTAGAAGTTAATATTACTGAATTTTACAATTTCTAGGGAATTCTGTCACTCTAACCGCAATTCGTTGCCTGAATGGTATTGAATTAACCAAATAATTCACTGACTGTTCCGCGATCTATCTACATTTCGTCGGAAATAAAAAGAAAGAAAGAGAAAACCATAAGAATTAAACAAACCACATGAATAAAAGACATGTTCACTTACCACAGAAGATTTCACAAAAATCCGACACGCGGCTTTTCCAATGAATCTGTCCAAAAATAACAACAGAAACTAACTCCAACAACGATTCAAATGGAAAATAAGGTTTAGTTTCAAAAATCCAAAATTAATTGTTACGGATGCACCGTGATTTAAAACTTAAACCCAAAAATACTCTGACTTCCTCAAACAAGTGATCAAGCCGAAGGCAAATAGCAAAATGGACTATCGTTTCCTCTCGACGAAATATGACACACCCCGGAGATGGCCTCTACCCGTTCTATCCTTAACTCTAAACTACTGTAAGAATTATCAGCCAGCAGTTTACAAACGACAACGGTAATAGTTTAATAACAACAAATCCTATTGCTTGTCATAGTAACACCAAAATTCTCAATAGGTACTCATTTCTCGTTCGTGTCTAAACTTTAATATGTTAGATGCCAATATAACGAAACACCTGACTGTAGACAACAATATGACGAGTTATACGAACAGAAGGAGTGACAATCACCTGTTTATAAGCGAAAGTGACAGTTAACTTTAAAGTAAACAACACAATAATTTATAACCTGAATATAATAAATAGACGACAATTCAAAGTAGTGTTAGTAACAATTGTGGCCAGGATATAATAACTAGAAGGTGTTTACCTACAAACAACCGAGATTCAACTTGTTCTTAACATTAAATGACTCTGTTTAACCCTTAATTATGGTGAAATAGTGGGGTGAGTAATAAATTATGTTTACTTCTAAAACAATTATAACTAGAACGGATTTTAACCCGTGACAAATGAAATACACAATGTTGCCGTTACTCAAAAATGTCTTTAAGTATAAGTAACAGATACAAAATTGATTTCATTAGTGAAAACTGTTTAAATATTATCTTTCTAAGAGTCATTGACGAACAATTGAATACTAAAGTAGAGAGAACGTTTTCAAAATATATAAACTTTTCGGAATTTTCGGAAATATATCTGGCAACCTAGATTCGAAAGTCGGTTTCTTTTTTAGGTTTAGGAGGTGTAGTTGGCGTCTCACATTAATATTAGATAAACTATTTACAATCCAATACAATTTTTATGGACTTTAAAAATAAAAAAAACTTAATAGCAACAGTATATTTTTGGTGGAATTGTTCATTTTTCACTAAAAAACCAACAATATTACAACAATTTTATCACTATACTTATACATAGTCTGTTTTTTTTATATTCACCGCTATAGATACGCCTGCTATCGCATTTCATTTCAACAATAAAATAAAATACATATTATAATTAATCAGGCTTGTTACACTCGAGTGCTGTTTTTAAATGAAACAGGAAGAGAAATTTCCCAAAAATATCCATTACAGTTATTTTTTCAACACTTTAATTACTAACAAACATAATTAGTTCAGAGCTATTGTTTTAAAAATGAAATAAATAAATAAATTATAATTTTTTAATATATTAATTATAAACATATTAAAAAATAAATAATGTGTTTTAATAATTAGTTATCTATAAAATTTTATATAAATAATTAGTCATTAAAATTTCAATGTCAATGTCAAAATGTGTTACTATCAAATGTCTACATTTTGACGTTTGAAACTTCACTTGTCATTAATTAATAGTAAACAATACAAGATTTAAAGTATTTTCCATAATAAAGTTCTTTAGATATTTTTTGAAGTTATACTTCTATTCGCGGGCCTAGCATTGGAAAATTGTATGGGATTAAATCGGCAAAGGTATTACATTACGTTACATATGTAATGGCGTGAGTAAGAGAAAACAGAAACACACATATATATATTGGTCAGTAAAAACAAAGATGAAATATTTACCACATGTTATTAGTCATAACTATAACTCCTTTGAATACCGTTTAAACGTTCAATACGTTGAAAAAAGATGGATATACAAAAAACGCTCTGAGCTAATGATTTATTATCATAGTGACATTTCACATTGTGATTAACCTTATACTTTATACAGTTTTCAGTTGATATTATGTTCTACAGGTAATGAAAGGCAATTTTTAACTTCTGTCTGCACTCCTTAAGTGTTATTATTACTTTTTTTAATAATCCACATCGAACTAGTGTCACTTATAAATCTTAAAATTTCCTTTATAGGTCTTAAAGTTACAAACAGTTATTTATCTAATTGCAACAACTTTTAAAATAAATTACAACCAATAATTTCAATTAAACCCTCATTAAACACCCATTTTATCTTATTAAATTCCAATTAAACAAAATTTTTGAGTTGATTAACCGGTTATTACAGCTAACTATGAAAATAAAAAAGAAATAGAATTTAAACCGCAAATCTCTGGTAATACACACTGAAGAGAAAAGTTCCGTTAAGAAATTATTACTTCTTCGTTTTCTTAATCATGCTATCCTACCTTCTCGGATGTAATTATACAAGGTGATCCTTATCCAAAAAATATCTATAAGAAAAACTGAATTCAATCCTTTTGTAGCAATAAATTGCCCTATCAATATTTGCATGAAACATGCAAACATGCAAACACTTCACTTGTAATTACTTGCGATCATTTAAAATTATTATCGTTTTTATTTATAGCAGTTGAAATTTGACAGTTGACATTTGACAGTTACCATTGTATGTTTTTAACTATCAACTGTCAAATGTCATTTTTTAGTCTTTAACACATAATTCTATTATAGAAGTGCTTTATCCGTCAACTATCAACATTTTTTAATAATTAACATTTTGTATTTATGACATTTCTCACCTAATGACAGATGACACTTGACAATTGACGTTTGTCGTTTAAGATTTGACAGTTGACAATCATTTGAGTTCACAGTTATTATTTGAGGATTAAGTGACCGTTTGAGAGTTAAGATTTGACAACTAACCATCACTTGCGATTACTTGCAATCATTAATTTGTGATTTCTACAATTCACAAGTGATCACCTTTAATTACCTGTGATTGCATCAGTTGAAATCATTTGTGAACCAATCAGATCTCGGAATTCTGATAGCTTTTGGTACACAGTCAAATCCCTCAGAGTCCTGTAGCTGAGACGTTGACAGAAATAATGTCAAATGTCACCAACTTCATATCTTGTGTCAACAATTAGCTGCTTATAGGAAGACCCACTGTATTTTTCGTTTTTTTTATCTATTAACCATGAAATAGTTTTAAAGAAACAGTAAAAGTATAAACGAGAAAATTGACAGTACAAATCGAAAAAATGACACATCTCACAGGACTCGCATTTTTAGAGACGTTACCAGCTATAGGCAAAAATGGCAGATTTCTAAATATTAAACATTCAACAGTGATTTCAAAAACAGTAAACTTTCTAATAAACTTTTAACATTTAATGCATAAAAATCGTACAAGATCCAAAGATGTAACCCTGTATAGTTAAGAAAGAACTGCAAGTACATACCAAAGTATTCAAGTTACCGTTATGTTGATGTGATTTCGTCATATGCGGTTACAGGTTGCTTTCAGAATAAATTATGATTTTCCGTATATGTACGCAGGTTGATTGTTTCATATCTTTATCTGATGGTGATGGACTATGCGCACTTTTTATGACCATAAAGTTCTAAATCTTTCTACCTACTTACACAGTGTAGGTATTATTATGTACTTTTCAATTCGCTAAAGTCGCTAAAATATATATCTAGACTAGAAATCGAAATCTGTGGAACCGATTATCGTAGAAAACTAAAGGTGATCGGTACGGTACCGCTAGTCTACCTACATAAATTTACGAAAGTCATAATAGTAGATTAGAAAATTGAACATATCGTCTTATTCGCTATCATTTTTGATTTCTAATTAATTTTGCTTCTTTGATTACTATTTATTTCATCATTGTCGACAGCTGGTAAATTTACAGCTTCATTGAAAAGTTCTTCTTTCAACTTTTCATAATTTATTTCTATGGAAACTGGCTGTTAAGTTCGCTGAACACAGCAGTTTTCTGACAGATTTCGTGACATTTGTTAATACGGTCATATGTCAATTTTAGTTAAGTCTACTTAGGATCAGTTTAACATGGAACATTGTATAACGTTTTTCTTTTAATTTCTTATAATTCGGTTGTATAGTCGATTCAGATAGAAGTGTCATCAAGTGGGCTGGGTACGTGTGAGATCATCTTTAACTTTATTACTAGATTCAATGGAAACAGAACTTTAGTTAGTGAATTATATGTCATTGCGATGTGTCAAAATGTTTATAGTTATATTGAGCATATGTAGCAATCTGATCACAAGCTGGCTAATAATGCGATTCAAATTTCACAAACGTGGGTGCTGCCACTACAAATTTGAATTTTCCAGAGACTACTTGATGACACTTCTATTTGAATCAACTATAGTAGAATAGTAGAAATGGTTGTATTGGCTGTCTGGTCATTACTGTCATATGTCAATTTAAGTAAAGTAAACGTCAGTTGAAGTTGGAATATTATAAAACGTATTTCTTTTCATAATATAAATAGTTCTTTGCTTTGAAAAAATGGCTGTTGTCTTGCTTGTCCACAGCAGTTTGCTGACAGATTATATTACACAGTTATCACTACTGTTGTATGTCAATTTTGGTTAAGTAAACTTAGGGTCAGTTGAAGTTTGAATATTATAAAACGTATTAGAAATGCTTATTGTGTTGCCTGTTCACAGCAGTTTTCTGACAGATCGTGACGTAGTTGTCATTACTGTCACTACTGTCAAGTGTCAATGTAAGTTAAGTAAATACAAATTAACAATATAAGGCAATTTTTCTGACAATGAAAGTGACCTTTTATTGAAATGAATTTGTTTGTCGGTGGTTAGTCTAGGTTGGTTAGCCAACCCCGTAGGTGGCGCTGTGTTTTGATTTCTATATTATTCACTTGGAAACGAGAAAAGAATCGAATAATCGAAAAACGATCACATCTTTTTTAAATAAAGGAAGCAATAAAAAAATAATCTATTGTTATGCGGTAGGAAGTACGTCATGCTACTGCAAAGTATGTATTTATTATTTAGCTTTATAAATGCCTTATAGATATTGGTGTAAGTTAATTTGTAGAAAAAAATATCTACCATCGTTTAACATGTATGTTACGAAAAAAAAAAGATGGCGTTGTATTTCTACTTCTAAATAAATAGAAAAGAAGAAATAAGGTAATTTTTCCTTTTTACCTACTATAATGCCACTATTGATAACTCATATATTTAAACGGGCAATTCTCAATTCTTACTTACTTAATTAAGCACTATGAAGCCACTGTAAGGTGGCGCAACTGATAGATCATTTATCTAAACGTGCAATTCTTACCAAAATAAGTATTATGACACCACCGTATGGTGGCGCAGTTTATTTATGTCTTACCTATACATTTAAATGAGTAACTCCTACGTAATTAAGTATTATGACGCCACCGTAAGGTGGCGTATTTAAGATCTACTATATTTAATCGATAATTTACAAAACACAACAAAAAAATTGTAGAAACTGTAAGGAAAATGACAAAACAAAAAAAAACAGTGAAAACAATAAAAAAAATTGCCACTTAGAAGTTTGATTGATTCACTCATTATCCTTCTCGTTATTTAATTTCTCTTTGTTATAATTTTTTGAAAATTTTGTGTATCTTATCGAAGAATTATATTCGCAGAGCCCAGCAGGCCACGTATTAGGTTTGTGCACATTTAGGGTAACTGCGAATGTGAGATGTTTGTGGCCAATGGGGACCAAGTATTTGCAATTCTGGCACTCCCAAACTTTTCCATAGCAACAGCGATGACACGCACTGTAGATCATAGGCGTACTTATGGTTTTGTAGATTAATGTTATGTTGCATTTCACTTTTAGATTATATTATTTTGTAACCTTGAGAGGAAAATGTTTGCTTCACTTTATTGCTTGTGTGTTGTTTGTATGACGTAACCGTGAATTTATCAATAAAGTATCTGTTTTATCGTTGTTATGCTAAATGATAACATTCCTAATATTTGACTATACTTTTTACTGGAAATTTAACTATGTAGGTAGGTATAACTTATTTGCAGAGATCTACCGAAGAGGGTACAATACGCAAATTTGAACGTTTTGCATGAAAAACAAAATGGAAAGGCACTTTAGTTTGTTGAAAGGAAAATTAAAAGCAAAATTACTTATTTTTGAGATACCTATAATATTTATTAATAAATTTATACAGATATTTAATCATTTTTAAGCAAACCCATGTTGTGTTTAACGAATAAACTATCTATCGAAAAAAAAAATACAAAGAACCTACCTGCAAACTAAACTCTTACGTAACCGCAAAACTTGCCTTGTTATTTAGCACATAATATAAATGTGTGTGCGTGTGTGTATACATAAAATCGTAAACCTGACTCTTAAGTAAATAGCGAATAAAGTCGTGGTTGAAAAATGGCGCGAAATAACCGGAATGATTTCAAGGTTAACCCAACCAAATTATGCATACTGATTATTTCACCAGAACAGAATGCCTTCCCTTCCTGGTAGAACGGGACTCACATTTACATACAAAGATATAACAAATAACAATGTACAAATTATCACAGAATATTAAATTTCAAATCATTCGTAAAAAATTTGCTAAATTTTATTGAAATTGAAATTTAAGACACATTTATGATCACTTAGTGAAAAAAATTATAAGAAATTTAGTTCTTCTTGTAATGATTTATATATTTCAAATACATACAATATAATGGTCTAGATCTAGAGGCAATACTAAGAATTTACACAAAAATGGAATTAAAAATTTGGGGTTCCGCTTATTTCTTTCTATAGCGATGTGTTAAAGCGTCTCGTGACGTGACGTTGAAATTAATTGACTTACGTGCAATTCTGTCCTACCAAAAACTCTAATACCTAGTAGTTTAATAACACGTTATCATTATTTCAGTAAAAATTTAGATAAACAAAATATTTGTAGTAATAAGCGAACTATACAGTTAAACGTATTTCTGTGTATACCTGATATCTACTCTTTATCCTCCTTCTTCCTTTCTATCTCACATTCGTTTGCTTCATTCTTTCTATATCGTTGTATTAAAGCGTCTCGTGACGTGACGATAAAATCAATTAACTCCGGGTGCAATTCTGTCTTACCGAAAACTGTGTTTTATAAACTGTTATCAGAATTACAGTTGTGATTTAGATAAAACATTTTGTAGAATTTATTCGAATTATTAAGGAAATTAACGCTGGTTTCAGTTGTAATACTTCTTTATTACTGACAAAGATTAGTCAAAAAATTTATATATATATACAATTCCATAACAACCAAAAAACAAGATACATAAACGTAACATAAGGGTTATAATTATCCATACAGGGCGCCTTGAAAGGCTGACTGTCTTTCAAACTTATTCTATAGGTAATACACAAAGTTTTTGTACTGCTCGTTTTGTAACTCCCGATTGGGTTTTTACACTAACTACGCGCACTACATTATCATGTCCTGGATGAACGTCAATAACACGACCAAGTTTCCAGTATAATGGTGGAAGATTTTCATCAATCAGAACAACCAGGGAACCAATATTTAACTGATCACTTGAATTTTCACACCATTTCATTCTATGCTGAAGACTAAGTAAATACTCTCGAGACCATCTTGTCCAAAAAATTTGAATCATCTGTTGAAGTTTTTGGTATTGTGACAATCGATTTTCAGGTAGTTTAGTTACATCAAGTTCCGGAAGTGAAATAAGTGGTTGACCAATTAAGAAATGCCCCGGTGTTAACGCTTCAAGATCATTAGGGTCATTCGAAATCGCTGTTATTGGACGTGAATTAATTATTGCTTCCACCTGAGCAAAGACAGTACTTATTTCCTCAAAAGTGAGGTTATTCTTACCAATAACCCGATCTAGATTATATTTAGCCCTTTTTATGGCTGATTCCCACAATCCACCTTGATGTGGAGATCGTGGAGGAATAAATTTCCATGTTATCAAATTTTTTAAAAGAAAGTTTGCTATTTCTACATCTTTTATAAATTTCGGTAGAGTTTGATATAAAGTTTTAATTTCGTTATTTGCTCCAGTAAAATTAGTGCCATTATCACTATAAATGATTTTACAAATACCTCTTCGAGATATAAATCTCTTTATGGCATTTAAAAATGACAATGTACTTAGATCACTAACAGCTTCTAGGTGAACGGATTTAGATGCAAAACAAATAAACAGGCATAAATAACATTTAATAATAGCCCTGTTCCTTAGTTTTCCGTCCTTGATATTAAATGGACCCGCGAAATCAACTCCAGTAATGAAAAATGGTCGATTTTGATTTATACGATCTGCAGGTAAATCGCCCATTTTACGAATTATATTAATAGGGTTGATTCTAAAACAAATTTTGCATTTTTTTAATATACTTCGAATTGTTTGTCTGCCATTTAAGATCCAAAATTTCTGCCTTAAGAAGGCTAATAATGACAATGTTCCTGAGTGTAAATGTTTATGATGTTCAGCTTGAACAATTAATGAGGTAAGGGGATTTTTTGAAGCTAAAATAATTTGATGTTTGCTACCATATGGTAATTTAGACTTTACAATACGACCTCCTACTCGTAATAAACCCTCTGAATCTAAGAATGGATTTAAACATCTTAATTTGGAATGTTTTGAAACAGATTGGTTGACTTTTAAAGCAGATATTTCAGGGAAAAACATTTGGAGTTGAGCAATTTTAAGAAGAGCTCTAGTAGAATATGCTATTTCTTCTATAGACAATTGTTCTGTATTTAAGTTTTTATATTGTTTATGACGTTTGCAATTATTATAAAACCTAAAACAATAAGCTACTATACGTTGTAGTTTATTCCACGACGAATATAAATTGAAAATGTTATCTTCGGTTGAATGGAATGTAACTGATGATAATATTGTTTTCTGTTGTCGTAATTCAGGTAAATGAAAAGGTAGATGGTTAACATCTGTGATAAATTTAGATTGGAATTCTATCTGATTAGATAGCCATGGAGGCCCAAACCACCATAAGTTACAATACTGAAGATGCTTAGGATTAATTCCTCGAGATACAAGATCTGCAGGATTTTGTTGTGATGGTACATGAAACCATTGTTCAGATGTAGTGGAACTTTGTATTTCTGAAACTCTATTTGCTACAAACAGTTTCAGTTTGTTAGGATCTAATGAAATCCATGATAATACTATTTGGCTGTCTGTCCAAAAAAATACATTGTCTATACTTAATTTAAGAGCATTTCGCACTTTATTAAAGAGTTAGATTGTGAACCGCTATCTAGTAAAGCACGACAGCGTATCCACTTTTTCCGAGAATCACGAATTAGAACCATAGCTGTCGACAACAGTATTAGTGGTTCTTTAGTGACACAAGTTGTCACTGACTTTGAACAACTTGGTAAGAATTCCTGAGGTTCGTTTGAGACCTCTTTCTCAAAGGTTGTGTCTATATGAAGTAGAGTGTTATGTTTGTTTGAACACACTAAACAACCAGAAGCATAACATTCATTTATTGAATGATTACCTTTTAGGCAATTTAAGCATAGATTGAGTTTATTAATTTCCATTAAACGTGTTGTCACTGGTAGTGACCTCAGTTTATCACATTGATAAATTAAATGCGAATTTTTACAATACAAACAAATCCTAGGCGATTTTTTGTCAGTTTTAGAATTACTAGTGGCATGAGAATAAGTTTTTTTTGTAAATTTTTCATTTGAATGCTTTTTGAATTCATTACCCTTGGACGAATTATTGAAATAATTATTTTTATCATGAGGTTCTGATGTTTCTGCTAGGGTGCATCTATCAGAAATGAATTCTAAAAAATCATTCAATTTAGGTCGTTTTAGTTTTTTAGCACTCAGCAATTCTTCCCAGAGGGATATTGTTTTAGAATCAAGCTTACTAATTACTAAACGAATGATAATTGTGTCCCAATATTCAACCGGTTCACCTAGAGTTCGCAACGCACGAAGCCGTTTTTGAAGTTCATCATAAAGATTTCTTATGGTATATTTATTGTCTTTAGAAACTGTCTATAACTTAATTAGCGCATTAATACTAGTTTTTATTACGAAGCTTTCGTTCTCAAACCTTTCAACAAGGATAGTCCATGCATTGGAATATTCTTGTTCTGTTACAGCGATGGATTCTATAACTTTAGCTGCATCTCCGCCTAGACTACTGATCAAAAGGTAAAATTTTCTCAAATTGTCAAATTTTTTGTTATTATGAACTAGTGTTAAATACAAGTCGCGGAATTGCGGCCATTTGTCTTAGTCACCATAAAATTTAATGAGTTTCGGTTTAGGGAAAATGTCATTATGATTGTCACACGAGTATTGATTTGTGTTATCATCTACTTGAACTGTATTTTGATTTTTAAATGTAGATAATACACCTTTGGCTAAAGCTAACGCATCATAAAAGCTTTCTTCAAATGATACACGTTCGTCAGTCATCACTTCCTCGTCATCTAACAATTCAATTTTAATTTGTACCTCATTAAAACGTTCTAAAATGCTTTGTATATTATGAAGACGATCTTCTAATTGTATAACTTTATCTTTCGTACAATTTGATACAAAATTAGTAAATCTAGTTAAAGTAGCCCTTAGTTGACCTCTTTCTATACGTAAAGATTTTAATTGACTTTTATCAGTCATGTTGACGGTTAATATTTAATAAATTCAATTAGATAAGTGACTGTCTTTACCCACGTGAAAACAATAAAAAACTGTATCGATTACGTATGCCTTAATTAATCTAGGAATTAGTCATGGAACAGACTCACCACTCTACCATTAGAGATAACGAAAACCATCTAGGTACTACGGGAACTTGAGTTACAGGGTTCAGGTTATGCTTCTAAGATATTATGATGCTGACTGGTTTCGGCACTCTTTCGTATCCAATGAAGACAATTTGCTCAACACGATTTCGTTGATTCGGTGTACAGGCTCAACACGATTTCGTTGATTCGGTGTACAGGCTAGGGTACTTTTTTAAATCCAGCGGCTGAAGGACCATGTAGAATTTATTCGAATTATTAAGGAAATTAACGCTGGTTTCAGTTGTAATACTTCTTTATTACTGACAAAGATTAGTCAAAAAATTTATATATATATACAATTCCATAACAACCAAAAAACAAGATACATAAACGTAACATAAGGGTTATAATTATCCACATTTTTTTTATAAAACTTAAATAATTTGTAATAAAAGTTAAAAGTATTCATGCGCATACTTTATTCCTATTCTGCATCCCTTTTCTTTCTTTTCCGCTCACACTCGTTCACTTCGTTTTTTTATTGCGTTGTATGAAAGCGTCTCGTGACGTGACGATGATATCAATTGATTTCCGTTAACAGAATTCTATACCGAAAATGTAGTTTTATTATAGTTTTATTTTAATCAACATTTAGATAAACAAAATGTTTGTAGAACTCTTAATTAATTGGTAATAATAGAACTAATCAATACAAAAATATATAATAGAGGGCAAAGAATTAGCTCTCGTGTTGTATATATTACGAATTCTTCTATTTTAAAATACATTTCTCATGATACGAAAACTGGGTCAGAGTAAATCGATATAATATATAAACATACATACAAACTTTAGTTAAATTTTAGATACTCGTTCTTGTTCGTGTTTAACATGAGCGTTTATTTTAGAAAATTATTTATTTTTATTAAAGAATGAAAAACAGATCTATCATTTTATTGTATGATTTTTAGTTGTTTACATTTCTATACAGCTATTTTTAAATTTAATTACAGTGGGTGAGCGTTTTAGAAAATAACTAAATTTCAACTTATTACACATACTCTAGTCAACATCTTCAAAAACGTGAAAAATTAAAATAAAGGTCCTAAAAATATGAGCGATAGCTCATTGGATTCGGAATCACCGGTAGAAAAATGTTTTTGAAGGAAAAGTGTGCAGGCAAAAAATTGCAATTGTTATTAACAAAATAAGATGAAAAAAAAACAGATGTTTATGTTTTTGTTAATAACTCGAAAAATATTAATATTTAAGCAATTTTGAAAAAAGCTCGTTAAAGAGGAGGAAATTTCCGAAAAAAAAGTCCGTCCTCCCGGAACTCTATCTCCATTATTTATAATTTTAATTTGACGTTGAAAATGGGGCTTTGAGCGGCTTTTACGGCATGCGCGCGCTACCGCTAAACGGTGTTTATCAGATAAAATATTTTTTTTATGACATAAAATGTTATTTTAAAAATTTTGAAAAAAATCAACTTTTATAAACATTTATCACAGAATCTTGTAAAGTATACATATGAAAAGGGCTCCACAAAGTTTCAAATTTTTAGGCCAATTATGTATACCTTTTATCCCATTGTTTATGTCAACAGATATTAGGAAAAAATTTGTTAGTTAACAATTGAATAACTTTTTGAAAAACAGTGATAAAATGTTTTTTCCAACTGATTTAGATTCTTTCAAGTGTTAGTAAAATACTGGAATTTTTTTAAATTTTTAAAATAACATTTTATGTCATAAAAAAAATATTTTATCGAATAAACACCGTTTAGCAGTAGCGCGCGTATGCCGTAAAAGCCGCTCAAAGCCCCATTTTCAACGTCAAATTAAAGTTATAAATAATGGAGATAGAGTCCGGGAGGACGGACTTTTTTTTCGGAAATTTTCTCCTCTTTAACGAGCTTTTTTCAAAATTGCTTAAATATTAATATTTTTCGAGTTATTAACAAAAACATAAACATCTGTTTTTTTTTCATCTTATTTTGTTAATAACAATTGCAATTTTTTGCCTGCACACTTTTCCTTCAAAAACATTTTTCTAGAGGTGATTCCGAATCCAATGAGCTATCGCTCATATTTTTAGGACCTTTATTTTAATTTTTCACGTTTTTGAAGATGTTGACTAGAGTAACAGAATTTAATTAAATTCCGAGTTTAAACTCAGAATTTACTAAGTTTTTAGAAAGTTTACCAACAAAGAAATTTATTAAATGACATTAAGGAGAAATTGAAAAAATGTCGCCCCCAGCAAGACTCGAACTCGCAACCTTCAGCTCCACGCGCTGACGCTCTAACAACTAAGCTATAGGTGCCTAGCCATCAAATCGACAAACGGTCGTTAAATTCAACTAGCTTTTTTTATTGCTAAAAATACTATCTGTAAATAAATGTCAATGACCGCATAATAACAAGATTTGTTAACCTTCTAGAAACTTTAATTTTGAATAATTAGAAATTCTAAAAGATTTCGTCGTAGATTAAGTTCTTTTTTAAAATGGAAATATTTAAATAGAAAATATAAATTTAAAAATTTTAACAAACGTATGGTTGCCTGTTTCTTATCAATTTTTTTTTCTACAGTTTATCGTCATTAAATATTGATTAAATATGACCCAATTTTGTTAGAGCCGGCAACAAACCGAGGAGTGTGTATGGAAAATTAAATAACTACATCACGACATTGATATTTAAAAGAGTTTATTAACGATACAGTATCGGTTTAAGGATTTATCTATATACTAGCAGCTTTGCACGGGGATTAAAGAAAAATAACAAAAGCCATTAAATTTATTGGGTCAACGCTTCCCTGTAAACGATATTACATGTTGTTTTATTTTCTGGCAGCAAAATAAATTGATTTTCAGATGCTCCGACCCGCCTTATGCGGTTGGCCATGAGGAAAACCGATCCCTACTAATTGGAAGGTTTGACCTTGAGACTTATTATTAGTAAAAGCGAAAGATGTTTTGATAGGAAATTGAAGCGGTTTAAATGAATTTGGTAGATCAGTTGGGATCATCAGTATCCTCAGTGTATGAGCTAGTTGACCAGCTGGTGGTTCAGTTATAATGGTTGCTACAACTTAATTGTCCTTTAATTCCTTTATAAGTAGCCTCGTCCCATTGCACATGCTAAATTCGTGATATCTGTCGTAATTATGAAATAAGTTATTTTGATAAGGATTAATACCAAGATAAAAACTTTTAAAAAATTAAAAAATAGTTATTGTGACGTAACTATAACAGTTAGACATATGCTGTCGCGGCATTTTTTGTAGTTATTTATATATTCTTCAAAATCGTAGTACATTATTTTATTCTATAATCAATAGTATTCTCAGCGCACGCGATGTAAGGATTTTAAGGTCATTTTTGGTTACATTAATGGCATTTTAGTAAGGATTCCTAATTTTTTTGAAAATGAAACATAGCCTATGTCACTCGGGAATAGTGTAGCTTGCCAACGGTGAAAGAATTTTTGGAATCGGTCCAGTAGTCTCGGAGCCTATTCATTTCAAACAAACAAACAAAAAATCAAAACTTTCCTCTTTATAATATTAGTATAGAAATAAAAATGAATCCCGAAATCAATGTACTTTAAACTTCAAAACGACCACCAAATTGAATGGTTCTTATTTTCAGTCTCTTTATTAGTGACAAACCTGTACTCTACTAATGAGCTCTAATTAGAGCGAAACACAGTGTCTGCAGTTTGCTTTTGCCATTGTATGGACTGATTAATATTTATATCTATGTCGCAGCATCATGTGCTTTGAGTTAGAAATTCTAACCAGGCTTAATTCCAGGTATGTATTTACACGGACAGGAGAACATGGATAATCTTGGCTAAAATGTACAACAAATGCCTAAGAGACAGACGAGTGGAACACTGTCAATATCATACTGATCCACAAGAAGGGCAGCAAGGAAGATATCGAAAACTATAGATTAATAAGCCTTCTTTTAATTATATACAAAACTTTCAGAAAAATCATCAACAGCAGGCTTGAGACATGTTAAGATGATTTAAAGAGATGTTGGGAAGATATGAGAGCCATTAATATAACTTTAGAGAATTTGGGAGAATAAAAGAATCTTCAAGAAAATTTTATGAAGATTCCAGATTTACTAGTAAGTAAGCGTTCAAAGATCTGGAAGCGGCAAAAGGAATGTTAAGAACAGTTGAAGAAATGTTGGGGAGAACTTAAGTGACTCTAGAATCCTCATAGGTGAATAAGAGAATCTTTCAGGAAGATTACAGATACAAGGGAGTTTTGAGAATCATTAAGATGATTCTATAGATACCTACATTGGGAGAATAAAAAAGTCTTTGAGAAAGATTCCAAAAGATTTTTGAGAGGTTAGAAAATATTAAGGAGATTCCAGATTTACTAGTAAGGTGTCAAAGCACTTCATGTGGCTTAAAGAAAGTTAAAAAGATTATAACAGTTGTTGAGGAGATTTTAAAAAGGCATTAAAATGATTTTAGTGACTTTAAGAGACTAAAAGAACTTTTAAGGAAGGTTCAAAGAAATTTTCAAAACGTTAGAAGCCTTTGAACAAAAGTTAAGAAGATTTGAGAGACATCACGATGACTGTAGAGACCTTAGAAGAATAAAGAAAATTTTCAGAACGTTATGATATAATGAAGATTCCGAATTCACCAGTAAGGTTTTAAAGATCTTGAAACGGCTTAATGAATGTTAAGAAGATTTGAAGACATGTTGGAGATATTTAAGAGACATAAAGATGACTTTATAGACCTTAAGAGAATCAAAGCATAAAGAAGACTTTTGATAAAATATTTAGAATACTGTTGCTAAACGATTCATGATCATTTTCAAACCTAACTGAACAAAAATGTCAACATTGTTTGACATTATCAGCTGTCAAACCATAGACAACAATATTCGACACATCTCATACAACCTATAAATCACCCTTTATAATCAAAGGAGCAATATCAATTTAAAAAATAGAAAAACGTTAAAGAAACAGATCTCGAACCTGCGTTCTATTTTTATAGCAACTATCGCTTTAAGCTGTTAAGTTGACATTGTTTGACATTATCAGCTGTCAAACCATAGACAACAATATTCGACACATCTCATACAACCTATAAATCACCCTTTATAATCAAAGGAGCAATATCAATTTAAAAAATAGAAAAACGTTAAAGAAACAGATCTCGAACCTGCGTTCTATTTTTATAGCAACTATCGCTTTAAGCTGTTAAGTTGACATTGTTTGACATTATCAGCTGTCAAACCATAGACAACAACATTCGAAACATGTCATACAACCTATAAAACACCCTTTATAATCAAAGGAGCAATACCAATTTAAATAATGGAAAACCTCCGATCTCTTTCTATAGCAAATATCGCTTTTAACTGTTAAGTTGACATTGTTTGACATTATCAGCTGTCAAACCATAGACAACAACATTCGAAACATCTCATACAACCTATAAAACACCGTTTTTAATCAAAGGAGGAATATCAATTTAAAAAATAGAAAAACGTTAAAGAAACAGATCTCGAACCTCCGATCTATTTTTATAGCAAATATCGCTTTAAACTGTTAAGTTGACATTGTTTGACATTATCAGCTGTCAAACCATAGACAACAACATACGAAACATCTCATACAACCTATAAAACACCCTTTATAATCAAAGGAGCAATATCAATTTAAAAAATAGAAAAACGTTAAAGAGACAGATGTCGAACCTGCGATCTCTTTCTATAGCTAAACTTAACAGCTAAACTGTTAAGTTGACATATTTTAATTTTTAGTACCAAATTTTACTGAGTCTGAGCATGTGAAATATCGCTACAATAATATTCTTATCATTTTTTTAGAATTTAAAATTGTTATTTGCCAAATAGCACAAATATGGAATTCGAATAGAGGGCAATAATGTCAATTGATTAATAATATAGTATGTCGTAATTAGCGATGATTGTTCTTTGACCCATTGCGGAACAAACAGCCTGTTATTGTTTATTCTTGATAACGTTCTTCCTTGTGTTATATTGTATAACATGAGAAATATGTCATCACCACGCACGATTGCCCTACAAGGTTGCGTTGTTGATTACTGTTAATCAACCGTGTTTCCTTGAGATTCTTTAAGTGAACAACTTTTGCTTATACACTCTTTTTAAGTACCGATTTATTGTAATAAATACAAATTGCTGTATTTTAAACAACTTCAATGTAAGAAGTTAGAAAGTTACAACGGATTTATACATAAAATTTTACTGTTAGAGTTATTTGATCTGGACCAAAATCAATAGTGTTCGTCCTCATGACAAGAGAATTCTATATACCAAATTTCATGGCTCTGTAACCTTCTGTTCAAATGGTAATAACGCATACGGTCAAAGAGATACATAGTTTCAGAAAATTGTTAAAATTTTACCGTTAGAGTTATTCCATCTAGACCAAAATCAATAGGGATCGTCCTCATGGTAAGAGGATTCTATATACCAAATTTCAAGACCCTATAACCTTCTGTTCAAAAGGTAATAGCGCATATGGACAAAGAGATACATAGTTTCAGAAAACCGTTAAAATTTTACTGTTACAGTTATTCCATCTAGACCAAAATCAATAGGGTTCGTTCTCATGACAAGAGGATTCTATATACCAAATTTCATGACACTGTAACCTTCTGTGCAAAAGGTAATAGCGCATATGGACAAAGAGATACATAGTTTCAGAAAACCGTTAAAATTTTACCGTTAGAGTTATTCCATCTAGACCAAAATCAATAGAGTTCGTCCTCATGACAAGAGGATTTTAGATACCAAATTTCATGACTCTGTAATCTTCTGTTCAAAAGGTAATAGCGCATATGGACAAAGAGATACATAGTTTCAGAAAACCGTTAAAATTTTACCGTTAGAATTATTCCATCTAGACCAAAATCAATAGGGTTCGTCCTCATGACAAGAGGATTCTATATACCAAATTTCATAACTCTGTAACCTTCTGTTCAACAGGTAATAGTGCATACGGACAAAGAGATACATAGTTTCAGAAAACCGTTAAAATTTTACCGTTAAAGATATTCCATCTAGACCAAAATCAATAGGGTTCGTTCTCATGACAAGAGGATTCTATATACCAAATTTCATAATTTTGTAACCTTCTGTTCAACAGGTAATAGTGCATACGGACAAAGAGATACATAGTTTCAGAAAACCGTTAAAATTTTACCGTTAAAGATATTCCATCTAGACCAAAATCAATAGGGTTCTTTCTCATGACAAGAGGACTCTATATAGCAAATTTCATGACCCTGTAACCTTCTGTTCAAAAGGTAATAGCGCATATGGACCAAGAGATACATAGTTTCTGAAAACCGTTAAAATTTTACCGTTCCAGTTATTCCACCTAGACCAAAAATTAATAGGGTTCGTCCTCATAACAAGAGGATTCTACATACCAAATTTTATAACCCTGTAACCTTCTGTTCAAAAGGTAATAGCGCATACGGACAAAGAGATACATAGGTTCAGAAAACCGTTAAAATTTTACCGTTAGAGTTATTCCATCTAGACCAAAATCAATAGAGTTCGTCCTCATGACAAGAGGATTCTATATACCAAATTTCAAGACCCTATAACCTTCTGTTCAAAAGGTAATGGCGCATATGGACCAAGAGATACATAGTTTCAGAAAACCGTTAAAATTTTACCGTTCCAGTTATTCCACCTAGACCAAAAATTAATAGGGTTCGTCCTCATAACAAGAGGATTCTACATACCACATTTTATAACCCTGTAACCTTCTGTTCAAAAGGTAATAGCGCATATGGACAAAGAGATACATAGTTTCAGAAAACCGTTAAAATTTTACCGTTAGAGTTATTCCATCTAGACCAAAATCAATAGGGTTCGTTGTCATGACAAGAGGATTCTATATACCAAATTTCATAATTTTGTAACCTTCTGTTCAAAAGGTAATAGCGCATACGGACAAAGAGATACATAGGTTCAAAAAACCGTTAAAATTTTACCGTTAGCGTTATTCCATCTAGACCAAAATCAGTAGGGTTCGTCCTCATGACAAAAGGATTCTATATACCAAATTTCATGACCCTGTAACCTTCTGTTCAAAAGGTATGAGCGCATACGGACAAAGAGATACATAGGTTCAGAAAACCGTTAAAATTTTACCGTTAGCGTTATTCCATCTAGACCAAAATCAGTAGGGTTCGTCCTCATGACAAAAGGATTTTATATACCAAATTTCATGACCCTGTAACCTTCTGTTCAAAAGGTAATAGCGCATACGGACATAGAGATACATAGTTTCAGAAAACCGTTAAAATTTTACGGTTAGAGTTATTCCATCTTGACCAAAATCAATAGAGTTCGTCCTTATGACAAGAGGATTTTAGATACCAAATTTCATGACCCTGTAATCTTCTGTTCAAAAGGTAATAGCGCATACGGACAAAGAGATACATAGTTTCAAAAAACCGTTAAAATTTTACCGTTAGAGTTATTCCATCTAGACCAAAATCAATAGGGTTCGTCTTCATGACAAGAGGACTCTATATACCAAATTTCATGACCCTGTAACCTTCTGTTCAAAAGGTAATAGCGCATACGGACAAAGAGATACCTAGTTTCAAAAAAGCCTTTAAAATTTTACCGTTAGAGTTATTCCATCTAGACCAAACTCAATAGGGTTTGTCCTGATGACAAGACGATTCTATATACCAAATTCCATGACCCTGTAACCATCTGTTCAAAATGTAATAGCGCATACGGACAAAGAGATAGGTACCTAGTTTCAGAAAACCGTTAAAATTTTACCGTTAGAGTTATTCCATCTAGAACAAAATCAATAGGGTTCGCCCTAATGACAAGAGGATTCTATATACCAAATTTTTAACCCTTTAACCTATCGTTCTAAAGTTGTAATAGGTACAAACGGAAGGATTCACAAGCAGATCTTGATAATAACTATTAGATAAATTTTAACATATCAATCCACGACTTCTAGAAATTTTAAGTATTTTCAAATAATCTCCAATACCCTCGAGAGTAAAACCTTATCTCAAAATTTTATCTTAGGCTATCACAGACGAATACAAACTTGATAATTTGTTTATTTTTTACTTCTAAATGACCTCGTCCATTTAAAAAGGTGTCGGATCTATTACCATATTCCACATGTTTGCATACTTAGTTCGAGTTGTGTCTAAAATAATTCAATTAAAATACTTTTTTTAATAAATGGCTGTATAAGCAGAACAATATCATCTAAAATGTCAGTGATTGTCAATCTCTTGTCATATTTGTCAGTTAGTTTAAAGATGTTAAAGTTAAAGGTAAACATCCAGGGTAACTGGTTGTCAATTGTCAATCTCTTGTCATTATTGTCCGTTAGTTTAAGGTTATAAAGATATATGTAATCAATTACTGTCACTGACTGTCAATTGTCAAACCAGACATTTTATGACATTGGATACAAAATGGCGGAGTATAATACCTAATTAGTACAAGGCCTTTAAATCAAAATACAGGAATTTATTAATGGAGATACGAAAACTAACTTCAGAATCATAACCGCACTAAATATCAGCAGCTACTATAGTAGTAGGTAACGCCTATGGTTCGATGTATAAAAACCTACTTACCCATTTAATATGAAATACCGAAAAAAAAGTTTATTTGCGTTAAGCGAATCGTGTTGTGTAACTTTCTATTTAAGAATAAATAATGTGAGACAAACGTCATCCACTCACTCACCTCTATTTGTTTAACCCAAATACACACAAAATTAAGTACCCACGTCCTCTATCTAACACTTAGTGTAGGCATATTAAACCAATGATTAGTTAGAAAATATTCCTTTGTACTATACAAATTAATCATAGAAACAAATCTATAATAATATGATCAATAGAATATTAATAAACCGAAACTGTTTTTCTTTTGTTTCTTTTATCGGTAGTTAAGTTGGTATCTGTTTTTGCTGTTGGTGGTATTGTCATAAAATGTCAAATGTCACACGGTTGTTACTTTTAATTGAAAATCCTAGGTTTATAAATATAGTAACACTGATTTGAATGAAATTGATTATACGGTAATAAAGTTGGTATCTAAGTTTGTAACGTTCGTTTTTGAGCATATCCTCCTGACTATATTTTTATTTATTTCAATTTTATCGCGCCGGTGCGGAAGGTTTGTTCGCGTCGATTTGGTAGGAGAAAGTTTGTTACTTCGTTAGAAAATTATTTCAATTCTTTCAATTTATCTTCGATTCTTAATAAAATCAGAATTATTCTCTGATTACCTTGGCCCTTCATTTAGGTTATTACCACATCAAAGAAGGGCCCTATTTAGGATTACCATAAAACAGAAAAGATTCGCTTACTACAGACAGCCATTTTGATCATTAGAAGTCGACACAATGTGAAACCATTCCCGGGTTTGGACACAAAGGAAGTTTTCCTTGAAAGAAAACCCACTTCTATCCACGTTTGGATTTAGGGCAGTTCCGATCCAAAATAAATCAAGCTCCAACAGGAAGAATCGAAATAAGCCAAAGATAAGAGATTAAATTAATTAATTATTTTTAAAAAATTTTCACTTAACTTTTGATTGATTAAATAAATCAACTTAAAACTGTTTTTACCGTTTTTTATTTGTTTGTCTGTACTTGGCGCCCTAAATTAATGTTTGGGAAGGGTTGGTAAAGACTCAGAAGGAAGCCACGACCCTCAGGAGCTAGCCTAGGCTAATTTAAGGGTTACAAATTGGCGCGCAACGCCAATTTAACTTTAAACGGTAAATTAAGCTACAAATTTGAATAGCTATTATATATTTATTTATTTGTAAAGTATACGGGATGCCCGATTAATAATATACAATACAATATTGTATGTTATTAATAGAGCGTTCCGTCAACTGCGCCACCTTTATTTAATTAAATAAGAATTACTCGTTTAAATATATGAGATATTAACTGCGTTACGTTTTGAGGAGTCATAGTTTTTATTTAAGTAAGTAAGGATTGCTTATATAAACTTCTCGTTTTTTCAATTATTTAGAAATCAAACTACAACGCCATCTATCGGATTTCCATGCAACCTACAGCTCTCGATTCTCTCGCACATCGACCTAAACTTAACTCTGATATGATTTCCCCCACCGACCATGACTCGGTCCAGTAGCTGTAGATGTCAAACATTGATAGAGAGGTAGATGTCAAACATTGATAGAGAGTTATATCAATTAACTTAAACCACCGTCTTTTAGAAGCTCGTAGAACTAAATAAGTGTTACTTAGGAGGCATTGTGACATTGCCATCAAAGTACACTAATAAGTGAAAACTTAATTAAAAAAACATTTTAAAGTGTACCAAATAGTAAATCTATTATTAAAATCGGTCCGTAAGATTAGGTACTTAAGAGCACTCTGACATTGACATATATGAACTAAATGCTTACATCAATACGTTTTCTATTGTTATACTTTATTAATGATTAACCTACTTCGAGCCTAGTTGTATCTAATAAAAAAAAATGTAAAATAAAATTTTAAGATGTCCCACTAAGGAAAGATTGTTTTTTTGTTAAACAAACGGTATCATGATATAAATATAGGTATTCAGATAATTATTTTGAAATATATTTTTTGGTCTAGTTAAAACTATTTTGATAGTAGCGAGTGAATAGCTGAGGTTAAATATAAGTTTTGACACAATTTTATCAATTTTCATAATCATCTACAAAGTCGGTCATTGCACCTATAAAAACCAACTTATTTTCTACAGTAAAGACGAATATTTGGATATTTAAAACAACGTTGTCAATTTTAACAACAAAATATATAATTACTAATTAAAATAATTGTGGAACTAAAGTAAATTAGAAATTATTGAGTTTAAATGAAACAAAATTGTTTTTTTTTTCGAAATTAAACTTCTTTAGTTACGATATACAACCTATAAAGAGTGGAGATGGCGCTAGCTGTCATTGTAGTTGTCAGTATTGCCAATTTCTTATAACTGCCAAATTCTTCTTTTAGCATAGTCTTTTTGAATAATTATCTTAATAAGCCAAGTCTGTTATTTGACATTCCTACTAATTCTTTTTTTACACATTTTAAAACAATTCAAATTTGTATTCTATTAATTTTGTCGCTATTTTTTGCTATAAGGTATCACCAGGAGTCAATATTTTATTCTTTTGCAATTAGATGGCGCTAGCTGTCAATGTAGTTTGTAAGTGTTGCCAACTTTATGCAGTAGCCAATTTCTTCTTTTTTGTATGTCTTTATTACTATTAATCTTAATCAGCCAACTCTATTATTTGACGTTGCTGTTAATTCTTAGTTTTGTCCTTTACGTTTTTAGAATATTTTTACATAGAAAACAAGCAAAATTTGTATTTATTAAATGTTGCCGCCATTTTTTTGCAGTTAGATGTGACTAAGTGTCAATATTTTATTATTTTTACAATTAGATGGTACTTACTGTCAACGTCGTTGGTCTGCGTTACCAACTTCACACGACTACCAAATTTTCTTTTTTAATGTTGTTTTTTATTTTTTCTCGAATAAGCCATTTCCTTTATGTCACATTCTCCGTTTTTGAGTGACTTACGTATATGTGTAATTTAAATATGTAAATTTTGGATCTCTTGTCTCACTTTTTATACTTTTTGTCGTTAGATGGCGCTAGATGTTAACGTCATTTCTACGAGTTGCCAACTTCAAGTAGATGTCCTGTTCAAATACAATACTTTTAAACGAACAATTTTTTTATATATAAGTAATCTGAATCTTAGAAACGATTTTCATGGAACTTAGTATTCAGGGAGTTTCAGAGCGATAAATCGATCAAGTTAGGTTTCTTTTTTAGAAAACTAACTGTTTTACCGACAAAGCAACAATAAAGTTACTGAGGTAGACAGCATTTGTGCTTAGTCGTGTATCTATTGTTTAGTTCTACGAAGTACTATTAGATGGCAATGTAACTAAATCGATATACCTCTCTATCAGCTTCTGACACCTATGTTGGTTAGAGACCCGGTAGATGGCGCTTTTTTCTATATCTACAATATTTAACATCTAGCTTGGTGTTTTATTTCGAATTATAAATAATTATAAAAAGTGAAACTAAAGTAAAATGGAAGAAAACAAAAAAAATTAAAATAGGTACTATGACGCCGTTAATATCCTATATACTTAAACGAACAATTCTTACTAAATTAAGCACTACTAAGCCACAGTGAGGTGCTACAGTTGGTATCTCATAGATTTCAACGAGCCATTCTCACTGAACAAGTAACCGTAAGGTGGCGCCGTTTATATTTCATTTATTTAAACGAGCAATTCTTACCTAATTAACTACTATGTCGCCACCGTAGGTGGTGCAAGTAATTTCTCATATATTTAAACGAGCAATTCATATTTAATTAATCACTATGTCGCTACCGTGAGGTGTCGCAGTTGATAAATTATATACCTATTTTTACGAGCAATTCTTACTTAATTAAGTACTAAGACGCCGCCATAAGGTGGCGCAATTGAGATCTAATTCATTTAATCGATAAACTACAAAATACAACGAAAAAATTGTAGAAAACATGATGAAAATGACAAAACAAAAAAGGTGGCGCAGTTAAAAAACAAACAAAGTACAACGAAAAAATTGTGGAAAATATGATGATAATGACAAAACAAAAAAGGTGGCGCAGTTAAAATCTCATATATTTAAACAAACAATTCTTGCTCAATTAGGCACTATGTCGCCACTGCAACTAAAAAAATTACTAAAGTAAGTACTATAGTCTATAACGCAACCGTAAGGTGGCGCAGTTTATATCTCATATATTTAAACAAGCAATTCTTTCTTAATTATGTACCAATACGTTACTGCAAGGTGGCGCAGTTATTAGTTAATATATTTAAACACCAAATACAACAAAAATAATATTCAAAACCTGGGAACTTACGAGCAATTTTCACAAAACAAAGAAACGTTGAAAACGATGAAAAAAATCGAAAAAGAGAAAATACATTAGTTTTAGGTGGTTCGAAGTCCGCTGGGTCAACTAGTAACCTTATAAATCAGAAAAATTCAGTAATTTTTACAAGTTATTATTTAGTTTGACCTATTTGACGGAAATTAGGTAGATAAATCGTCAAAGTTGGCAACATTGCATGCCTGGTTCGAATGAAATACGGTTTCTAGCTCAGTTGGCAAGTAATTTTAGTTGAAAAGTTGCGCAACTGACCTCGATTTTCTAACGCAGGAAATAACAGCGTGCAACCAGCTTATGCTAACCAAAGCCAAGCCAAGCCAACTGAAAATTAAATTTATTTAGAAACCTCGAATAAAAAAATGGGGCCTCATAATTTTGTCTGACTGGACTGCGGACTGGCTTACTTCATTCGTTGCTTTGCTTCTATGAGATTTCCACAAAGCGAGGTCAAAAGTTTACTAGGAATCAAAATTATATATTTTAAACAATTATCTTAAGTAAGCAAATCTGTTTAACATATTTGGAGTCTACATAAGACAATTTTAAAAAATCTAATAAAATTCGGCAAGGAAATCATTGATTTCAAATAAATTTCGGTACGCAATTAAAAAACTGCGTCTATAAAGTATAATCCTGTAGTTAAATGTTTCCAAATATGATGGTTTTAATTTTTTTAATTATTTTTATTAAAAATTTTTATAATACCAAAACGATTGCTATAGGTAAAGTAGTAATCCCAGGCCTTAATAGTAAAAGGCCACTATTTTTATGTTTTTATGTTACCGCGGTCCTTACAATAAGACAGTTGGTATTTGTTAATTCCAGAATGTCATTGTTCATTGAATTGTTGTTCATGTTAAAACGTTGTTGTTTAAGGTTAAGGCGTTCTAAATTAAAAATATACAAAAATATCTAGTTTATCTATTTATTTAATGCCCATCAAGCAAAGTAAAAGAATTTCATTGAATCGTTGTTCATGTTAAAACGTTGTTGTTTAAGGTTAAGGCGTTCTAAATTAAAAATATATAAAAATATCTAGTTTATCTATTTATTTAATGCCCATCAAGCAAAGTAAAAGAATTTACGACATATATAGTTTTTGAAATAGATGGAAAAATCTATAGAAAACAGAAATAAATTAAAAATATGAAAAAATTGTAGAAAATTAGATATAAAGCGAAAAAAGTGTATATGTGTATACTTATGTATATGTATGGCTAGGTATTCATAGCTTAGTTGTTAGAGCGTCAGCGCGTAGAGCTGAAGGTTGCAGGTACGAGTCCTGCTGGATGCGACATTTTTCCATTTCTCCCTAATGTCATTTAATAGTGGCTTCTACTAGATCATTAATGTGTAAAAGGAATAGAGTAGGACCTAGAGCCGATCCTTGAGGAACTCCAGCGTTGATCTTGTAGAGGTTGGAGGAATGTCCATCTACGGGATCTTGTATAGTAAAAGACCACTCTTTTATTTCATAAGCTAAATACGATTGACAGTTTGTTAATTTTAATTAATGTGTCACGGGCTAATTTCTCGTTAGCGATAGTTATCTTAATCGGTAATAAATTGAGTACTCACCTCACAAATTCCACCATAATTAAGGGTTAAACAGAGTCATTTAATGTTAAGAACAAGTTGATTCTTGGTTGTTCGTAGGTAATCACCTTCTAGTTATTATATCCTGGCCACAATTGTTACTAATACTACTTTGAATTGTCGTCTCTTTATTATATTCAGGTTATAAATTATTGTGTTGTTTACTTTAAAATTAACTGTCACTTTCGCTTATTAACAGGTGATTGTCACTTCTTCTTCTGTTCGTATAACTCGTCATATTGTTGTCTACAGTCAGGTGTTTCGTTATTTTGGCATCTAACATATTAAAGCTCGGACAAGAACGAGAAATTGAGTACCTATTGAGAATTTTGGTGTTACTATGACAAGTACTAAGATTTGTTGTTATTAAACTATTACCGTTGTCGTTTGTAAACTGCTGGCTGACAATTCTTCCGTTACTGGTCTTACAGTAGTTTAGAGTTACGGATAGAACGGGTAGAGGCCATCTTCGGGTTGTGTCATTTTTCGCCGAAAGGAAAGGGTTGTCTCGGCCATTTTGCTATTTGCTTTCGACCTGAACTCTTGTTTGAGGAAATCAGAAGATTTTTCGGTTTAAGTTTTAAATCACGGTGCATCCGTAACAATTAATTTTGGATTTTTGAACGTAAACCTTATTTTCCATTTGAATTGTTGTTGGAGTTAGATTCTGTTGTTATTTTTGGACAGATTCATTGGAAAAGCCGCGTGTCGGGATTTTTGTGAAATCTGTGATAGACCACGGTACAGTCAGCGAATTATTTGTTTAATTCAATACCATTCAGGCCAACGAATTGCGGTTAGAGTGGCAGAATTCCCTAACAGTACAGTTAGCAACGAATACATTATTTCACTCTTTTACCAGTCAGGAGTGTTACGATTTTAGGGTTCTTGGTACGGGCTTAAGTTCTTGGTACGGGCCTAAGTTTTGGAAAGAGCTCAAGTCCTTGTTACGGGCTTATTTGTTTGGAGCAAGCCTTATTTGTTTTTGGAGCAGGCTTGATTTTTGGTACAGGCCTGAATTTTGGTACAGGCTTAGTTAAATTTTTGCCAATTAGTGGTGAAGCATTTGAAGCCAAGGACTGGAAGAAATTGATAACTGGATTACCAGTTTTATTTAGCAATTCAATTAATCTTGACTAATATTCTTAATTTATTTAATTATCTCCAGTGAGAAAGGTCAGTGACTGAAACAACAGGGGTTTCCGATTTTAACCGGTCAAAATCGGTGGCGCGACTCACTATTATTTGTGTATATACCCTCTATGGCTGAGCTGGGCACTAATTTGCCAGTAGAGAAACCACTTACCGATCTCAACTGGAGTTGAACTTCTATTTGAAGTAATTGATAATTTTTCTAAATTTATTGTTTTATTTCTTTTAATTCTTTTATTACATCAAAAGTACGTGGCAAATGTAAATCTTGTTTTTGTTAACAAATATTGAAATAGCATATATTTTCGGTGTTAAAATCAATTATAATAAAATATGTTAGTATTTTAATTATTCATCGCCTAAGGCCTACAGTGGAAAGTTTTTAGTGTGTTTATATGAAGAAACTGTGTGTTTTAATATAGATTTTATTGATATATTTTTTAAACTTTTTTCATTGTTATTGTTTATATTGTTATATAAACTTATACGTAGACAGTAAAAGGTCATTTCTTTTATTTCGTACATTTGATAAGATTGACGTCAATGTTAATTGAGGTGAATCTTTGTTTTTGTTAAAAAATGTCGAAATAAAGTTGTTTAAGGTGTTTAAATTAAATATAAGTATATATTAAAAATTTTTAATCAAGGACTACTTACAATGGAAAGTTTTCTATATTTTGACATATCTGTCAGTACTATATCAAATGTAGAAATATTGTAACGGGATATCCGAATAAGGAAAGGACCTTTACATGAAAGACTGTTTCTAGGTTATTCTAGAATATTCTCTCTCTTTCTAGTGTGTACTGATAAGGTTCGATTTATGTTTCGCGTACATTCTAGAATGTTCATTTGTTCTATATAAGGGGATCTATGGGCAGTTAAGGGGAGTTCCAATATTTAGAATAGTTCATTGTATTGTCAATCAGTTTATACGTTATCCAGCAGTTCTGTGTATCTTAACAATTTTGTGAATAAATTGTGTTAAAGTTCCCATAAGTGTTTCAAACAAAGATACAAGAATGCCTGGAAAGAAGATAAATGAATCATTGGTGGCTAAGCTCAGAAGAGAACTTGAAGAATTAGAGTTGGAAACTACTGGGACCAAATCTGTATTGTTGAATGAGCTCCGTGAATACTACCTAAGTAATAATTTGCACCCTGACGTTGTGGAGTTCGATGATCCGGTTCAAAAAGTAATTTCTGAACTATCACAACAAATGACGAGCCAACAAGAAGAACAAACTCAACAACTTTCCCAGCTGTTGCAACGAATCACAAGTCAACAAGAGGAGCTATCATAACGGATGACGAGCCAACAAGAAGAATAATCGCTTTCCCGGCTGCAAGAGGATCTATCGCAACGAATGATGATCCAGCAAGAGGAGTTATCCAGTCAGATAAAGAGCCAGCGGGAAGGTATGTCCCAGCAATCACAACGGATGTCTACCCTACCAGAAGAGTTATCCAGTTCCTTCTCCCAGCAAATATCGCATCTGCGCTTCAAAATGTGCACTCTTCGTGTTGAGCAAAATCAGTAAGTGGCCAACTTGAATCAGAAAATGGCTAACTTGCAAAAGGAGATCAACCAGCAAATGCAGTCCGAAATAAGGAAACTTCAACAAGAACAGGAAGCTTGTCGTCGAAACCAAACCATCCACCATGGCGACGTCAAACAACGAGGAAACGGGGAGGCGACCCAGGTACGAACGACGATGAAAATCTTGACCTTTGACGGGAAGACTTCCTGGCCAAATTAACTAAAACAATTCGACGAAGCGGCCAGAGCAAATGGACGGTCATCCTAGGAGAAGGCATTGTCCCTAACCATAGACGTCCTGCATTCATTGACACCGGATGCAGCTGACAATTTCGATTTATTGGTTAATCGTCTAGAGATGCGTTATGGCCAAACTCATCTACAACCAGTATACCGAATGCAGTTGAAGAGCCGAAAGCAGAAAAATTGAGAAACTATCCAGGATTTCGAGGCAGAAGTGGCAAAAATGGTAAGGTTTGCGTATCCAAACGCAGCTGAAGTGCCTGGCGGTCCAAACTTTTACCGATGGTCTTTGAGACGCCGAGTTGCAACGGGCTGTAATGTTGGCGCGGCCGAGGTCTCTTGTGGACGCCTTGACCATTGCTCTGGAGTTCGATGTGGCGACGAAGACCTCACGTGGAGTTGCTCGACTAAGGGAAGTCATCGGTAGCTACGACCATGCCGTTCATTCCGTCAGCGACGTCGAGGCGGTAATGGAGAGATTAATGAAGTTATCCCCAAAAAATAAGGTGCCCAGTGAGGTGTTGGAACTGCGGAGAACTAGGCCATGTAAGAAATACTTGCCCCCAAAAAGAAAAATCCTCTGCTGAAGTCCACCAGCAGCAGGAAAACTAGAACGGGTCGACTCCTGGAGGGCGCCATCGACCCCAAACATTCCCGAAGCTACTCACGCTCACACCATTTTGTGTCGGTGTCCGTGACGGTGAGCTCTGGTTTTTTCGAGACCTGCTCCCGCACATCGTAACTTAAAAAAACGATATAAACACTATTACTACATAAATATACTTATATCCCACTGTATATCAGTTGTTATGTATCACGTGTTTGTGAAAATTATGCAAAAGAAAAACAGAAAGAAACTAGATAAAGATGTAAATGCCACGTAAAGGTAACGAGGTTACTTTTTTCAGCTGACTCCTCTTTACCGAACCTAACATAGATATAAAAAAATCTAAAATATAACCGAATTTAAATAGACTTACAAATCAATGAATATTTCAATGCCGACTTTGAAATCTACGATGATTTATAAAAAAAAAGCAGCAACAAAATGAGTTACAACAAAACAGTTGCTACCAAGGCCAAATACCAGAAAGTACCTAACATTTAGTTTCAAAACGTCGGTTACATAATTTTGTTTTATATTATTATTTGTATTTTGCCTGAGTGATTCTGGTTTTCATTATACAATCTCGATTTAAAAAATTAATAGATTAAATTAGTGTAAATTTTCCAATAAAGGTAAAGATATACTATACAATACAAAATGTTAACTTAGAAATTAATTGAAAGGTTGCGTTTCTTACTCGTTGTAAACTTGAATAACTTGTTGAATTATACTGATATTGCTATTAGTGCTGATGGACAACCATCCGGCTCGAAGAACCAAATAAGGAAAAATAAACGATTCAATAAATGCTCTTAAATTAATGAACTGTTCACAATATAGAAGGAAACACTAAAATAAAACAGATGCTACGGAAGCTATAATAACCGAAGAGCTAAGTGGATTAATGGAATACAAAGTGAAAAAATGTTCAAAATATATATGATATTGATTTTCTAAAATTTAGTATACAAAAGTTTAACGTTTTTGTGAATGAAAGCTGGAAGATATTATTATTATTAGTATTATCATCCACCATTTTGACTTAGGCATCGAAGAAAGCTATTACCTATCTCTTGTCAGACTTGTCAATTTTTGCTTCTGTCAGTAAATTGTTAGTAGATTGTTGGTTTCTTAGAAAGTACTTAAATTATTTGTTTGACATACATAATTATATCCTTGGGGCCGTTCATAAAATACGTCACGCTAAAATTAGCTTTTTTTGACCCCCTCCCCCCTATTGTCACGTTGTGTCACATTTCCTGTAACCCCCTAGAAATATTCCGTCACAAAAATCAAGACAAATTGACAAATTTCAATTAATAGTACACAAATTTTGAGAATTAAACATATTTATTTAGTTGGCTACGGCAGTCTTTGTTTGAGCATTTCATAATCTGTAAAACGTATTGCGATTCACGAACATGTTTACAGTACCAATCATCGATTAGGATTTGTACCTTTTCACTATCCTCTTCTGTTGGTGCAATATACTCGGCATCTACATCATAACCATCGACTTTCAAGGACTTCCAAACACTAGCCAAAGTTGTCCCTGCATATTCAAAGTTATTTTTTCTAAATCTTTATCTACAGTTTTACCGTAAGAGTCTAAATGCGATCCATAATGTTCATGGGGCAAAATCAAGCCAGCAAGCTCATGACTTAGTGGAGCCATTCTTCTTTCCCCACGATTATAAGCACTTCTACCCGGTGCATTTGTAACGACAAATAAAGCATCTAAATTATAGTCCCGAAAATGCTGGATAGCATAAAATATTATTTTCCATAGCGAGGATTTTCATCAGGACCCCCATCAGCAGATATGATTACTACAGGTTTTGTAGATCCAGTATTAGTGTAGGCCAAACTTTTAAATGATTCCATTTCAAAATTTTTTTTGAAATCATCGGCATGTGTCTTGGCAGTCGAACTAGAATGCTTGCCACTTCGAATAGCTACAAATGTTGGTCCTGAATAGGTTACTTTTGACGGATTTCCAAAACCATTCGGTTCAATTACAATACCAGCGTATACAGATGGTATCAATTTATGTCCAGCAGCCACTACACCAGTCATGGTCTGGACTGGAAGAGAAACTCTATATTGCATGTGCATTAATAATGGTGCTTGTTTTGAAGCTGCTGTGAGTTTGAAAAAAAAAGTCGAAACAAATACAAATTTAAAATATTATAAGGAACGGCGAACGTCACGTTGCCGTAGACCCCTTGTCACATCTAGTCACACTTAGCAAGACCCCTCCCCCCCCTTGTATGCGAACGTATTTTATGAACGGCCCCCTTGCAAATATTATTATCCGCCATTTTGACTCAGACATCAATAACTGTCAATGTCTTGTCAACTGTCAATGTGGTCAGACTTGTTAATTGTTGCTTTTGTCAGTACATTGTTGACTTTTCAGATAGTATTAAAATTATTTGTTTTTCACATATAATTGTAACGTCTTTTAATAACAAAAACTAGAAAATATCCTTACGAATATTTATCATCCGCTATCTTAACTCATTCATCAATAACTGTCAATATCTTGTCAATTGTCGCTTCTGTCAGTAGATTGTTGACTTTGATAACGAAAACTGGAAATTATCCTTGTGAATGTTTTCATCCGCCATTTTGAGTCAGTCATCAATAACTGTCAATATCTTGTCAGACTTCTTGGCGATTGCTGCTTCCTGACAGCCAATTATTTCTTAAAGTCAGTTCTTGTTTTTCAAATTTCTAAATTTCAAAAGTGTCTCTAAATAATCAGTTTCATAAAAATATTATTATGTTTCACTAACACTATAATCTATACAGGGTCATTCAAAATGAGCGGAACACTTGGTTTATGGCTTAACTATGAATTATACGATAATTTCACTTAGATAAAAGTTTTTGTAAATTTAATGTACTATTTATTGATCTTTTCAGATTTTCCGAAAAAGTAATAGCTTTCAAGATATGACGTCAAAGGACAATATTTTAAATGGATCACCCTGTATTTATATTTTTTTTCGAGTTGGTATGACCTGTCTGAATTCATCAATGGTACATTTAATGGGTCTGAGACTTATGGTCTTATAAATTTGAATTAATTAAAAAAATTATTTGACACAAAATAAACCATAATAATTTGAACAACACCTACTTTAAATAAATGTGTCTTATTTAAGTTTAAATTATTGTGGTTCATTTTGTGCGAAATATTTTTTTTAATTAATTGATATTTATAAGACCATAAGTCTCAGACCCACTAAAGGTACCATTGATGAATTCAGACAGGTCATACCAACTCGAATAAAAATATAAATACAGGGTGATCCATTTAAAATATTGTCCTTTGACGTCATATCTTGAAAGATATTACTTTTTCGGAAAATCTGAAAAGATCAATAAATAGTACATATAATGTACAAAAACTTTTATTGAAGTCAAATTATTGTACAATTCATAGTTAACCCAAAAATCAAGTGTTCCGCCCATTTTGAATGACCCTGTACCCTGTATATATAATAGTATATTATGCAACGATCATGTAATGATGGTTATTAATACACGAGCATTAACTGGGATACGAAACGAGCCGAAGGCGAGTTTCGTATGGTAAATGAGAGTGTATTAATAACCATTACATGAGAGTTGCATACGCTATTTTTTCTACGACCGATATAAATAATCAAGAACTAAAAATATTTTTTATTGGAACGAAGTTCCCTTTCGGGCGTTACGAACAGTTACGACTGACGCTAGGAGCTAGCCAAAAAAAATTCATACCAAAAGTTGTCACGACACGACACACGCATGTTTCTCTCTCTCACAGACCAAAAAATAAATAACTCTCTCTCCCTCTCTCTCATAGATAGATATATTACAATTAAAAAGACACTATTTTAAATTAAAAGAAAATGTACATTAAAAATATATACTGTAGAAAATTACCTATAATAATATTATATTTTATTTCATCCTGTTTTTATAAATTAATAAATTCATAAACATTTTAAAAATAGTTCGTAACTTGACTAGTTAGGTACACGTCAAATTACCTTAACTGTCAGTTACTGTCAAATATTTTAATTTTAAAATTTTGTATTGAATTGTTAATTCCTGTTTTAAATTATAAAAAGTAATTCTAAAAAGTTGCGTTATCTAAAGCTCTGGTATTGTATAAATGGACACTTTTGTTAAAAGAAACGAACTGTTAGGTAAGTAGAGATTTTATACAGACAATAATAAATACTTATGCATGTATAAACACTCTGTTGTGTTTACAAATTACTAATTCCTTCACTAATTAATCGAAAGGAACTTCGTTCCATCCGGGTGTCCCTTGACACCTCACACTTTTTTTTTCATTATTGTTACTCTCAATAGAGTTCAATAGTGTATTGGAAATGGTGATTTTATTCTGTTCAGTATCTTAATGAAAACCATTATAACACTAGTGTTATAATGAATATCATTATGAAGCGGATTATGGGCATATAAGTGTATTATTATAGTACGGGCGTAGAAAAAAATAAATGTTTTTCTGTATGTCTGTATGTACTCAATGAACTCAAAAACTACTGGACCGATTATTATGAAAATTGGTATGTATATGTATTTTTCCACGGAGAAGGTTTGTATGATATGCTCATTGATGCCACTCGCCACCAGGTGGCGCTGCAGACTAGCAACTTCTGTCCCGTTCAACCGATTGTCATGAAAATTGGTATGTATATGTATATTTCCACGCAAATGGTTTGTATGATATGCTCACTGATGCCACTCGCCACCAGGTGGCGCTGCAGACTAGCAACTTCTGTCCCGTTCAACCGATTGTCATGAAAATTGGTATGTATATGTATTTTTCCACGGAGAAGGTTTGTATGATATGCTCATTGATGCCACTCGCCACCAGGTGGCGCTGCAGACTAGCAACTTCTGTCCCGTTCAACCTATTGTCAGGAAAATCAGTATGATGATGTATTTTTAACGGGTTAGATGAATATGATATTCGTATTAATGGAAGTTACCACCAGATGGCGCTTCCATGTATCAAATTCAATACTGATTAATAGATATCTACACGAATTCGTATAAATATAAGTTCGAAAAAGATATATTTTGGTGCGATAAGTAAAACAAAACTATAAACTTTCTTTCCTTCTCTATCTCTTCTTCTATTTTATTTTTCTTAAATTTATTTTAGTTGCTGGCGTAGCTACGCGCGCCGGGTACAGCCAGTAATATCTATATAGTAAAATTTTTATGCAATTAGCATGTATTTCTATAGAAATTCATTCTTGTTATGTACTTTGATTCATAAAAATTTATCAAAAGCTGACTCAGATAATATTTAGAGGAACTAAAAGGCAATCTTCCTGGAAATTTCGTCGAAAATAGCAATGTTGCAATAACGTTAATTTCCAAGGAATCCAAGGTAAGTCCAATTATAACATGCTGGAATGACGTCACTTTTGGGACGATGATATCATTGGCAATGCCTTTATTAATAATCTCGATTTACAATGTTGCCAACGATTTTATCACAAATAAGTTGAATAAGTCTCTGTCCGGAAAATAACGTATTCGAAAGGTAAAATATTTGTTTTATCTTATCGGTTTATGTAGACTACTTTTTGTATTTAAAAAAATATAAAATCTATGACAAATATAACATAATATTTCATAACGTAAGATAAAATTTTTCAAATCTTTTGATTTGACAGGAATATGGAATCAGATCAGATCAGATCAACGATCTGATACAATATTGACAATCACCGTGGGTTTATACAGCGATAAAAATAAAATAAGGAATAAGATAAGAAAATAGAACATACGTAATTCAATGAGAGCGTTTATACATGTACTGAATAAAAATAAGAAATAAGGAATTAAATAAGAATGGACTTATTTTTCATTCTTATCTTATTTTAGTTCGGAAATTGAAGTACGCATGTGCAGAAATGACAGAATTGTTTCATTCCTAACCTTCAATATTTTTTCGCGAAGAATGAAAAATTTTAATTTACTAAACAAATATAAAAGAGTTCCCGGTGAAATGTGAAACGACCATACATGAAAATTGAAAATTAGGTTAAAAGTTTTGGCACAGAAAATACAAAAAACATGAAATTCTCAGTTGACATGAACGTCATTGTCATAAAAAGCCGTGATTTCATTGGTTGATTCTTATTTCTTAATTGACTGTATAAACGGATCAATTTTTGTCTTATTCCTTATGCTATTTCTTATTTTATCTTATTTGCTGTATAAACCCAGGGTCAGTCTTCTAATTTTGTAACGTTGAAAATTAAGAGATGTTGACACTGTCTAAGTAAACCAATGATAAATTGTCCAATTAGTATACTGAGTTAGGTTATAAACAACTTTTGTGATCGCTATTTTACTAATGGCGAGAAATAAACGGCAAAAGATTCGTTATTGTATTAATTTATTAACAAACCAAATAACCAAAGATCGCTGTACTCCTTGATTTGTTATTATAGAGAGCTGGTGCTTTTTCAACTTCTTTAATCAACAACTCCGAATCAATTGTACTCAAATTCCCTCGACATTTCCAGCATATTCCTCGTTGTCTGACATTTTAAAAAATTAAAAATTAAATTAAATATTTTATAGGATCGTTGAACAACACAGCAGGTAAAACGGCTATAGATTCGCGACTAAATAATCGCTAATCGCCATTGGATGCATATCTTTGCTTGTCCGATGTCCGTATCTTTCATTATGGTGGGGCGACTAAAACGTCGATGTAAAAATAAGACAGGTGTTGCGTTTTTTTTTTAAATTTCAGCAATTATTTGGTCGCAAAAAGATTAATTTGTATTTGAAACAATGTGTTCAATCGTTGCGACTGAAAAATCGCGCGACTAAAAATCGCAACTCTAACCCGTGACGTGTACAGAACAAATTGTGGAACCACTATCCAATCAGACTAGTGATATTGATTTGTCGGCCCTTGAAATCAGGTTGCTGTTGGCGATTGATCGACTTTCTTGTCAAGTCTTCGAAGATGAACAGCGTCCAAAGTTTGGAATTGGAAAAGATGTTAAACCAAGAATGAGGCCGCCTACTTTCGACGGCCACTATTCAATGTAATGGCTAGTGCCAACAGATGGACCTTTAGAGATAAGGTGGTAATCCTCACCATAGCACTTTGTGGAGAAGCCTTCGATGTATTACAAACTCTTTCTGTCGAGAAGTCCAGAGACTTTGACTAATTGGTAGAGTGGTTAGAAATGTCATACGGTCACACCTACCTAGAACAAGTCTCTACCAGGAACAGGAGGCAAAAAACTAATTACATCAATGGTACGCTTCGCCTATACCTATGTACCTAAAAGTATTCTGGAATATCTTGCGATCCAAACTTTTGTTTAAAAGACACATATATGCAGAAAACTCTTTGTCTATCACACCCTAAAAGCTTCGGTAGACATTTTGTCATTAGCAGTAAAATTTACAGTTTAATTCATCACAACTGAAATTAACGAAGAGGTACATCAAAAAGTATTGAATTAGCAAAGTCTAGAGTAATTGGGAGATCTGATAAAGATCATGGAAACCAAAAAGAAACGTCCTTTAAGATATTGGAGATGTCGTGCACTTAGTCATGTCAGGAGTCACTGCTGCAACCGGTTCCACATATATTACATCCGCTAGAGAACTATAAAGAAAGACAACATTGACTCAAACATTTTAGGATTATAACTTGCAAAATCAACATCAACCCGGACTGAAACAACGCAATGGTGACGCAATTTCCAAAGGACCATTCTCTAATTGCTCCCGTGGTCACTTGGAATAGAAAGAAGCTACTTTGTGTCAGATCGAATCCCTCAGTGATGAGTGGACAACGAAAAGAATTAAGAAGAGCTAAATCCGAGAGTGGAAGTTGATGGATTGTCGTCCAAACTGTCGTTTGCCTAAAACTTAAGGTCGTGCAGTGGAGTTCTTGGGAAACTAAAGAGGGTTTTCTAAAGATGATTTTTAATAATGCTGATGAAAGCAACTGATAATACCAAATACGTGTGTACATGAAGTGTTGCTTTATCTTGACCATGGAACGTCCGATGAACGGGCGCACCGTAACTGCGGTACCAATTCCCAAAATCCTTAAGCCGGTGTCGGAACTGCGGTACGGCTCAACTTTATGCAAATTAAGGTGACCTCTTCCTTTCGTAATTGCGGTACGGCAACAATACACAGATATTTTGTAAGTATTAATTTATCCCAATGAAATAAAAGACTAAAAATATTTTACTAAATATAATTTATTAGATAATTTTATATAGTAACATATAAGTAAAGCATGTCTAGATATCTCATTGTTTTTGTATTAATCTATTTTAAAATTAATAAATTTTTGTTTTTGTAAAATTTTTCTTCTAATACATCTAGGTACGTTCCTTTTAATAGAATTAAATTTAATGTAAGTATCACATTGAATATTTTTTAAAGATTCCAAAAATTTGTATATATTAGGTTTATGCAATCCACAATAGTTATTAAATTTTAAATGAAATGATTCGCACGTATTCGTTGTTCTACATAGCGATGCAGAATTTGAGGCCCATAGAACAGGCCGAAATAGTCTGCAAATTTTACAACTTTCTCATAAGTTGGCTGTTCTGCGAGAAAATTAAAAACAAATGAATCTGCAACCTCTTCAGGATCCAGGAAAGTAAGTCCAAATAAATGGCGCAACCATATTCCAGTCTCAGATTCGTTTTTGTATTCCGCTGTTAGGCCGAGATGATTTTTCGCCACCTATAATAAAGACAAAATTATCAAATAAACCAAGCTTTGGAGAACAGAATTTTATATAAACTTTTCGACTTAAAATTCACACAAATAAGAAACCACACATTATTATCAAATAATCTATAGGTACACATTAATACAAATTTGACAAAGTATGTATTGAAAATAAATAGTTTATATTGTTAACTTACCATGACTGTGTGAGATGAAATCTGCAGCCAACAATTTCTGCTTCTGGAAAATATTGTTATCACTTGCATGAATGGCCATTTCAAAGTCGATCACAATTGATTTTGGTCGAAGTAGATAGTTTTTTCACAACACTCTTTCTTCAGTAGTTTAAATAAGTTTGTGTATGTTTGTTTGGACTTATTTGGAAGCAAACAGAATACAACGGGTACATAAACTTCATTTGAAAATAGATGAATTGTGAATAACTGCAAGCAATTCTTTTCACAATAGTCAAAAGTTCCATCCATGAACCATATTTCATTTTTACACATAAAATCAAAATTTTTTTCGCATGAAAATATCATTATATTATTTACTCTGTCGTTTCGAATTAATAATAATTGTTCATCCAATGAAGTTCGAAAATCCACTTTGTCCAAACACTCATGTACCACACTTTTAGATCTCGGCAATTTCGGTAGGTGTTGTAACTTTTTGCGACTTATAGTTTTTCTTATTAAATTCACATCCTTTGTGGTTAAAGTAACTAAAGCTGTCTTATGTGAATTTAATTAAGCATGGATAAGCTTTGCTGGTTTTTCATTAATTAAACAGGAATCTAATTCACTAATTTTTCGTTTTATACCGTTACTTAATTCTTGTCTTATTAAGATTTGTTCACTGGTGGGTTCATGGTTATGTACTCCTCCTTTTCTTGAGAAGATCTCCTTACCCATTGTAAAAATTTTAGCATTACATGTCCTTACGTTACAACTCCAACACATTTCACCACTACTTTTAATTTCTCGACATTTATAAAATTTATAGCCCTCAAAACAAATTAATATTTTTCCACGCTCGCTTAGCATTCGCTTCATTTTGATCTCGTTAAATAGTAAACACTTTCATTCAATAGATAATTGATAAATGAGACTACTTGCTCCAAAGAGATTTAAATGCCCTTAGGTACCACCTACCCTTTTACCCATAGAAAAATCCAAAATCAGTCTGTACCGCAATTACGACAGGGGCTTAAAATCCTTTGGGTCAGGTATGCAAGGGTAAGTTCACCGTACCGCAGTTGCGATGCACCCCGATGAACACCTAGATATGAAAAAGACATTACAGAAGATACGCGAGAGGTGCCAAAAATGAACTCTTGTCCCGCAAGTAATGGGCTATATACTAGACGCAGAGTGGACCTGCAACATCTTTCTTTGGGACTGGTTGTACTCGAGCAGTTTTCCAGGATACTGGAAAAATACCAGTATCATATGATAGTTGAAATAGCTTAGTGAAAACTGGCGCTAGTTCAGGAGCACAACCCTAAGAGTAAAGCAGGTATTTCATCAAGGCCGTCTGCTTTGTTGGTATTTAAAGTAGCAAGAACTTTCTGCACACGCTTAACCCTAAAGGTGATATTTTTCGTTGGAATAGAAGGTAGCTCCATGTTGTCCGGTGGGTTTAGTGTCGACTTTTGGCAAAAAGTTCTGCCTTTCCTGTGGAGGACGTAGCTATTGTAAAATTGTTATTGATATGTTTGGCGAGAGTCCAAGAGGACCGGCTTCCATTAGGGTTTGCCATTACCTTCTCTCTCATTCGAGCGTCAAAGAGACTTTTGGAATTGGACATAGTGGTGTTGTATCTGTTTCTAGCGTTTATATCATCTTGTTTTGTTTCTTCTGATGGATTTTGTAGAAACATTTTGTGGGACTTGATATTAGCCTTCCGACCTACATAGCAATCTTTATTAAACCATGGCTTCTGTTTGGCTTTTGGTAAAGTGATTTTGGCGTTTGGATCCCAACCCGTTGAATCTGGTGAGTAGGTACTACGTATCCAATCTACCGAAGAAGATGAAGCCCGTTTTTGGGCTGGTCCGTAACAATCTATAGTCAGAACAGAAAAAACTGCTACAGAGATGGTTATCTTGTCAGGTTGTAAAATCCTTAAAGAAAACACAGGTCTGTGGAAGCTGCAGAAGAATTGGAAGAGTTCGTGGTCTATCGATAATCATCAAGACTACCAGAAAAAACAATCGTAGTCCATTTCGACACCTTTCGACGTAGAAAACTGCAATCGAAATTTTATAGAGAGCATTCCGGAGGAATTCACCTAAAGAGCGACACTTAACAATTCTGACAATATTGATAGTTGTGTCAAAATGTTTGATGGTTGATGGTGGTTGATGGTTGAGTCAAAATGGCGTATGATAATACTCGTAATGATAATTTGCAGCATTCATTAACAACAGTCGTTAAACTTATAAATGCAAACAAATAATGTAGTTGCTATGAAGCCAACAATCTAACGAGTATTTTCTGAGAAGCCAACAATCTAATCTAATTTACTCACTGGATTGACAATTGACAAGTCTGACAAGATATTGACAGTCATGGATAAATAAGACAAAATGGTGGATGATAATACATGTAATGATATTTTCTGCTTTCAATAAGAAAAAATGTTAACAAAAAATGAATAATTTAAGTACTTTCTAAAAAGCCTACAATATCAACAATTTAGGTACTGACAGGATTGACACTTGACCCTTCTAATAGAAGATATTGTCCATTGATAATTGAGATAAATTGGCGGATAAAAATATAATGGTTTTTTAAATTTAAAATCGGTAAATTTATGTTTGAAAAATAAATAATTCAAGTAATTTCTAGGAAAGCAATTTATTGACGATAAAAGTCATCAGTATAGAATGAGTAATATTTTTATTAGTCATAAAGATCCGGTATATGATTTTACAATCGGTTTTTCCTTTTATATAATAAGGTAATTAAATGTAGTAACAGGTGTTATTATTCAAGTGTAAATTTTAACATATTTATATAAATATTTTTTTAAATTAGTTTCACATAAGTTTTCAATAGAAAAATTGCATTAAATTGGGGGATTCCCTGTGAAATTTTATTTACTATTTATTTTTATTGTTTATAACTGTAAATAGATAAGTTATTCTATTTTCTTTGGCATGAAAAAAATCTATTTACAGAATTTACTGTAGCGCGTTGGACTGTAGTTGTAAACCATGAACTATGAAGGAAGAAAATGGGGTTAGTATGTCATTGAAGTAAAATGAGTTGCCTAGCAACAGGCTTGTTAGCCCGGCCCATATTCGGGCTTTATCGATCCAGAAGTATGTAGCTTTTCTTTCCCTTCGAGTTAAACTCTATAGAAAAGGAATTTTTGACCTTGATGCGTATTATTTTTTTATTTATTTTTTTTACATACTCCTAGAAATTAATAACAAGCGTATTCAGAATATTTTCAGTGTCGGTGATTCACATAGGTCTGAGCTAGGGTTGCCAACTTTTTTTAGATGAACAATAGTATTTTTTAAATAAAAGGAAAAAAATATATGACACTGGAAAAAATATAGTACAACTCAATAAACTGGTTAAAAATTAAACTCATTACATAAATATGTATTTATTTAGGTATAATTTTGTCATTTGTACAATTTTGACGCACCAAATATGATAAATTTTGACAAAATTGAAAGTTTATAGTTTGACATTTTAGTGTGAAAAAGACAAAATTGGCATTTGACGTTATATTGACAGTTTAGTGAATAGTTAGTTTACTTATTAGATTGACAAGCTATAGTTTGTTATTTTAGCGTGAAAATTGATAAGATTGACATTTTATGTTATATTGACTGTTTACTGTCAAAAATTGTAAATAGTTTGTTTACTGACAAGATTGACAGTTTATGGTTTGACATTTTAGTGTGAAAAGTTAGAAGATTGACATTTGACGTTATATTGACATAGTAAATATATAGTAAATATTTTGTTATCTGACAAGATTGACATTTAAAAGTTTGACTTTTTAGTGTGAAACGTTACAAGATCAGTGCTGTGCGGTACTCGGGTACAAGTACTCTTCACTTGTACTCTAAGTACATTTGGAGGTACTCTGTACTCAGGTCAAGGTACTTTTTAAATCATGTACTTGTACTTGTACTCAAATGGCTTTGAGATATAAAAAATACCGGGTACTTTTTCCTACTTTAATCTCCCTATCCAATAAATGGAGGAAGATGAAAGCAAATTTTCAGGGACCTCGGTATTTTAGTGCAAGTTTAATTTTGAATGCATGCATTAATGCACTTCATACAAGATTTGCAACAGTATTTCAGTTGGAATGGAAGGAAGCAATTATTGCTGCAGCCAGTTTTTCGAAATTTAAATTTTGTTGGTTCATTGTACTAAATACTGTTGGCAATGATACCCATGTAACATTGGATTCCCTAAAGCAGATGGTAATTTCCGAGGCAGAGTTGTTAATGCCGATTTCTGAAAATGCTGATAGTGATGGCGACAAGGAGGACACTGATAAAGAATACAACGGCTTTTATGATTTTGTTAATAATGATGATGATCTGGCTTTAGAAGATGACATTCAAGTTATTCAAGGTCCTAGTACCCAAATTACAAATATGAAAAATAAAAAACGAGGAAAAATGGAGTTAGAGTTCTTACAATACATTGAAGACAAGAGAACAAATACTTCCATGCTTGACGATTATCCAAACATAAAACAGCTTTTTTTACGTTATAATACTTGCCTACCTTCTTCTGCTTCAGTAGAGCGACTTTTCTCTTTTGCGACAATGGTTAATGAACCACGACGTCATGCATTAACCGATCAAAATTTTGAAAAGCTTGTTATTCTTAAAGTTAATAAATTCGGCTTATAAAATTGTTTGCATTTTTATTTTTCATTTATTTTCGTAATGCAGCAGTACTAGACGCCAGATCTTGAGAGTAAAATAATAGCTTTATATTTCTCTTCCCTTCCTAGGTCCTTCTACCTCCTAGTAACCACCTCTTTCTCTTTTTATATATACCAAAATGTATTCATGTACTCTGTACTTTGAGTACTATTGGCCCTTGAATATTTGTACGTCTACTCGAGTACCTTTTAATTTAAGCCAAGTACTTGTACTCGGTACTAGGGTACATTTTGCCTGTACTCGGAACAGCACTGTACAAGATTGATATTTAAAGTTATATTGATAGTTTAATGACAGTTTACTGTCAAAAATAGTGAATAATCTTTTTACTGATAAGATTACCAGTAGATTGTTTGACATTTTCGTGTGAAAAATGACAAGATTGACATTTGACGTTATATTGTTAGTTTAATAATAGATTAGTGTCAAAAATAGTAAATAGTTTGTTTACTGACAAGATTGACATTTTAATGTAAAAAGTAACTAGATTGAAATTTGACAGTTTTGATATTTGACCCCAAAATTTCACATTGACATACGTTTATGTCTCTTTTTGACATTTGACAATACAAATATGACAGTTTTGGCATTTTCACATACTTATAATCAATATTTTATATTTGACACAACAATTTTGACATTTGACGGTACAAATATGATAAGTTTGACATTTGACACATTGATATGTCACTTTTTGTCCAACTTGAGAGATAGGATTGTTTTTATTTCGATTAATAGTCTCAATAATTTATAACGAACAATAAACTGACTATCAATATTGATTAGTTTTATTGATCATAAGTTTCATAATTCTCAAACATTACATTAATTTTTCTACAGAAAACTATAGAACCTTCTGCCGTGAACTTTTCATACACATAGCCAGACAGACAGACAGATTGACTGACAGACAGACAGAAAAAAAGAAATAGCAAATCAAGCTGATGAAAAATCTTTAGATTTATTAACAGTAAAATCTATAAAATTCATGGATTGGAAACCTGAAAATCACGTAAATTCATTTTCGGAATATGGCTTGCATATTTTGAATGGTTGTCAAAAAAAAAATAGTTAACGACTCTATAGTCCATATATTTGATGTTGAGAACCACTTTGTCGATTAAAAATAATATCGATAGCAGTAAATATACTGTTTTTGTTTGAAACGTAAATCTAATGATATTAATCATATCGTTTGTAGGTAGTCTTAGTTTTTGGAATTTTGGGAGCTTATCGTTGTCATGAATTAAAAGATTTCACACTAAATGATGTAAAAGAAACCAGCAGTATACTCTTAGTTACAATACTTAATAAAAAACCAAAATCGCTCAATACTTAAAATTACCTGATCCTCAAAAATACACTGGGTTGTAGAAAAAGTATAGTGTTTCACTTGTTGAAAACACTTTTTGAAGCTCGCGAACAATACCAAATTGTTCTCTCGCTTCAAAAACGTAATATATTCGATTATTTTTGATATAAATCCAATAGGCATGTTCTCTAATTTTTCAAATTGCTTTTATTTTATAGATAGAACTTATATAAACACGAAAAATATATTTGTGTAAAAAAAATATTACTAATTTCCGTAAAAAATTAATAGAAAGATCTGTTTTCATAATTGCCGCCAAAACGCTCCATACTGTCACTTGATAAAAAACTACGTCACTGACCGGTAAACAAAGCTCTCGTTCTATTAAAGTCCATTGTATTTTACTAAATTATTAAGAACTTGTTGATTACAAGCTGTAAAAATGACGTAGTTTTACAAAAACTGTGCAGTGCCAATGTGTAAGAATGCTTCAGTAAGTAGGTACACCGCAGAAACTTTTTATAAACGTTCCAAAGAACATTCTAATAAGAAGAAAGTGGTTAACACTTGCTAGAAGACACCCACAATCATTGTCACCGAAAAGTACCAGTCATTTTTGTAAAGATCATTTTGATGTATATACTAGCAAACTAAAAATGTAAATACAAGTATTGAAATAGAGCTTAAGTAAACTGTTAAAACTTTGTATTTAACCATATACTTATAACACGGATTTAAAGTACATAACCTCTCTTTAAATATTTTTTTGTTTTATATGATAATTAGTTCCAAATGTGATAACGTAATATGTAATTCTGACTTTAAAATGGAAATAATCTACATCAAAAAAAATTATAGGTACTTATAAAGATATTTTCACGCTACTGAGTTCTGCTGCACCAAAGTCCTTGTTTGTAGCAAAGAAATTTGCCACCATCAAAGAATATATTTTGGTAAGTTTCCTTTGATGAAATCCCTCTCCATTATGAAAAGAAAGTAAGCTATTGTAGTCGTTATAATAAATTAAAGATATAAACAGTTCGCTGGTGGCTCTTGAATATGACAGATAAATTAAATTATTTACCGGACTGTGACGTCATAGCGCTCTGCTTGGTGTTAGCAGTCACGTGATAATATATAATAAATAACGCATTTTAAATTGTTTTTATATAATTTCAGACTAAAAATTAGGTTCTTTTAATTTTAGTTTAGGTTTTTAAATACTGTATTTAATAAGAGAAAAAAAATTAGATGGATTTGTAACATGAGTGAACATGCAAATAAAACAACAAATATGTTAGTTTAAATAAATTTATGTATTTATTTTTAAATATAGATAATTAAAATACTATTACACAACTAACAAGCTGAAATGGATAATATTTCCATTTGGTCAAAAATTTATATAAAAAAAATTCTATCAGACTATATAATATCTTCCTTATAATATGATTTACACGAGGATTGCGTCAAATTCATCGGATGTCTTCGCTGCATAAACATTTTTAAACGGGAAGTCGGAATAACAGCAGAACCCGTACCCTAAAAAATATAAATCCAATAAGTAATAACTTCAAACGACCAATTCTTAGATCTATTGGCGATTAGTAATACTATTATTTTGGGAGTAACTAACTACTTTACCGACAACCGACACAGCAACAATAAAGCTACTTCAGTAGATGGCGCATAAGGTTAGACCATAAAAAATCAATTCTTTATTTATATTATTGATAAATCTAGTAATCATTAAAAAATTTGTTATGTTGGTAAGATCGAAAAAGTATCTAATTCGTATCTAAAAATAATTACTCAAAAATAAGATTTACGGTCATCTAGATATTAATTTAATCAACGCTATTAATACTAAAACTCCAAATCCTACCTCTTTAATCCATACTGTTTGATGGCACTTTTCCATATCCAATCTCTGTCTTGGTATTAATACCAATAAACTTTTAATCAGTTCTTTAGCTTCTTGTGACACTTCTCCAAAATATTCATCGGGGAAACAAAAATCACACTTTAATATATTAGTAGTTGTTTCTTCAACCGAATCATCCAAAAAAGGTGAAACTCCACTAAGCATTACATATAAGAAAACCCCCAAAGCCCAACAATCAGTATGAGTACCAACAGGTTGACCCAAAACAAGTTCAGGTGACGCAAATTCCAGGCAAGCAGGTGGCAAAATAACATTTTTAGAGGTATTTACAGAATCACCGAAATCGACTAATTTCAGAATTGGAGTGGGAAATGAAATATCTACCATTATATTCTCTGGCTGAAAAAAAAGAATTTAATTATTAATTATAATAATTATTAATAACAAGAAATGAATCGGAGAATAGTGAAGATGTCAAACGTCGAATGTCATATTGGCTGTTTAACCTCCTTGAGTATTGGATATGACAATGACAGGACGGATTTTGATAAAAAAATTATATATAAATATCAAAGAATGCAGAATATTAATTATTCTATCGATTTACAAGTTTTTGAAAAACATTTTCAAATACATTGACCATTTAATTAAGAAGAAACAACTACTTCAAAGTCAAACGGGGTTGGTATATCTACAAGATATTTAAACCAACCATTCTGGTTTGTAGTTAGAAGGGACAACATAACTTGTAGAACAGTTTCGGCGTATTTGCGCCTCATCAGTACAAGGTATATGTTATCCGTCAGCAAGCTTAAAGCATAATCGCTGACTGGAGACTACACTAAAATCACAATTAATATATGTCTTCCAGTATCGAAAATGTAAATGATGTGATAGTAGTGACATCTTCACCTCCAACTGCAAACCAAAATTCGATTTGATAACAAGACTTTTGTCTTGATACTATTAAAGTATTATTACAGAAAACTGTAAAATTTTCGCCTCGCCAGCTAGTGTTAAATAAACTTAATTAAATAGATAATTATTTACCTTAACATCCAAATGGGCAATATTCTTCTGGTGTAGCCATTTTATTGCAGATATTAGCTGACTGGTATAATTTCTAACATCAGATTCACTGTACGTTTCTTTTTCACTAATATACTTAAATAATAGTGGACCTTTAACTCTAAAAAGAAAAATCAAATATATCAATAATTTACCTATTTACAATTTTTGATAAGGAAACAAAAATCGAGTGATTCGTGTGGGAAAAAAATAAAACGTAGGTAGAAAAGCCAGGTTATGGACCTTGTCTCTAACTCCACAATGGACACTTTTATGTAATTTTATCTCAAGACAAAACGAGTATCTAGATCTCAAAGAAAGAACCTTCGGAAATAGGAACACTTGGCTGCTGGGATGTGGATTTTACGATGTCCACAGAAAACCTTGGTTGATACTTCTTGGGGCAGATAGTATCCACTAAAGTTCAAAAGAACATCATTTAGCGTGACTTTATTTGCGTGGTTCACCGGTATGGCTCATACCGGTGACCACGCAAATAAAGTCACCCATAAATGGCTCGTGGATAGCGTGAGGGAGATAAGCCCGCTTTGACAATCGGCAGATCTGATGATAGTCGGATCTAAAGACATACCAAAGCTTCCTATTGGTCTCGTGTATGACCTAGAGGCAAAAACAACGAATGTTGGTTTTAGAATACGTTTAATTCAGCAAATCACCGCCCTTATATCGGAATACTGAAATTCATTCCCAAAGGTGGCCTACTCTTAGACAATACCTCTTATAGAACGATGGAACTATAAAGGTCATTTCAACGTATATTATAGACTTGAAAGGGTAAGTTTCAGGATCATAGGTGGCATCAATGCCACCAATAAGGGTAATACAGGTGAACCTCCACTACAGTAATGCTACTTCGGCAGAATTTACTGTTGGTATGAGGAGGTTCGATGTAACCCTTGGCTCATACCGGTGAACCACGCAAATAAAGTCACGCATAAATGGGTCGTGGATAGCGTGAGGGAGATAAGCCCGCTTTGACAAACGGCAGATCTGATGATAGTCGGATCTAAAGACATACCAAAGCTTCCTATTGGTCTCGTGTATGACCTAGAGGCAAAAACAACGAATGTTGGTTTTAGAATACGTTTAATTCAGCAAATCACCGCCCTTATATCGGAATACTGAAATTCATTCCCAAAGGTGGCCTACTCATAGACAATACCTCTTATAGAACGATGGAACTATAAAGGTCATTTCAACGTATATTATAGACTTGAAAGGGTAAGTTTCAGGATCATAGGTGGCATCAATGCCACCAATAAGGGTAATACAGGTGAACCTCCACTACAGTAATGCTACTTCGGCAGAATTTACTGTTGGTATGAGGAGATTCGATGTAACCCTTGGTAAACCAGGGCAAAATTGCGGAGAAATTATAAACAGTAGAGTTAAACAAAATGTAATCAATGATTTTCATGGATGTATTGGTTCAAAATTGCTAACAGATGATAATATAACCAAATAGTCAAAAATCTCACTACAAATATTTTATAAATCTTAAATTATATTGAATATTGTCTAAATAAAGATTTACTTACAATTCTAAAATAATAGTGTCGATACCCGGCAACGGAGCATTATCAAATAGAGCCAAAGATCGAATAATATTCGAATGTTGCATACTAGCCAATAATAAGTATTCCGCTTGTGTAACCTGATGAGATTGTTTACGACGAATAACCTGCTTAAGTGCTACTTCTTCACCAGTCCCTCTATCTCTTGCTAAACGAACAATAGAAAATCTTCCACGATCTATTTCATCAAGTTCTATGTATCTATGAAGATAGAAAGTCATTTAAGTAAACAAGTTATTAAAAAAAGCTTTAATTAATAAATGTATACCTTTGTTTAAACTGTTCTTGTTGCCATCGTAAATTTTCAGCAACAGGCAACGTAACTGCAATACTTGGCAAACTAACAATATTATTCTGAGCAGAAACAATCCTAAAACTGTAAGTTTCACCAGGTATTAAGTTTTCCACAATAAAAGAATGTGAATTAACTGGATGATTATTATTTGGTGATATCCATTCTCCCGAGCCTAATTTACAATACTCAATAAAAAAATGTGAGTAATGTTCACATTCCCACTCCAATGACACACTCGAACATGATAAAACTTGAATTTTAGGTTCAGGTATTGGAAGATAATTGGTTGTTACATTAACTTTAGCTGTACAAGATATACTTCCAAATTCGTTGGATACAGTTAATGAATAAGTTCCTGAATCGGATGGTTTAACATTTTCTATAACCAACAGTGCTACACGTTCTTCACCATCACCTAAAAACAAAATATTTTATATCTATCCAAGAAGATACTTCTATAAAGAAACTTTGAGAAAGGTAGATGCGGGTCTAAGTATCAAAAAAACAACTTAAAATGTTCGATTACATTCAAATAAACATTCATTGTATGGTTCTTCAAATATTCCGCGACACATCATTGGTTATTTCGGCCAGAATATTGTGTTTCGTTTGTGAGGAGTGGTTGTGACAATTCTCAAAGCAAGATAAGAAACTCAAAAGTAAAAAAAGATGTTCTTAAGGATGATGAGATGAAAAATATGTTCCGAATGCGAGAAGTGTAGTGAAGACTGTATCTGTATCGGTTTTCCAATTACCCTGATGGATATTAAACAAAGAAATATGTTGTAATTTGAAGACTGGGCATAATTAATGCATATATAATTAGTTTTGATCTTAATTACCAAATATTAGAAAGCTATTTTGATGAGTATCAAAATCTTAGGACTTATTGCCCTACCATCGTATAATCATATAATAAAGCCTATTAATAAGGTTTCATGCCTTCGACAAGGTTTGACACGCTGGCGCTGGCCTTATTAGAAAGCTAATTGACATACAATTCCCCATCACAGCCATAAAACTTATTCCTTCATATCTTTCCAACAGAATTATCCAAGTCAAGGTTGGAAATGCAATCTCCGATCCATTCATCTCCCTTTCAGGAGTTCCACAAGGATCAATCCTAGCCCCAACTCTATATACCATTTACGCCAGCGATATTCCTCCTCTGGAAAATATCCAGCTCTACGCCGACGACACGGCCTTATACACCTTCGCTTCGTCGACTGAAGCCCTTAATCAAAAAACTCAAAGACTGCTGGACCAGTTCTCCAACTGGTGCAGCAGATGGAGAGTAGCTCTAAATCCAAACAAAACCCAAACCATTATCTTTAGACATCCTAACCTCAGTCGGCGAGAAAATCTCTCTTTCGCCTATATCAACCTGTCACTATGGGGGAAACAGCTCGTCCCTCAGGATCAGGTGTTCGATTTACTCGAACATTCAGGTGGGATGCCGATGTTGAGCTTACACACAACAAAATGAGAAGATGAGCGTCCTTCCTAGGTGCTCTGGGCGGTAGAATCGGAAGAAGTGACACCAAAACCCTACTATACACATATAAAACCTTTATCAGACCTCTGGTTGATTACAAGGCAGTGCCATACTCTGCTATTCCTCAGAGACCTCTTACGGAAAGTAAAAAACCTACACTACCTCTATCCTAGCCACCTTGTCTACAACAACACAAAAATACTGCCTCTCCCTTCTCGTTTTCAGACGCTTCAACACCAATATGTCGTCCGGACTCTGCAGGAAACTAACACCGTAGCCCAGAGGACCCTCCGTACACACTGGAATGGAGGACTCCAAAGAAGATACTGAGTTCCGGAAAAGAAGATCCCCCTTCCTAACCTGAGACTCCTCCAATCCGTTGTAGACTTGGACCTTCCTGAAGACCTGGAAATTCTGCTGGACGAAACCCCCCTTTCCTTCCGCTAGATGGTGCCCCCAACTCCACAACTGGATACACAAAAAAAAGAAATGGGCCCTTGGCGAAGGTTTCTGTGGTTCCCTTCGTTCTTGCCAAATGAAAGGGCTCCACGATGGAGGAGACACGCCACAGCGTCAATCTCCCAACCTCACATTGCACCACGTGGGTCACACTACCACACACACATACACTCACACCAAGGAAGAAGACTGTTTAGGTACGTTCAAGCACCATGGATGAAGTGAAGATCCAACCTGCACATGGGAAATGCAAATGGGAAAATTTGTGAGAGCGGGGCCGACGACAGATACTAAAGATACTAACTCCTTTCAAACATTTCCATTTATTCCCTGAAAAGGACGTAAGTCCTACAACAGGGTCCTCTTACATACCAAATTCCTAAAAATTATCATATTTATCATCCAAACTATATATTCTTCAACCTTTCATAGGCCTTATTACCCGCACCTACCTTACGTTTTTTGTTCCATCTTAATGTACATTTTAAAACATTACCACGTGTACTCGTTATCGTAAAATTTATTTATAATTAAGTTAAAATAAAATACCTGATACAAATTTCCCATTCTGTATAACACCTAAATTCGGTTCTAATTTTTTCCAAGTCTGTCTAGTATTCCGATTACAATTTCTCACTCTACATTTCAATACCACTTTTGATCCGATTTGTATTGTAATATCTTTTAGTTTATCTCGAAATTCTGGTACTGGATTTTCAGTTATAACACCTTCCAATGATTTTCTTGGTTTTTTAAATCGAAATGACCAAGGTTTTCGATTTTGCGACGCCAAAACATGAGCTGGTATCCAACATTCTTCTACAGTAGAATTTATTCTGATAAAATAACCTTGAGTGGGTTCATAACGGATAATCGTTACTATATCACCTAAGTTCAAACCTGGCCACTCGCAAACTAATCGCGCTTGAGTACCGGGAGGCATTATAAAATGATCAATCTGAAAAATTTATTAAATAAAGGTTATACATAAATCAATTCAAATCCTTAATAGACAAAATAACTACAGGTGAAATTGCGTGATCATATTAAAGGGTGTTTTTTGTTTAGAGATTCACAAATTTCAGTTGGCCTGCTTATTTTACAACATATTTACAGTACGACAAGTATCTCGTGACAAGGCGGAGCTTCCAGTGCGCAGAGAGAAAGTACTCGGTCAGACTAGGATGGAATTTACCTGAACATTTACGCTTGATAAGATTTCACCAGATTTTAACATTTTTACAATGTTGTCAATATGTTGATGATCACAGCATTTCTATACATCTACACTGTTGTCTTGTTTCATTTACTCCCGTTATTTAAATTTAATTGTGTGTATTTTTGTATTCTGTTAATTATTTTTTCGACGAATTTAAATTAATTGATTATTGTTTTTGGAACGAAGTTCCCTTTCGCGCGTTACGAACAGTTACGCTGACGCTAGGAGCTAGCCTAAAAAAATTCATACCAAAATTTGTCACGACACTATGCACCGACACAATGCACCGACAACGCATGTTTCTCTCTCTCTCACAGACCAAAAAATAAATAACTCTCTCTTCCTCTCTCTCATAGATAGATATATTACAATGTATAGAAAAGTGTGACGTCAGCTATGGGAGGAGCTTACAAATCTTTCTAAACAAAACACAAAACTACAAAACATATTTGCATTGAAAATGCCATAAAAGATTTTTCTATTACTTGTAGTGGTTTCTAATCAAAAATCTTAACGTTTTCCGGACACTTTTCATACGACCTATTGTATCCAATTTGTGATAGTGAATAAACATTGAAAGTTAGTGTAAGTGTTTAAATTTTATATGCATTTTAGTGGAATTGAGGTTATGTTTTGTTTCAAAGTTTATAAATTTTATTATGGTAATCTCGTAATTAATTATGTATTCTTTAACTATTAAATAGTATCCTGTTGCAGTAAAAATGGTGATGTGTTTCGTCCCCAATTGCAAACATTATAGCGAGCAGAAAAACTGCAATTTTTTTACTTTTTTTTTCTATTTTGCTTTGAACAGTGTAGTAGTGTCGCGACTTTGTTAATACAGGTTTTTTGTAGATAATAAATGTTAAAATAATAGAAAATAAAAACAATAATGTATCCTGACAATGTTTCTGCACAAGTTCCGGATATTGTTGATAGAGTTAGGTAAGTAGAGATTTTATACAGACGATAATAAATGCTTATGTATATACAAACTCTCTGTTGTGCTTACAAATTACAACTCCTTCACTAATTAATCGAAAGGAACTTCGTTCCATCCGGGTGTCCTTTGACACCTCTCACTTTTTTTATATCTTTTATAGTTTTTAATATACGAGGGAATTATAAAATCTTTTTTGAAGTTGTAATTTACTCTAATGACTGGGCAACAAGTTTTTGGAGCGATTTACGTATAAATATAAAAATTATAAAATTGAGATAATTGTGGATTATATCTAAATTATCAATATTAAAGAGTGTTTCAAGTCACCGTCCAGCGGTCTCTCTCTCTCTCTCTCACTCATAGTTGACTCATAGATGACTCATAGATGACTTATAGATGACTCATAGATGACTCATAGATGACTCATAGATAACTCATAGATGACTCATAGATGACTCATAGATGACTCATAGATGACTCATAGATGACTCATAGATGACATGACTCATAGATGACATGACTCATAGATGACATGACTCATAGATGACTAATAGATGACTCATAGATGACTCATAGATGACTCATAGATGACTCATAGATGGCTCATAGATGGCTCATAGATGACTCATAATATGACTCAAAGATGACTCATAGATGACTCATAGATGACTCATAGATGACTCATAGATGACTCATAGATGACTCATAGATGACATTACTCATAGATGACTCAAAGATGACTCATAGATGACTCATAGATGACTCATAGATGACTCATTGATGACTCATTGATGACTCATTGATGACTCATTGATGACTCATTGATGACTCATTGATGACTCATTGATGACTCATAGATGACTCATAGATGACTCATAGATGACTCATAGATGACATGACTCATAGATGACTCATAGATGACTCATAGGTGACTCATAGATGACTCATAGATGACTCATAGATGACATGACTTATAGATGACTCATAGATGACTCATAGATGACTCATAGATGACATGACTCATAGATGACTCATAGATGACATGACTCATAGATGACTCATAGATGACTCATAGATGACTCATAGATGACTCATAGATGACTCATAGATGACTCAGAGATGACTCAGAGATGACTCAGAGATTACTCAGAGATGACTGTCAAATATTTTAATTTTAAAATTTTGTATTAAATTGTTAATTCCTGTTTTAAATTAAATTGAAATAAAAAGTAATTCTAGGTAGAATATACAATACCTCTGGTATTGTATAAATGGACACTTTTGTTAAAAGAAACGAACTGTTGAAAATAATGGATTTACTTTTTTTTTCTATTTTGCTTTGAACAGTGGAGTAGTGTCGCGACTTTGTTAAGTTTATACAGGTTTTTTGTAGATAATAAATATTAAAATAATAGAAAATAAAAACAATAATGTATCCTGACAGTGTTTCTGCACAAGTTCCGGATATTGCTGATAGAGTTAGGTAAGTAGAGATTTTATACAGACGATGATAAATGTTTATGTATGTACAAACTCTGTTGTGTTTACAAATTACAATTCCTTCACTAATTAATCGAAAGGAACTTCGTTCCATCCGGGTGTCCCTTGACACATCTCACTTTTTTTTAATCTATCATTTATTTTTAACTCATTTCTTTAAATATCATACTTAGAAATAGTCAATATTACTATGATCATCAAAATATTGACAACATTGTAAAAATGTTAAAATCTGGTGAAATCTTATCAAGCGTAAATGTTCAGATAAATTCCATCCTAGTCTGACCGAGTACTTTCTCTCTCTGCGCACTGGAAGCTCCGGCTTGTCACGAGATACTTGTCGGGCTGTATATATCTTTGTTTTATTATGATTTAAACTTGTGTAACTATAAAAAACACCCATTATTGGTTAATGACTGGTCTACCTTGAACATGAAAACTTTCTATTCATTATTTCATGCAACGACATGACACTACAAATGCAAGCAATACCAAATATAAATATACTAAAGACAGTGTATTAATTATCATCCACCATTTTGACTCAGCTGTCAATAACTGTCAATCATTCATTTGTTGTCAGTTTTGCCACCTGTCAATCCAGTGATTCATTTTGTTTTTATTGATGAAAGTTCAGTTAAAATGGAGAATAATACTTAGCGTTTAGTAATTTAACCCTAACTACTACATTACTAACTTATATCTGTATTACATCTACAATTTTATTGGAAATAAGTTTGACCAATAAAATTATGAATTTAGTCAAGGTCTACTTTCGTATTACACTTGTATCAAAATTGTTTGGCAAAAAACAGGTTATTGTCAGTATATACGTAACAGAAATACATAATCCTTAATGTATTGTCCATGAACACCTGGAAAGATTGTGCTGGATTGCGATTTCCAAATGTTAAGTATGGAAATTCAACTAAACAGAATAGTGTAGTGATTGTTCTCTTCAACGATTGGAATTTGTTACTGCTATTTAAGAAATTTCTTATTGCCCATTGCACGATATCTTCTATATGTGGTAGAAGATAATTATCACGTTTAGTGCTCGATAATCTTCCATTCTTTGATCTTCTTGTGTACCACACGTAATGATGATGACCAGGAACTCGAAGAAGGTCGTGTTATTCCAAATTGTATCCTCATCTGGAATTATTTTCTGGCCGCGTCTGATTTATTGTTTTGTGTGCCAGCTGTTTTTAGCTCTGGATATTGTTTGAATATCTCGTGGTATTTATTTTCTTGTACACCCTTTAAATTACTTACCCTTATTACTGTTTACCTCTGTTGGTAAGGTTAGTTTGAGTGTCAATTAGCTTTTGGTATTAACATCAACAAGAAGTCTGTTGTGTTCCCCTATGATTGGTTTTGTAATGACCGCTGTAATGAATCTCCATCGAAAGTTTCTTCGTAGTTTCAAATACAAATTGAGATACAGTTTGAATGTTGAATTCTGTCGTTTGTTCTGTACTCTATTATAGGGAAAGTGCTAACTTCAACTCCTGTGTCAATTAGAAATTCAATGTTAATTGTTTTGTCGGAGATGTATAATCGTTCAGGTGTCTCTTCTGCTTCTAACGACCAGTGTATAAATTTTCCGTAGCTTTATTGTATAGAAGTTGGCTTTTCCTAGCTCGTTTACCAAACTTTTAGTAATACCAACGGATTCTTTTATTCTGTGTGCGGCTGCAGCTTCTTCTTACAGAGGTCAGGGATTGTTTTTCAGTATGGAGTTTTTAGTTCAGCGATTTATAGGGTGAGGTTTTTAATTAATTCTTCTATCATGCTTTCGAGTTGAACTAATTGGATGATCTGCGGATTTGTAATAATGATCGTACGGCTAGTTCTGCTGTTCCAAAAAAATGGCTTTGGTTGGATGCTCAATACTACTCATACGCTTTATGGCAATTTGTTCGTCCATATTGGTTTAAGCAATTTGTGAGGTACGGTGATTCTAGGTAATCTTTAGAGATGTCGTAAGAATTGTGATGGTTTCTGGTCATACAGAACTTCACGTTCTAGCAGTTTTATCATTTTCATGAAATGTGATATTGTCTTTAACAGTCAACAACTTTGCATTTCGATTACCGATACCCTTGGCGGACAATGAATCTTTTGGAGTCGCTAAAATGAACCACAAACGGATCCAGGTCGTAGTATGGTGTTGATGTGTTCTTTCCACAGGTCTCGATGTCCAATTTTCGATGTGGCAAGCTGGTGGAGTGGTTCTGTTGAGTAGATCTGCTGGTGGTGTTTTTACTACTTTTGACACTTCGCGTACCGATACCTAAGCCGGTCATTGAATCTTCTGGGGTCGTCGCTGATATGTATCACAAGCGGGTCCAGGTCGTGGTTTGGTGTTGACGCTTCCTTTCAATTGATCTCAACGTCCAGTTGGTAATTTGGAAAGGTGACAGAGTGGTGCTGTTAAAAAGATCTGCTGGTGGTGTTTTTAATTCTTTTAACAGTCCATAACTATGTTTTTCACGTACCGATACCTTTGGTTCAACAATGAACCTTCTGGGGTAGTCGCTGAGGTAAGCTTCCAGGTGGTGATAAGGCGTTGACGTTTTCTTTCCACTAGTTTTTAGGTCCAGTTGACGATGTGGGAAGCTTTTGGAATGGTGTTGTTGCTAAAATCTGCTGGTGCTGTAAGTAGTATGTTTTATATCGCTCAAACTGTTATTCTTTATTCCATGAAATAAACAACACCAACACCGAAGACTTGCTCAGACTTGACATATTAAATACCATTAAAAAATATAATTAATAAAAAATTCAGTCTAACGTACAATGAATAAAAATTTACAATAACCTTATTTTTATTGCATATAAAACAGTGACCTTTAATGAATTTTTTTACCATAAAATTGTAGACATAATACCGGTATTACAGAGATTTTTATCAGCACTATTGTAATCCTATAAAAAAATACCAAAACCCAAGCAATATAAAAGCTTAATATATCATGCTCACCATTTTATATTTTATAAATAAACTTGTGTGTGGAGTTGGCATTCCCAAACAGTTCCATTTCAACTTGTTAATATAATATTAAAACTAACGGCAATAAATAGCGTTTTTTATCTATTTTTATATCTTAATATAACATATCACAGCCATCTTGTATGGTTAGTTGGTAGTATTTGAAGCTCTTATTTACGATACCTAAAGAGAACAACTTATATAAACTCATGCTAGATATTGGGTTAAAAACTTATATTAAACCGATTTATTTACAAATCCTGTGATTTAATTAAACCAAGACTAATAAGTATAAAATTACGACTATTAGATGTCGCTATTTCATATTGAGCTCGTAGTTTAATTTTCTTACGGTAGATTGCGCTATACCTGTTATATTTAATTAACGTAGGTTTTTTAGGCAGAACACAATTTCTATATCAACGAAATTTAATTCCAAACTATGGCATGGGTACTGAAAAAGTTCCGTTACTTCATCCAGAATAAGAAACTCACCTTGATGACGGCCAGCAGAGTCCTTACTTGGTTGGATAGATTTAAAGAAGAAAAAAGCCAAATTGACGAGATAGACTCTCCTTTTCCAAGAGTTCAATTTTGAAATCATCATTGTTTATGGTAAAGCCAAATAACTATCAAACCAATTATCTAGCTAAAAACCCAGACGACTAACAGCACCTGGAGGATGAAGACGAGGCAACAAACAAAATAACCTGACCAACCAATTCAGAAGTCCAGGATGCCAATGTCCGAACCTTTGCACGATAGACGAAGCCAATGTCCAGAACCTATCAATATCAGAAGGGACCTTCCAAAAGAGAATCCGTCAAAGCCAAACAATACGTAAAGGTATCCATAGGTTCGTCAAAAGGTGGAAAGAGATACAGGCATACGACACAACAAACGATATAGAAGAAGATCTGATATAAGATTTCATGGCTGAAGATAATAAAGGCTACTATAACGGCGACCAAGGTCGACGCCACCAATTGTTTCAGAGAAGTTCTACCATGGAAGTCTTACAGTTAACGACGTACGTACCTTAAAAGCAACTTATTGGCCTGAAATGGATCAAAAAAAATATGAAGACTTCCATTATCTGCGCCTCGACCAAAGCTGAACCAAGACAACTTTCAGCACCTCAGAATCCTAGAGAACCAGAAGGTCTGTGGGAAGCGGTCTCCTTCGATATCTTAGGACCATATCAAAAAGCAAACAAGTACATTCTAATTGCCACAGATTGTTTATCTCACTGTAAGAATTCAAGAAAGAAATGAAAGCAACAATTGAAGGATTTAATGAAAAGACTCTAAGCTTCCGGAAGTATTCTTCGCATTCAACAAGAGAAAAAATGAAGCTACGGAAAGTACAACATCCTGGTTGATGCTAGGATACCGCCCAAAACCAAATCCTTATAAAAATGTCGAGCAACAAGGGCTAAATACCTAGGAGAAAAGGCAAAAGAGAATCAACCAGGCCAAAGGAAAAGCTATGGTATATCCCAGGAAAATTTACCCTCATCTGGATCGACCAGAGCTTCCAAGGTTCCTACAAGGAGACAGAGATATGTCACAAAAGTACAGCAAAGGATATTTTGGTTCCACTATGAAGTAGTGATAGTCCTGAGCGTTCATACCTACTCAATTCTCAAAGAACAAGGAGGTGTGTCGACCTTTCACGTAGACTACTTAAAGATAGCACCACCAGAAAAAACCCTTAAATTTATAGTTATCATTTGTTATTCTTGTTAATTAATTTACACCCAGAGGACTATTTGCCTATTAAACCCAAAAATTAAAAAATCGTTGAGTTTCTAGATTATGTTAACCGTTATATAGCGACAATGAAACAATTTAACAAGCAATTAACAGAAAAATCAACATTTATCTATGTCTTCTTTAATCTAAACACTAAATTCGGTTTTAATGAAAGGGCGGTTGTTAGCTTTGGTTCTGAATAATTTTTTCACTGGTATTCGATCTGATAAATCAAAAATTTAAATCAAGTTATCAAAGGAATTTCTTTAGAAATTTCGAGCTTATCGGATATCCAAAATGTTTATATATTGAAAGGACTAAAAATTGAATCTTGTTATCCGTCATTATAATCAGTTGTCACTATCTATCATTTATCTGTTATTGGAAGTAAATTGACGATAATCAGTTGTTACGCTACCTCCACAACTTCAGCGATTGTCTGGCGTGATGTCTCTACTTTTTGACATTTGACATTAGACATTTTTGACTGTTAATGACAACTTAGTTAAGATGGCGGAGAAAATCAACGTTTTTAGTGTTCAAGTATAATTACTATGTTACTTATCCAAATGAAGAAGATGATAATGAAATTGGAAACATACTACTAGTAAAACGCGATGAAACGTGACATGTCGACAACCGATTCGATCCGTGCACATATAACATATACATCATGTCACGTGATGCTACAAAACCCTATATTAATATCAGGTTTCATAACAGACAAGAGACTATTGACTGGATTTACAATTAGATATTAAAACAAAAAAAAAATAAAAATATAACAAAGTGTGTGTGTGAGATATCATCAAAATTCGTTGGAAGAACCTATTATGTGTGGAATATAACATCGTTCAAATGTCCGCCATGTCTTCTCTAGGTAGAGCGCATCTTAAACATCCAATTTTCCATGACTCTGGCGATAAATATGCCTAATATGTTGGATTTAAGGACCACTGTGGTTTGTGGCTTATTTGCATACACTTGCGACTTAAGAAAAAGTCTAACGGTGTCAAATCACACGATCTCGGTGGCCAGTTCACATCACCTCCACGTGAGATGACCATGGCTAAGGCAGAATATTTTATGTGGCGCCGTCCTGTAGAAACCACATGTCATTGGTGACCATATAATCCAATTTAGTCAAAAGTAGCTCGTAATCATAAATCTAGTTGTCAGTGATGGCCTGTTCAACGTCAGTCTCAAAAAAATATGGATCGTTGACGCAGCCACTCAAAAAATTTACACCAAACAGTGATTTTTTTGGGGTGCGTTGGACCTAATGTGGATTGTTATCATCCCAAAGTCGACAATTTTGTTTGTTTTATGTATCCATTCATCTAAAAATGGGCTGAAGACAACTCTTTCGGCGAATACACGTAGTTGTCTATGTTCGGTTTTATTCAGTTCTTGGGTCAGTTAATTTTGTACAGGTGCAGGCCGAAGTCACATTGTAAAATTCGCCGATGTTTTACTGAACCAGTGGACTCAAATTTATTCACCATATTGCGAATAGTCCTCTCGATAGGACGATTAAGGCGACGGTAAAATGGGCAAAGATTTGGCAGAATAGATTGATTAAATGATTATTAATTTGACAGATATAGCTTCAAAAAGGTGGCCGTTGTCAGTTGTCGAAGTTTTAGTCCTTTTAGGACGTTTTAACATTACAACTTATCCGAAACATGAACTTTAAATGATATGTAGTTTTTTTTTAGATATCGAATACCTTTGAAGAAATTCTACAGGGTGATTAACAGTAATAAAAATATATTTACCGTAGGATTATTAGCTTCAGACCACCTCCTCTGCATATCACCCTTATCGCTGTCTTTAGCATTTTCCAATACGACAGTATCACTTTTATGTTTATTTCTCAAAGTATTCTTAAAACCTTCGAAAAAATTCAGTCTTGATCTTGGATTATTATTTTTATGATCATTCAAATCATCATCAGATGGTATTCCAATAGTATTCGCTTTATGCACATAATGATTTCTTCGATGAGATTTACTCGGTTCAGATGGTGATCCTTGAGGCATAGCTCTTCTTAGTTGAGCAACATCCCATACTGATAGATCAGAAATGGAACTAATGGGTTAAAAGAAATAAAAATGAAATTAAAATAAAAGAAAATAATCAATCAAAGCAAATTAAAATAATTAAACAAAATAAAACAAACTAAAAATTAAATCTTCCAAAGGTAAGAAAAACAACAACAACAACAGCAGAAGTTTTAATTTTTATTCTATTGAAAATGTCAGGTTCTTGGTAAGATTATTTTAATGTTTTAATAATTGTTTATTTACAAACATACATTCTATGTACAATGTTCAACTTATAATTAATTACAATAATAAATTAAAAACGAATCTCACTTTTAAGGTTTAGAAGAGTATTATTGTGATATAAATAGGTATTCGAATTTACCGCATGATTATCATATTTTAAACACACCTTAAAAAATTTAAAATTCCTGATGCTACAAATTAGATATATATAAATTTTTTGATCTATTAGCATTCTTACTTATCTTCAAGAAAAAAGTCAAACTAACAGATGATAATGCCTTCTGTCAAATTTCAAATGCGTGATGTCGAAAGTATTATGTCAAAATGACTTATGTCCAATTTCTTATATCAACATAGCTTATGTCAAATGTCTTACTGACAAATTTCTTATGTTAACATATCTTATGTAAAATCTCTTATGTCAAAATATCTTATGTCAATCAAACCGATGATAATGACTTCTGTCAAATTTCAAATGTGTGATGTCGAAAGTATTATATCAAAATGACTTATGTAAAATGTTTTAGGTTCAATTTCTTATATCAAAAATAGCTTATGTCAAATGTCTTATGACCAATTTCTTATGGTAACATATCTTAAGTCAATAAAACAGATGATAATGCCTTCTGTCAAATTTCAAATGTGTGATGTCGAAAGTATTATGTCAAAATGACTTATGTCCAATTTCTTATATCAACATAGCTTATGTCAAATGTCTTACTGACAAATTTCTTATGTTAACATATATTATGTAAAATCTCTTATGTCAAAATATCTTATGTCAATCAAACCGATGATAATGACTTCTGTCAAATTTCAAATGTGTGATGCCGAAAGTATTATATCAAAATGACTTAAGTAAAATTTCTTAGGTTCAATTTCTTAAATCAAAATAGCTTATGTCAAATGTCTTATGACCAATTTCTTATGGTAACATATCTTATGTCAATAAACCAGATGATAATGACTTCTGTCAAATTTCAAATGTGTGATGTCGAAAGTATTATGTCAAAATGACTTATGTAAAATGTCTTAGGTCCAATTTCTTATATCAAAATAGCTTATGTCAAATGTCTTACGACCAATTTCTTATTTTGACTTATCTTATGTCAAATCTCTTATGTCAAAATATCTTATGTCAATCAAACAGATGATAATGACTTTTGTCAAATTTCAAATGTGTGATGTCGAAAGTATTATGTCAAAATGACTTATGTAAAATGCCTTTGGTCCAATTTCTTATATCAAATGTCTTACGACCAATTTCTTATTTAGACTTATCTTATGTCAAATCTCTTATGTCAAAATATCTTATGTCAATCAAACAGATGATAATGACTTCTGTCAAATTTCAAATGTGTGATGTCGAAAGTATTATGTCAAAATGACTTATGTCCAATTTCTTATATCAACATAGCTTATGTCAAATGTCTTACTGACCAATTTCTTATGTTAACATATCTTATATAAAATCTCTTATGTCAATCAAACCGATGATAATGACTTCTGTCAAATTTCAAATGTGTGATGTCGAAAGTATTATATCAAAATGACTTATGTAAAATATCTTAGGTTCAATTTCGTATATCAATACTGACCAATTTCTTATGTTAACATATCTTATGTAAAATCTCTTATGTCAATCAAACCGATGATAATGACTTCTGTCAAATTTCAAATGTGTGATGTCGAAAGTATTATATCAAAATGACATATGTAAAATATCTTAGGTTCAATTTCTTATATCAAAATGGCTTATGTCAAATGTCTTATGACCAATTTCTTATGGTAACATATCTTATGTCAATAAAACAGATGATAATGCCTTCTGTCAAATTTCAAATGTGTGATGTCGAAAGTATTATGTCAAAATGACTTATGTAAAATGTCTTAGGTCCAATTTCTTATATCAAAATAGCTTATGTCAAATGTCTTACGACCAATTTCTTATTTTGACTTATCTTATGTCAAATCTCTTATGCCAAAATATCTTATGTCAATCAAACAGATGATAATGACTTTTGTCAAATTTCAAATGTGTGATGTCGAAAGTATTATGTCAAAATGACTTATGTCCAATTTCTTATATCAATTTCTTATATCAATTTCTTATGTTAACATATCTTATGTAAAATCTCTTATGTCAATCAGACTGATGATAATGACTTCTGTCAAATTTCAAATGTGTGATGTCGAAAGTATTATATCAAAATGACTTATGTAAATTATCTTAGGTTCAATTTCTTATATCAAAATAGCTTATGTTAAATGTCTTATGACCAATTTCTTATGTTAACTTATCTTATGTCAAATCTCTTATGTCAAAATATCTTATATCAATCAAACAGATGATAATGCCTTCTGTCAAATTTCAAATGTGTGATGTCGATAGTATTATGTCAAAATGACTTATGTAAAATGTCTTAGGTCCAATTTCTTATATCAAAATATCTTATGTCTTATAACCAATTTCTTATGTTAACTTATCTTATGTCAAAATATCTTATGTCAATTAAACAGATGATAATGATTTCTGTCAAATTTCAAATGTGTGATGTCGATAGTATTATGTCAAAATGACTTATGTAAAATGTCTTAGGTCCAATTTCTTATATAAAAATATCTTATGACCAATTTATTATGCTAACTTATCTTATGTCAAATCTCTTATGTCAATCAGATAAACTGTTCCGAAATTAGTTTCTTAATTTTGTCACTTCTTTACCGAATTTTTTTAATCCAATTTACAATGGGTCAATAACTTAAGATAAAGTTTAATAGATCAATAACTCATAACTTTTATAATACCCTGCGTTTTGCCTAATTTAAATTTAAAATACAAATAAATATATACATAAAATTATTTTACCCTACAATTAACTAATTTTATGAAAAATTTAAATTATAGCACCAAATCTACTTTTCTTGAGTTATCATCAGGAATTTTACTTAAATTCAAGTTTGTTTGAAGAAAACGCTTATACGCATCAGTTGTTCACAGAAACAAATCTCGAATAGCTCGATATTTCTTGGCCTTTCTGTAGCCCATATCTTACACAAATGTATTTTTTTCTCTGAGAGTTGCGTTTACGGCAATAAACTGAGGACAATTGCCTAGTTTAACAAAACTGGCTAACAAATATACGCTATCACTCTAGCAGTGTATCTGAAGGACGGTAAGATAATAAATAGTTGTTTGACTTTCTGCAGGATGGTTTTTTTGTTCTTCGGGTCATCTAAGTAGTTTTTTAATGGAAAACTGATACCGTGGACCGTCTGGCCAAAAAGGGAGCGGATACACGATTCATTGGTACAGAACCTGTATTGGGACTGCCTAGAGCCTGGGTAAGGACTAAAGTCAGGAACTGGGTCTGGGAAGAGTCGACCAAACACTGGAGTAATACTGTAGGGCTGAGGCATTCGAAGCTGAGGCTCAAAGGCTACTCCAAAAAAGCTGACGTCTGACATATTGAATCTTGGCAGGAGGCAGATAAGAGTACTGGTGGTACTGCTCACTGGGCATGGACCATTCAGACTACACCTTCGAAGGATGGGGATTCTGACACAGGAACCCACCTCGTGCCGATTGTGCGCCATGGAAGATGAGACGGCAACTCACATTCTATTTGAGTGTGAGGCCTTGGACTATAAACGGTTCCTCATCTTCGATGACACGAACCCTGAATCCTATCACCACCTGGAGGAGCTTGTCACAGGACTAAGATCTCTTATAAAGGGAACTGCCCTGTGGCAACAGTAACTCAAGGATAGTCATCCAAATAAGAACTTGCGACACCTGGATTTATGCCTACCTGAAGATCAGCGTTGGTGATGATTTTCAGCTGAACAAACTAGAGTCCTGCACGCATCGAGTGCATGCAAGGACTCTTGGTGCCGAACCTGGTCACAATATTCCCATAGGAAGCAGTGCCAAAACATGGAGCTCCACAGAATAGACCATGCCAGGTTTACTTAGATTAGATTAGAAGAGTTGTAGGTTTTTTATGTGGCTCAACTTCAATCTACGATATTCAAGATATTCGGAATTTCTTTGTGAATCTATAGATGCGAAATATAGAATCGGTTTTACAGACAAACTTATAATAAATACCATTCTAACCTAAAACTTTTACATTTTTTAAAAACATTAACACCGAATATTAAAATCTTGAGGTAAATCCACAAACAAATGACTATATATAATTCTAAAGTGTCGACATGTAAAAATATTAAAATGCTCGTGTTTTGCATCGGACAATTAAAATTACAAGTAACTTTATTTATATTACAAAGTGAGTCCTACACTCTGTAAACTAAACATGGTTTATGTAATACCAAATTACTATTAAAATATCCTTTGTGAGCGACTTTTTTTCTAGTACTATTTTTTTGTATTCATTTGAGCAAGTTGTAAAGAAACTGGCAAAAGATTGCCGTTTTCTTTGTTACACAAAACACGATCACTAATAGGTGAAAAATCAGTGTTTTAATAATCTAAATTTGCCAAGATTCATGAGTGTAATAAGTACATATAAACTTTGACAAAGCCAAACAAATATTTATATTGAGTATCTCATTCAATTTAAATGACTAGGAAATCAGAGTATAAATAAAATATTTTTTAGATTTCATAAATTTAAGTTTTTTTTTTTTTTAGTCCCATCACCACAATTTATGAATCACAAGCATTTTATCCTTATTCAAATGTTTACCGGCATTTTTATGTTGATTTTGATTAGGAAATATATCTATACAATATATTATTGTTCATATGAGCACATATCAATATAATTTTCAATGAAAAAAAAGGACTTACGATTCAATTTCGGTTTAAGTTTGTTTTTGTTTTTTTTAACCAAACATTGATATGTGCAATTCACATCAAAATGGAAACAAAGTTATATAAACAAGGATTATACAGTAACATAATAATACCAGATATGTTTTCAAAGAAGTATCGGTACTAGTTCGAAAAAAATCCACATGTAAGGCGCTACTGTTGGTAGGTATAAATAATTCATAATAAAGAAAAATTAATAAAAATTATAAAATCGAGTATGGATTACATATTTAACAGAATTTAATATTTTTAAAACTATGAAATTTATTGAAAAAAAAAATGATGTGATACTTTGAGAATGACCGATGAAGAAAAGCATAGCTTTCTTAACAGTCTGAAGTTTTATGTGACTGAATGTACGTATAAGAAATGTGCAATCACTTATACTTAAATTAATTAACTAGGTTCTTCATATTTAAACAGTTTTCAATAATGAAATCAATTTTGTATATATTTCTTATATTTAAAGACATTTTTGAGTATCGGCAACATTGTGTATTTAGCTACGCATTTTCAACTGTTTTGGCTGCTGATTTAATATTGTATTGAAACACTTATGGGGGCTTTTTACACAATTTATTTACAAAATTGTTAAGATACACTGAACTCTGCTGGATAACGTCTAACTACTTGACAATACAATGAACTCTTCTGAACACTTGACTCGAACTGACGTTAACTGCCCATGCATCCCCTTATATACAGCATTATTTAATCTAGTCAGTGTGTTTAGAAGTTTCTAGAATTTTCTAGAAACATTATTTAAAATGGTCAGTTGATTTTTTTACAAACTTCTAAAAATCAACTGTCAACAACAATCTTTCAAATTAAGGTCCCTTCCTTTACGGTTATCCCGTTACAGTATGTAAAGAAATGCCGACGCCTTTGTGACACTATTACCGACAAGATGTGTTTCGAGAAATACAGGAGAGTCGCTAAAAGGAACTGACGTGGTAGTAACGTGAATGTAGTTAAATTTTGGAGTTGATTTAGCAGAGCCACTCTGTACCGAAATGGGAATCGGCATGGAACGAGTTTAAGCGAGTGGTTCGACTTCTGATCTTGCATAATGTTTCATTTTAAGTATTGTATACAGTAGCGTTAGTGTGTTTATTGGAGAAATTGGTAAGAAATTATATATAAATCTATGGCGTTTTGGCGACCATTTGAAACGGGTGATCAAAATCCATCATCGTCACAATTATCAATAGATGATAATTATATTAATGATAGTCTCGAATTAAAACACAAAGATTTACACGTTCAATGTCAACGCGTTGTTTCAAATATGTATCATTGTTTGAAAAAAGAAAATGCTGGAATGACTGACAATGCGATTGTTTCGAGAATTCATGAATTAACACGAATCCGGTATACGACGATATATAAAAGTGTTATATTAGGAACTGTTACGAATCATTGTTTAAAACGAAAACGACCAAATAAAAAATTGGGTAGTGTTGACACTGCTGCAAAGGACGTTATTCAACGAACAGTTTATAACTTTTACAAAGAAAATAGAGTGCCTACTTTAGAAATGATTCGTGAAAAATTGAGAGATTTTCCTGAATATAATTATGCAAGTTTGGAAACACTGCGCGAGGTTTTGTTGAGTTGTGGATTTTAATATAAGAAACTAGATAATCGAATGATAATAATGGAATCTAAGCGTATCGTTGAACTTAGACAAGAGTGTTTGGGCAAAATAAAAGAATATCGCAACTCAAACAGAAATATTTAGATGGATATATCTTAAGATTTAGATATTTCCGTAGTACACGGAGGTCTTTTAAAGTATGAGAAATTATATTCTCCATTTGGAAATCGGAATCGTTATTCCTGAAGATGGCTGACTTTCTCTAAAATAATGTTTAAAGGAAAAGAAAATATAAAATTATGTATATAAAATTTTTAACTCAAGATGTAAATTTTCATATTTAGTGTGGGGTTTACTGAATAAAATATACCTTAAAAACACAACTGTCTACAATTATTATGTTACTATATAAACCTAAATATTATTCAAAAAAATCAAACACAATCGGAATTAGCTTTAATTTCAAATCAAGAGTAGAAAAAAATGTTCTCAGATACTCACGCCTCTTTTGTGGTCAATTCTTTCTGATAAGCAATAGGACTTTGAATAGCCTTAAGGAAGTCTCTTTGTTTTTGGAGGGTATCATGTATAGTAATTAACCATTGCTCTTGCAATTCTTCTGTTGCAGGTTGACATATAAAACCCAGACAACGACTAGGATCCGTGGATTCTAATATGAAGCAGTCTTCTTTAGTTTCTAAGGACATTTTGTTGACCTAGAAAACATTATATTTTTTAATTTTTCCTAATCAACAGCAATGTCGTCTTATCTAAATATAGTGTTGTGTAGAATTTCAGGTATTGTTTCAACCAATCATCAATCAACACGAACACCGATCACTAATCATAAAACCAACACTGTATGTAAAGGGGGTACAGTTATAAATAGTTGTGAATACAATACTTCCGGACTCTCTACCGGCTTCTTTTTATCTTCGGGAGCAATGCGTTGATCTCTATAGAGCATAGAGGTCAAAACATTGTAAATGATCAACTTTCTTTTCAATAGTGATATTTTTGTTTATTTAGAGAAAAATGATGGTAAAAGAAATGAAATGTACTTACTTGTATATGAGCTTTATAAATATATTGCGGACTGGTAAATTGTGTCTTCTTCCCAACAACTTCCGAAAATATAATACTTTGTTCAAAGAAAAATACATGCAACTCCTTATTCTTTCCTACAATTTGATTGGGTCCTGGGAGATCGGATACACTCAACATTCCATGCAAAAGGAGATTTCCTTGTGCTGTAATTTTACCCTAAAAATAAACGTAAAATTGTTATCAAAATCTGTTGCTTTCAAATGTCATCTGCCATAGAGAATGTTACTATATTAGGTTACGATTATTGTCATCGATCAAGAGTGCCATCTGCCACTGACACCTGTCAAATTCGTCAGTTAGTATGATTTGCTATTGTCACCATAGAGATATAAGATATAGAGCACGTGAGCCATAGGAACGCACACAAGTGAAAGCCAGCACGGAATAGAAAGAGAGAGAGCAACTAGTGCGTCTGGTTTTTTTCCTTACTAGTTTTATAGACTCGCCTGTTGCGCATGTGATTAGACAAAGATAAACCGACGCACTAGTTGTCCTCTCTCTTTCTATTTCGTGCTGGTCGTATCGGCTGGCTCCCGTGCTCTATATCTTATATCTCTATGATTGTCACCCATTTAAGTTATATTTACTGTCATCTGTCAACGTGAAAGATGAAAAGATACCTACCTCAAATCCTTGCAATCGTCCCACATCCATCATATCATTAGCAGTCTTTGGTACAATCACCATAATATTATAAGCAGCTCTAAGCTGTTCGATTTCAGCAGTAATACCCGCCCGTTCGGTATATTTTAAAATATCCTTAAGCATCAATTGATATTTCATGATTCTTTGAACAGGTTTTATCAGTAAGTCACACAGCTGCAACTTATGTCCTAATTTAACTCGTATATCCTCGAAATATGTTTCTAAATATTCAGAAACAACGTATTCGGATACGTGTTTGTTCTTACAATAAATGACGTACATTTGTAATTTGCGTTCATAACGTTTGAAAAGCGAAGCGAGTTCAATGGGATTTTCTACAGCTTGTTTTAATGATTTTAGGAAGAAACTGAAATTAAATTAAAAAAAAAAAAACATTAAATCGAATGTATATTCAAACAAATTCAGAAATTCAATCAATTCTTATCATTGTTTTTTTATAACGATACAGATAATACAAACAGAAACAATTTTGTAATAAAATTCACTTATCTTTTCATATTTGTAATGAAAGTGACTATTTAATTGAAATTTATAATTAAAATAAACATTTAGCATAACTATCATTTTCATACATTTTTTTGCTATCTCAGAGTTCAAACTCTAAATCTTACGATTACTAAAATATATTAGAAGTTTTTAATAATCGGAAGTTATTCTAAAGCCAAGTACAAATCATACAACAATCGCCGGATAGATTGTAACATTATTTTACTCCGCATGTTCGGTTTTATATGTTGTAGCGTTTTTAAAAAAAACCCTAAGATTTAATTTCTCTTCAACAATTTCTTTTTCAAGTATAAGCCAACCCTGTCATTCAAAAGTTCCTTCACGTTCGAGAATCGCTCCTTATAAGGGTAGCTGAAATTGGCTTACGTGATAAAAACATCCCATACTTTTATCGGAAAGAACTTTCTAGAAAATATTGATTTGTTCTCTAACCAATCATATCCCTCCATACCCCCACTTTCAAAATTTATTACGGCGTATCTTCACCTTGTTTCATAAGATACTTGTCAGGCTGTACAAAGATTAGTTTCATATTTAAGTGATTATACTTTATCATAAATGATAAATATTCAATGGGTTTCATTTAAATAACTTACTTTTTATGCCAATCATAAATAACTTCAATATTTCCAAATACTAATTTATCCTTGCCATCTTTAAGGTCTTCAGGCACAGGTATTTCGCATTCGGGATCCTTCATTGTGGCTATATAACCATCTACAATTAAGGATAAATCTCTAACATACGCTTCTTCGGTATCTATTAATTCCTGAAGTACATAATCTCTCTTTTTTAATAAAATTTCGGTTTTCTTAGCGCTATCAATATTGTCCTCGGACGGTTTATCACTTTCATCCCCACTGAAAGCCGAAGCTGTAGCTTCATTTGAAAAACCTACAAATAACCAAAATTAATAAATATTTAAAATTACTTAAACTTAAACTAATGATTAAAAATCAGGAGAAGGAGGAAGAAGAGGAGGAGGAGGAGGAGGAAGAGAAGAAGGAAGAGGGAGATTTGTAATACAAGAAATTTCTCACATTTAAAATTTATGTGATTTGTTACCTCAGGGAATTAACGCTTTTGATATTTGACATTTTTTGACAGTTGATATTTTGGACAAGTGACATTTTTAACAGTTGACAGTTTTAAAATGTAATATTTAAGACATTTCTGACATGTGGGAGTTATTTAACGTTTTCTACATTGACATTTCTAAGAGTTGACATTTTTTGATATCTAATATTTCTGACATGTGATATTTATTATATTGGCTATAGACACTTCTGACATTTGTTATTTGAGTTTGACTTTTTCAACAATGTGACATTTACAATATTGGTTATCTGTAACAATCTAAGAAAGAAAGTTTAGGACATTTTTTATCTCAGACATTTAATATTTTCGACATTTGGCACTTCTGACAGTTGACATTTTCGATATGTAACATTTCTTACAGATGACAATTGTTACACTGACTTTCTAAGACATTTCTATCATTTGAAATTTAGGGCATTTGTTATTTCAGAGACCTATTTCGCTATTTGCGTTTCTCAGAGTTTACATTTGACATATAATACATTTTGGACAATTGAAATTTGTTATATCAGACAACTAACGCTCTCGGCATTTGACATTTCTGACAACTGACATTTTTGACATAAAATGTTATTGAAATTTATGACCACGAAGTATAGATACCAGGAGTCTAAACGTAATGTTAAAAAAATGGTCTCAATTTAGGGCACAGAACTATTGCCGGTAGAGTACGCTCGTGTTCCTGAGATACTCGTTTAAATCCTTACGTGGGAAGTTTTGTTACTATTGACAGCTTTTATGACAACTAATTTTAAATAAATAAAATAATATTATATATTGAATTTAATTCCGCGAAATTTAAATGTCATAAACATCGGTTCTTATAAGGCTCTATAAGTTCTTATGGTTACTCGCGCCGCCAGTGGCAAAAATAGAACTATGATCTGAGTTGATTATTGAGACCAGAAATATTATGGAAAAGCATATACCGTGTAGACTCCTGGTATCTAGTCTTCGTGTTTATGACATTGGATATCGAAGACATTTCTGACATTTATTATCTCAGGCATTTAACGTTTTCGATATTTGACATTTCTATCCGTTGACAATTTTGACATTTAACAATTCTAATTTTTAACATTTATTTAATTGGCTTTCTAGGATATTTCGGAGATTTGTCATCTGAAAGACACTTCTGGGTTTCGACATTTGAGATTTTTGATAGTTAACATTTTACATTTATATATGGCCATCTAATAACGGTATTACATCTACAATTTTATCGTGAACAAGTTTGACTAACTTATTTAAGGTCTTCTTCACGATAGCGTTCATATTTACACTTGTTATCAAAATTCACGAAAATGTTTTATGATAAGCAGGTTGACCAACCTTTAAAGATTTTAACATTTTTTATGGTTATGTTAACAGTAAAGTTTATTGTAAGTAACATTGTGTTAAAATGTCTACTGTGAAGAAAATAAAAAATAGAAAGAAAAAGTTGCCCTTATTGCTATAATTATATCAGCTAGTGCTTTGTTAGTAGAAACAGAAAAAAATAACGAAGATGATGGGTTAGATTTTGTTGTTCTTAAGGTTGGCACTCCTGAATTCACGATAAAGTTTGATAAAAATTAGAACAAGTGCTAATTCGAAAAGTTGGATGAAACCACATGAAATAGCGACCTTGAATTTATTCATGAAGTTGTTCATGATAAAATTGTAGATGTAATACGGGTATATTTCTGACATTTGAAATTTATGACGTTTGTTATCACAGGCACTCAAAGTTTATTACAGAGATTTAACTATTTGGATATTTGATATATCTGACAGTTGACGTATAATACATTGGCTATCTAAGACATTTGAAATTTATGGCATTTTTTATATCAAGACAATTAACTTTTTTGGCATTTAACATTTCTGACAATTGACATTTTTGGCATGCAACATTAATTACATTTGACATTTATGACATTGGATATCTATACCTTGAAGTCCAATTGTCTGTTAATGACGTCATTGTGAAAGTGGAACCAATGCGAGGTTCGAATGAATACTAGTTGCCATGTTTAAATTAGAAAGACTTATTATCTTTGTCTTATTAACGCACAATAGAAAGAGATACTTTTAAGAAAAATGTCAACACTGGACAACAGTGCCGCTTTCAATATTTAACATTTCTGACAGTTAATATTTTTAATAGGTAATATTTCTGATATTTGACAGTTATTATATTGACTATCAAAGACATTTGAAATTTATGACATTTGTTATCTCAGAGACATTTGAGTATTGCAATATTTGACATTTCTAACAGTTGACAGTTTTAAAATGTTACTTTTCTGACATTTAACATATAATACATTGGCTATCAAAGACATTTCTGACAAATAAAGTTTATGATCTTTGTTATCATAGGTGGTATTATAAACCAGGAGAAGGAGTAGAATAAAAAGGCGATTTAGAATTTGTTATTGATTAAAATGAGCGTAGTAATGAGTAAAAATATACTTCCAAAGTTTCTTTTGTGGTCAAAAATAAAAAATAAATAACAGGTGTTATGGTATATTTTGCACAAATAAAAGGCAAAACGAAATAAAATAAATATGTAAATATTTACCTTGTGTTGAAAGATCTCTGTGTGTTTCACCATACTCGGAAATAGCATTTTCTGATTTAGCATCTCGCATTAATGAATGCCGTTCCTGATTTTCAGAGTGTTGCTCCTGAAAAATTAAATATAAATTATTCATTCATCAATTTAGTCTTACAAAAAAAAATAAAAAAATACATGCACAAACGAGAGATAATTATATAAATACAAAATTCCACATGCAGTGCAGTGGTGATAAATAGTTTATTAAGAATACAGATATACGAGTAGATGAAGAAAAAAGTAATAACATACCAATTCAAAATTTTTAAAACTCAAACCAAAATTTTTTATAAGTAACATTGTTGAAATACTTTTACTGAATGAATAACTTGATAAATATTGCTACCTATTCAAGGAAAAACTATGATAAATTCCCATAAGTAGGTCATATATTCCGTAAATACTTAGAAAAAAATCTTAACAATGACGTATCTTCCAAACCGACATAATTACGTTATCGCCATATGCTTTGATGTAATTTTATGGAACAATTATCTCACGGTATTTTTAATCTAATTAAAACCTTTATAGTGAATATTATCTAAGGTCACTTACCAGTTTAAAAATGATTAATTGTAATTTTTTAGTAATATAATGAAACATTTTGTTCGATAGTTGCATTCTATTATTTCAATCAAAGTGAAGTGAATTTAATCTAGGACTTTGTGACCATATAAAAGGATTAGTTTCTGGATCAATATAAATTATATTAGAGACCTTATAAAACATTTTTTTATATATTTTTTTAAAGTATCCAAAAACAACGCGTTTTTGAGACCTCAAGAATCTTTCCAAATTGTTTATCGCATCATTGTTTATCATTTGAACCGGATTAGCTTTAGTTTTTACTATATGAGAGATAACAGACTTTAACCGTATTATTGAATTTTATGAAATAAAAAGTGTTTCTGTAGATTTAAGTAAAACTTGGGACACTAAATCAGAATTCGAGGTCAGCTGACCTTCTCAACGGATGATTGAAGATCATTTCACAAATTAAACCTTATTCTCTATTAAAAATTAACCAGGTGCATGTTCAAATGATAAATAATGAAGTTATAAACAATTTGAAAAGATTCTAGAGGCCCATTTGTTTTTAAAATGCATATTTTGGTTCTAGCCGATATCAGTGGGACTTTCTTACATAGGACAACATAGCTTTCTTTTTTTTCATGTTTGACACCTCGACAATCTTTCCAAATTGTTTATCATTTGAAGGGGATCAGCTTTAAAATTTCTGTGGCTTCAACCAAGACAATTTTGGGGCTCCAATTCGGAATTCGAGGTCAGATGACTTTCTCAACAGGTGTTTAAAAGTCGAATCTAATTCATCATCATCTTTGAGTCCATTGCTGATTATAAGTCTGCTCTAAACTTTTCCAATTTTCTCTGCCTGAGCAGCCAGGATCCAGTTTGTTGAAATTGTTTTTATGTCGTCTGTCCAGCGGGTAGAGGGTCGTCCTCTGTTCCGTTTATCGGTTCTGGGTCACCATTCGATAAGTTTGTTTGTCCATCTCTCATCTTGCAAGATGTCCTTCCATTTCCATTTTTGTTTTAACATGCATACTATAATATCGTCCACCTTAGTTCTTCTGCGTATCTTTTCGTTTCTTACTTTATGTTTTAGTGCCAATCCAATCGTATATCTCTCCATTCGTCGCTGTGTCACTCTCAGTTTTTCTGCAGACGTTTTGGTGATGGTCAATGTCTCTGTGCCATACATCAGGACTGGTAGAACACACTGAATACATGCTTTTCTTTTAAGAGATATTGGAATATCAGCTTTAAACACATCTTTTATGAATCTCATGAGCTAGGTATACGTACTTGGTTGTTATTTCTATGCTTTTATTTTCTATTCTGATTTGCTCATTGGGGACCAGATTAGTCATCATTTTGGTTTTGGAGAAGTTTATTTTTAACCCCACCTGTTGCATAGAATTTTAAAGTTCATAAAGCATATCTTTGGCTTCTCCTAAATTGTCTGATATTAGGATAATATCACCTGCAAAGCGATTCCCCTTTTATTAGGCATCAACACATCTGTTCTATTACCTCTGGTTTTGTGGTAGATATTGGATAGAAAATGGCTGATGATAATACCTATGTTTATAGTGCTTTACCGTAACTACCAGAAATTTTATAGTAACTAATATTGGGACCCACTGATATCGGCTAGAGCAAATATTTTGATTGAACAAAACTGAGATCATTAGAGCTTGATATCGGTAAATGGCTTCTAGTTATAGGCTAAATTGTTTCCAAAAGAAGAGCTGACTAACTAGATACTTTTAAGACAATGTTACTGTAAATTTACAATGTTTACATGCACAATCTACTAGCAAAACTTGATTTCTAATTACTTAAAATATTTGATTATATATTGAGGCACACATATTTATGAACCTCACTAATATACTCAGTAATTAAAAACTTATTTAAAAATCTACAAAAAAATAATTATAATAATAATAAGGATTAAAAATCTGTCGCACCATTCTTTCCTTTACTATTTGTTCAATTTCGGCAAGATCTGCAGACGTAGCACCTTCTAGTGATTTTAATGTTAAACTAGAGACCTGTAGATAAAAGAATGTGGATGTTACAGCGATAAATGAATTGTTATTTAAATGAAATAAAGCATGCTTTTAATAACAATTTGGCCAGAATTATTTCGTTTTAAATTGAATTTATCAACGGAAAGAACCCCAAAAATATAGAAACTATGAGTTTGGTGACCGATAGTTCCCAGTTCGTAGATAAAAAAGTTCTTTTTGACATTTTTAACATTTGAAATTCATGACTTTTGTTATCTCAGATATTTAACGTTTTTGACATATGACTTTTTTTGATATGTGACATTTCTTGGCATTTGACATTTATTACATTGTACATTTAAGACATTTTTGACATTTGTTATCTCAAGCATAACGTTTTCGACATTTGACATTTCTGACAGTTGACATTTTTGATATGTAACATTACTGAGATTTAACATTTATGACAACGATATCTAAGACATTTCTCAAGCATTAAACGTTTTCGATGTTTGACATTTCTGACAGTTGACATTTTTGATAGGTAACATTTCTGACATTTATTACATTGACTCACTAAGACATTTCCAACATTTGAAATTTATGACATTTGTTGTCTTAGATATTAAACGTTTTTCGAAGTTTGACATTTTTGACAAGTAACATTGCTGATATTTGACATGTATTACATTGAATATCTAAGATATTTAACATAAGTAACATTTTTAATATTTTTCTTAAATAAACATTCATTTTTTAGACGCAATTAGTGTTCTTTGACATTTTTGACATTTCATTGGCTCTCTAAGACAGTTTAGATATATTTTATCATATACAATTAACATTTGACAGTTGACATTTTTGACATTTGGTATTTAACACATTGTTTATCTAAGACATTTTTGAAATTTGAAGTTTAAGACATTTGATATCTTAGAGAGTTAACGTTATCCACATTTGAAATTTCTGAAAATTAACATTTTTGATATGTAACATTTCTGACATTTGACATTTATTACATTGGCTATTTAAGACATTTTTGTCATTTTTTATTTCAAGAATTTAAAGTTTTTGACATATGACATTTATCACTTTGGATATCTATGACATTTGTTATGTCAGGTATTTAACATTTTCCACATTTCTGACAATTGATATTCGTGACATTTGTTATCTCAGGGGGTCTATTCTCGAATGTCGAACAAAATGTTTCGAATTCGACATTTGTCGATGAAAATTGTCGCACAACTTGACATTGTGGTATTCTCGATTGGTTTCGTCTTACACATCGCATGAGACATATTTTGTCGAATAGCAGGAGCTGGCAACACCGATTTAACGATTCTCAAATATGTTCTATGCCAATGTGATATGTGTTGTGGGTTTTGGTTTTTCGAAAGGTATAAATACTTGCATTTGCGGTAGATTGGATTATTATTTGTTTGACGCTTGTTTTCACTGAGTTGTATTGGTTAGGTTACTGTGAAAACTTTAAATTATGGCAGTGGAGGAAAAAAAAGTTATTGTAATGGTTCCAAAATAATAATCAACTCACGCACTAATTGTTTACTTAACCTAAATGTTTTTATGAATTTCTTGTCTGATAATAATCTGAAAGCATCATGAAATATTCCTCTTCTATCTCGAGGCCGCTGATTATTTTCTTGATTTTCCAAATTTTCAATTGCTATTAATAAAGCTGCCATTCTGTTAAGGCTAACCAGCTCTAACCTAAAATAATCCTGTCATTTACTGTCAAATCGCGTTCGACATGAAATTGTCGACCGCTTTAAACCACTCTACTATTGTCTACAAGTTATCTATCGAAAATTTTCGAATGCGACATTCGAGAATAAGGAATTACGTTTTTTGTTCGAAAATGTAAAAATCTCGCATGCGACAAAATATGTCATCGTTTGAGAATAGACCCCCTGGTATTTAACATTTTCGACATTTCTGATATGTAATATTTCTGAAAAGTGACATTTATTACATTGGCCACGAAGTATAGATACCAGGAGTTTAAACGTAATGTTAAAAAAATGGTCTCAATTTAGGGGACAGAACTATTGCCGGTAGAATGCGCTCGTGTTCCTAAGATACTCGTTTAAATCCTTACGCGGGAAGTTTTGTTGCTATTGACAGCTTTTATGACAACTAATTTTAAATAAATTAATTAATATTATATATTGAATTTAATTTCGCGAAATTTAAATGGCATAAATGTCATAAACATCGGTTCTTCTGGTTACTCGCGCCGCCAATGACAAAAAATAGAACTATGATCTGGTTTGATTATTGAGACCAGAAATATTATGAAAAAGCCTATACCGTGTAGACTCCTGGTATCTAGTCTTCGTGACATTGGCTATGTAAAATATTTCTGACAGTTGAAATTTGAAACATTTGTTACTTTCCTCATTAAAAGTTTTTGACATTTGACATTTCTAACAGTTGACATGTTAGACATGAAACATTTCTTGACATTTGACATATCACGCCGTTTTTTATACATAACTCTCGTACCGAAATAAAGTGAGCAGTAATTTATTAGATTTTATCAAGAAAAACAATTCTTGCCAAAGAATTATATCAAATAACAATTCTAAAGAATCAAATTTCTTTGGAAGCAAGAAAATCAAATTTGTGAAAAAAGTTAGATATGATTATGTAATTATGCGAAGTAGTATTTTCTTTATTTTCCTGATATTTTGATAGGTTATTAAATAGTGTAGTTAACGTATTTTATTTTAGTAGGATATAAATATCAATGAAAAATAAATTATGGTTTCATGTAATTTATTTTCTTTATAAAACTGCACATCAAAGATAAAATGTTTATGATTTATAATCTTTCAAAATTTATATATTTTATATATTAGACATGCAGTTTTTGATATTTTTAAACTATACCAGAGAAAATATAATTTTATGTTTTTTGGTGTTATATAATTTTATTATTTTTTTAATTCCTAAGGTTCAAAGATCTTGAAGCAGCTAAAGAAATTTTAAGGAAATTTAAGAAACATTGAGAAGATTTTAGAGACATTAAGAAGTCCTTAGAAAACCTTAGGAGAATAAAAGAGTCTTTGAGGAAGATTCCAAAACATTTTCAAGACGGAAGAAGATATAGAGATTCTAAAGGTTTTAAAGCTCTTGACGTGGCTTACAGAAAGAGACTACAGGGGAATAATAAGAGTATGTGAGGAGATTCCAGAAGATTTTCGAGACGTGAAGTTGCTTAAAGAAAGAGACTATAGGGGAATAAGAGAGTTGGTGAGGAAGAATCCAGAAGATTCTTGAGACGGTAGAAGATAGTATGGAGATTCTAGATTTACTAGTAAGATTTCAAAGATCTTGAAGAGGCTTAAGGAATGTTATAAAGGTTAAAAGAGATACTGGGAATATTTAAAAGACATTAAGATGACTTTGGACACTTTAAGAGAATAAAAGAGTCTTTAAAGAAGATTCAAGAAGACTTTTGAGACGTTAGAAGATATTATGGATATTCCGAATTTAGCAATAAAGTTTCAAAATTCTTGAAGAAATGTTAAGAAGATTTGAAGACATGTTGGGTATATTCGGAAGACAGTAAGATAACTCTAGAGATCTAAGGAGACTTAGAGTCCTTAACGATTCTCAAGTACGGTTTCAAAGATCTTCAAGCGGCTTACGAACCATTAAGAAGATTTAAAGAGATGTTGGAGAGATTCGAGATACATTAAGATGACTTTAGAACCTAAGGAGAATAAGATAGTTATTGAGAAAGATTACAGATTTTCGAGAAGATATTATGGAGATTCTAGATTTACCAGTAAGGTTTCAAAGATCTTGGACTGGCATAAGAAATGTTAAGAAGATTTGAAGAGATGCTGAGGAGAATTAAGAGACATGAAGATGGCTCTAGAGACCTTAGGAGAAGAAACCAGTAAGAAGATTTAAAGAGATGTTGGGGAGATTCGAGATAAATTAAGATGACTTTAGAACCTAAGGAGAATAAGATAGTTATTGAGAAAGATTACAGATTTTCGAGAAGATATTATGGAGATTCTAGATTTACCAGTAAGGTTTCAAAGATCTTGGACTGGCATAAGAAATGTTAAGAAGACTTGAATGGATGTTGAGGAGAATTAAGAGACATGAAGATGGCTCTAGAGACCTTAGGAGAAGAAACCAGTACGGTTTTAAAGATACTGAAGCAGATTAAGAACCGTTAAGAAGATTTAAAGAGATGTTGGATAAATTCGAGATACATTAAGATGACTTAAGAACCTAAGGAGAATAAGATAGTTATTGAGAAAGATTACAGATTTTCGAGAAGATATTATGGAGATTCTAGATTTACCAGTAAGGTTTCAAAGATCTTGGACTGGCATAAGAAATGTTAAGAAGATTTGAAGAGATGCTGAGGAGAATTAAGAGACATGAAGATGGCTCTAGAGATCTTAGGAGAAGAAACCAGTACGGTTTCAAAGTTATTGAAGCAGATTAAGAACCGTTAAGAAGATTTAAAGAGATGTTGGAGAAATTCGAGATAAATTAAGATGACTTTAGAACCTAAGGAGAATAAGATAGTTATTGAGAAAGATTACAGATTTTCGAGAAGATATTATGGAGATTCTAGATTTACCATTAAGGTTTCAAAGATCTTGGACTGGCATAAGAAATGTTAAGAGGATTTGAAGAGATGCTGAGGAGAATTAAGAGACATGAAGATGGCTCTAGAGACCTTAGGAGAAGAAACCAGTACGGTTTCAAAGATATTGAAGCAGATTAAGAACCGTTAAGAAGATTTAAAGAGATGTTGGAGAAATTCGAGATAAATTAAGATGACTTTAGAACCTAAGGAGAACAAGATAGTTATTGAGAAAGATTACAGATTTTCGAGAAGATATTATGGAGATTCTAAATTTACCAGGAAGGTTTCAAAGATCTTAGACTGGCTTAACAAATGTTAAGAAGATTTGAAGAGATGCTGAGGAGAATTAAGAGACATGAAGATGGCTCTAGAGACCTTAGGAGAAGAAACCAGTACGGTTTCAAAGATATTGAAGCAGATTAAGAACCGTTAAGAAGATTTAAAGAGATGTTGGAGAAATTCGAGATAAATTAAGATGACTTTAGAACCTAAGGAGAACAAGATAGTTATTGAGAAAGATTACAGATTTTCGAGAAGATATTATGGAGATTCTAAATTTACCAGGAAGGTTTCAAAGATCTTAGACTGGCTTAACAAATGTTAAGAAGATTTGAAGAGATGCTGAGGAGAATTAAGAGACATGAAGATGGCTCTAGAGACCTTAGGAGAAGAAACCAGTACGGTTTCAAAGATATTGAAGCAGATTAAGAACCGTTAAGAAGATTTAAAGAGATGTTGGGGAGATTCGAGATATATTAAGATGACTTTAGAACCTAAGGAGAATAAGATAGTTATTGAGAAAGATTACAGATTTTTGAGGAGATATTATAGAGATTCTAGATTTACCAGTAAGGTTTCAAAGATCTTGGACTGGCATAAGAAATGTTAAGAAGATTTGAAGAGACCTTAGGAGAAGAAACCAGTACGGTTTCAAAGATATTGAAGCAGATTAAGAACCGTTAAGAAGATTTAAAGAGATGTTGGGGAGATTCGAGATATATTAAGATGACTTTAGAACCTAAGGAGAATAAGATAGTTATTGAGAAAGATTACAGATTTTCGAGGAGATATTATAGAGATTCTAGATTTACCAGTAAGGTTTCAAAGATCTTGGACTGGCATAAGAAATGTTAAGAAGATTTGAAGAGATGCTGAGGAGAATTAAGAGACTTGAAGATGGCTCTAGAGACCTTAGGAGAAGAAACCAGTACGGTTTAAAGATACTGAAGCAGATTAAGAACCGTAAGGAAGATTTAAAGAGATGTTGGAGAGATTCGAGATACATTAAGATGACTTTAGAACCTAAGGAGAATAAGATAGTTATTGAGAAAGATTACAGATTTTCGAGAAGATATTATGGAGATTCTAGATTTACCAGTAAGGTTTCAAAGATCTTGGAGTGGCATAAGAAATGTTAAGGAGATTTAAAGAGATGCTGAGAAGAATTAAGAGACATGAAGATGGCTCTAGAGACCTTAGGAGAAGAAACCAGTACGATTTCAAAAATATTGAAGCAGATTAAGAACCGTTAAGAAGATTTAAAGAGATGTTGGGGAGATTCGAGATATATTAAGATGACTTTAGAACCTAAAGAGAATAAGATAGTTATTGAGAAAGATTACAGATTTTCGAGAAGATATTATTATGGAGATTCTAGATTTACCAGTAAGGTTTCAAAGATCTTGGACTGGCATAAGAAATGTTAAGAAGATTTGAAAAGATACTGAGGAGAATTAAAAGACATGAAGATGGCTCTAGAGACCTTAGAAGAAGAAACCAGTACGGTTTCAAAGATATTGAAGCAGATTAAGAACCGTTAAGAAGATTTAAAAGATGTTGGGGAGATTCGAGAGACATTAAGATGAGTTTAGAACCTTAAGGAGAATTAGATAGTAATTGTATAGGGTTATAAGAGATCTAGAGACATAATAAAAATAAGAGAATCTTTGAGGAAGATTCTAGAAGGTTTTAAATGTTTCAGAGATCATAAGAAGACTTGAAGAAAGTAGAGAAAAGTTGTTCCATGGTTGATGGTAATAAATTTACAATTAATTACACAAAGAAGGTGCTGTGTGAGCTTAAAAAATCAAAATCAAGAAGATTATAACGCCTTTAAAAATTTACAGCAGAACTGCATTGAGTTATCTCAACTTGGTAATGCGCTTTAATCACAAATATACATTTTGACGTTCTGATATTGAATTAATTAAAAGTGAAAATAAATAAAAATGAATTGATAACATTTTTATTATTCTAATAAATTCTGAGAAAAAAAATTATTATTAATTAAGAAAAATCACAATCTTTGTCAGTTTTATTTTTAGAATAAAAAATCTGTTTGTTTTATTTAATTCATTTATGGAACATACGACAGCAGAAAAGATTGAGGTCATTTTCCATTTAAAATGAAATCTATTCTGATCGATTTAAAAACGAGTAATTGGCTTGACATCAGCATTTTAATTTAGAAAATTAACAATCAAGCCAAAGAATTTTTTTATGAATGAAGCCAGTAATTTTATTGAAACAAATTTATAATTAGGTATGATTTAAAAGTAAACGTTATCATTTCATAATATAAAATAAGAATCATACAGAAAGTTTGATAAAGACTGAAAAGATAATTCAAAAATGCATTAATTCCAATAAAATCTTTGAAAGATGAAAGAGAAATTTAGTTAGATTCATAAAATTATAATAGATAACTAACTTACCCTCTTACAAGGATTTTCTTCGATTTCTTGTACACCAGGAACACCTGGTGGAGGTGACGTAACCAAAATAGGTTCTTGTATTGGTTTCATAGGTGGAGGTAATTCAAATTCTTCATCAACATCTTCACCAGCACCACTACCATTTGCTAATTCTGAACCCATTGATTTAGCGCCTTTTATTGATTGAACTGGTCGGTCTTCTTCTTCTTCTCCTTCCGATACGGAAGGTTTGTTGCCCATCTCTGATGGTACCTGAAATAAAGTAAACATTTGTTATATACCTGTTTGTTTATTGCCCATCACAATAGGGTGGACTTTCTCTGCAATTTACTTTCAACCAATTTTGTTGAAAAATACTATACCGTAAATTAAATTTAGATAGAAAGAATCAAATTTATAAATATAAATATTTCGTTAACTTACAGTATAATGCAGAAGTGAAGACATGCGTCTAAAAATTGTCTTACTTTTTTTATTCATCTTTAATAATTAAACGAATAATAAAAGTTTTGAAATAGTTGAAAACATAATTCGAGAAAATCAAGACTAAAATTAAAGTGCGGTTTGGTTTAGCCTGAATCGCATTCTTAACGTGATTCATTACCACTTTATTGATAACGCAAACTTCCACTTTCAAGTTTTTATATGAATTATGTGCCAGAATATTGAATACTAAAATTTACGTTTTTGTTTAATATTTTCACGATATTTTTTTCATTTTTTATAAACCTTTCAAAATTTTCCCCACTTTTATCAATTTTTTTCTATTTTCCCCAATTTTTCTAATTTTGAGATATTTTTTAACTTCCCGCTAAAAAATTTTTTTTTTTTTTTTAAATCAGGAAGTTATTGGTTTCACCCCGTTTTTCGAAAATCGAGTTTTTATTGGATCTCAACGTTTTGAGGTCTTAGGAACCTCCCCTGACTATTTTTACGAGGGTGTCTGTATGTCTGTATGTACGTGTGGATGTGTGTGTGGATGTATGTAAACCTCTTATAACTTTTGAACGGCTTGACCGATGGGAATGAAATAAAAAGCATTCCAAAGAGTTCCATCTAACTTAGATTTCCTGTAAGTTTGAACCGATTTGAGCCGGTAGATTTCGAGAAATTTCAAAATAACCGAAAAAAACAATTGGTAAAAATGATGTTTTTTGGGCATATCTTTTTGGCTATTGCATCGATCAATTTCATAACCTAATCAGCTCTCAAGTTTAAAAAGCCTCGTCGAATGCCGTTTTGCAAATTAAAATCGGTTGATTCGTTCGTGAGATATCGTTGTCGAAAAATTTCAAAAAAAAGTGTTTTTTTTTTCAATATCTTAGAGATTTTTTGACTAACCGATTTTGCACTTCCGGTAACGTTTTTAGGTCTCAAAAAACTGCGTCGAATGCCATCATGAACCTCAAAATTAAATAAGGCGTTAAAAAGTTATGGCTTTTTAAACATTTCAAAAAAAGTCAAAAACGTCAAAATACGTCACGTTACTATAGCATTGCGGTTAAAACTAGCGGGAAGTTGCAAGGATGGCCATTAAGGTCAACCTCTTTTCGAATTTTTTTTTCGTAATTAGGCTTTTTTTATCTTTTTGACGATTGTAACTATTCCATTTTAACGAATTTGTCTAACTTTAGACATTTTTTATTTCCAAATGTTATATTTTTTGTCGAATTTTTTATTTCCAAATGTTATATTTTTTGTCGAATTTGTTTCATTTTTGACTTTTTTTAACATTGTACAATTCTCATCGTTTCTTTTTTACTCATTTTTAACGAACAAACAAATTTTCCAATTATAAGTCCAAAATTATCTTCGTAAAGAGAATCAAGCGAATAAAAGCGATAATGCCAAAAAGCGGCATTCTCTCATCAATGTCATACAATGACAGGTGACATTTAAAATGACAGCTGTCTAAGATTGTGGACTTGATTTACATAACGGAATTTCATAATTTAAGATAAAACAGAAGTTGTCATATAATAAAAGATGACGTTTAAAATGACAGCTGCCTAAAAGATTGTAAAATTAATTTACATGTCAGGATATCATTACTTCAAAAAAGACAGAAGCTGTCATTTATGTCATAAAATGATAGATAACGTTTAAAATGACAGCTGTCGAACAGATTTTAGATTTTATAAAGATAAAGAAATTTATTAGGTAATACCAGAAAACAAAAGCTGTCTTCTATGTAATAAAATGACAGTGGACGTTCAAAATGACAGGTATCTAAGAGATTATAGACATGATATGGAATTTCATAGTTTCAGAAAAGACAGAAATCTCATTATGTCATAAAATGACAGATGACGTTCAAAATGATTGTAGACTTTATGTAAATGACTGAGTTTTATAACTTTAGATAAGACAGAAGCTATCATCTGTCATAAAATGACAGTTGAGGTTGAGAATAACATATGTTTAACAGATTAGAGAATTTATTTACATGACAGGTTTTCATAATTTTAGATAATATATAGAATGGCATCTATGTCATAAATGACATATGACATATCTAATAAATTTTATACTTCATTTTCATGATATGATAGATATAAAGTAATAACTGTCATCTATGTCATAAAGTGACAGGTGACGTTTGAAGTGACTGACTATAAAGTTCATTTTCATAACAATATATTCTATAAAGTCTTAGAATGTTCAAGCTATTATATATTTTGATAAGAAACTAATCCTTTGTGTATAATTATAGAAAACTCATAAATCTCGTTGACCCCTTAAAGATACACCATGAGAAAACAAATCGTTAAAAACGAGTATCTTCCCACTAGAAATTTTGGAAAAAGCGGTATTTACAAATGATCAAAACGTATACGAGACCAAGATTGTACACAGATAGTAGATTAATTTGTTTAATTTTCATATCGCGATCGTTTTAGTTTCCGAGTATTTCCGGCGCTTTATGAATCTGTAACAATTACAAACGAGTGCGAAATCATAAAAAAATTTCACAGATTAAAAACTTTCTAGTAAAATTACTAAATAATAAAAAATCACAACATACGTTATAGCGTTTTATGGAAATCAAGTAAGTAAGAATATCTTAAAATTGTAACGCCGTAATAACTCATTTGAATAACAGATGTCATCTATCTCATAAAGTGACAGCTGTCATCGATTTTATAAAGTGATAGCTGCCATCTATGTCATAAAGTGACAGCTGTCATCGATTTTATAAAGTGATAGCTGCCATCTATGTCATAAAGTGACAGCTGTCATCTATACGGTAAGATGACAGATGACATGAGATTATATTTTATATAGTTTAAGAATGTTCAATATTTTTATTTATTAAGAAACTGATATAAATCATAACGCAGGTTATAGCTCTATGAAAATCAAGTAATTTTTGTTATTTAAAGAATTTCTTAAAGTTTTTTTTTATTTATTTATTGCAAATTTACAATCTACTACATAAGGAGTAATAAGTAAATGATCTGAAATTGACTAAATGTCTTGAGTCAGGCACCGTCCAATAACGGCTCTCTGGATTTCACTTTAAAGATCTTCTGGCCATACTCTTTTAAGTCTTCTATCCTCCAATGGCAGAGTGAAAAGGTCATTGATAAGTTCGTTGTTATGATCAGTACATCGATTTCTATATTTTATGGAATCGGTTTCGATGACATCTCTGATGAATGGCATTTGCAGGTCATTGTGTATTGTTGTATTTGTTACATACCATGGAGCATTTATCAACATTCGAAGAGTTTTGGACTGAAAGGACTGCAGAATTTTGGTATTTGATGGCTTGCTACATCCCCATAGTTCAATACCATATGTCCAGATTGGTGTTAACATAGTTTTATATATTAAAATTTTATTTTCTAGTGATAGCTGTGATTTTCTGTTTATTAGCCAATACATATTTTTAACTGTTAAATCAAGTTGTTTTCTTTTGTAACACCCTAATCACTCTTTTGAATAACCGCTGTTATCTGTCATAAAGTGATAGCTGTCATCGATGTCATAAAGTGACAGCTATCATCTATATCATAAAGTGACAGATGATATTTTTATTTTTATTTATTTATTTATTATAATCATAATAGTGACAACAATTTTAACAGATATGACAATAATACAATAATACAATGTTTTTGACTTAAGAACTAATACATATGTGATACCTAACCCTACAGACAGTAAGGGTTGTCTTGTATCAACTATGTGTGTGTGTGCGTGTCATTAGAAGTAGAATGTGTGTGAGTGTTATGCTTGTGCGTGTGTTAATAGGTATAATCAGGCGTACGCTCACGCGGTTTTGTGTGTGTGTGTGTGTGTGTGTGTGTGTGTGTGTGTGTGTGTGTGTGTGTGTGTGTGTGTGTGTGTGTGTGTGTGTGTGTGTGTGGAACATATATAACATTATATTCTATACTTTAATCATGTTTAATGTATATAATTTGATAACAAACTGATACTGTTTGTTAAATATAATTATAGAAAACTCATAAATCTCTTGACCCCTTAAAATATACACGTAAAGAAAATAAATCGTTAAAAATGATTATCATCCCACAAGAAAATTTAGGAAAAAGCGACATTTACAAATGATCAAAACGTATGCAAAACCAGACTGTAGACAGTTAGTAGATTAATATATTTATTTAATTATCATATCGCGCTCGTTTCATTTTCATAGATCGAGTATTTTCGACGCTTTATGAATCTGATAAGAATTGCAAACGAATTGAAGATAATAAAAAAATCTCAGACTAAATCACAACCTACGTTATAGCGTTTTATGGGGATCCAGTAAGAAATTTTTGCTATTTCAAGAATATCTTAAAGTTATAACGACCCAATCACTCGTATAAATAACAGCTATCATCTATGTCATAAAGAGGCAGGTGTCATCGCTGTCAGATAGTAATAGCTATGACAGCTGTCATCTATATCAAAGTGACAGTTGTCATCTATTTCATTAAGTGACAGCTGTCATCTATATCATACACTGACAGTTTTCATCTATTTCATAAAGTGACAGATGACATGACATTATATTCTATAGTTTAAGCATGTTCAATGTTTATAAATTGATAAGAAACTCATACTTTTTGTTAAATATAATTATAGAAAACTCATAAATCTCGTTGACCCCTTAAAATATACACGTAAAGAAAAATGATTATCATCCCACAAGAAAATTTAGGAAAAAGCGACATTTACAAATGATCAAAACGTATGCAAGACCGGATTGTACACTGTTAGTAGATTAATTTGTTTAATTTTCATATCGCGCACGTTTCATTTTCATAAATTGATCGAGTATTTCTGGCGCTTTACGGATTTGAAGGGAATGCGTCTATTTACAAATACTAAAATATTTTCTAGGATCATCAATAGCTTTTATGATTCCAGAGCATAAAAATTGTTCATTATATATACAGTTAACTAGTTCGTGTGCCAGTTAAATATATATAATATATAATAAAAAATCGTATTTAAAGATAATTAAAAAGATGAGTCATGTGTAAACTAAATAGAAAAAAATGGTTTATTTTTAACTAAATTAATAATTGTATATTGTATTGTATATGGACCTTTGAAGATAGATTTACATATTTATTATTTATAAAGAATGTGAAAAAAATTGGATAAATATTTAATTAAAAACTACTTTCATTTTAATTACTAGGAAAGAATATATATCAAAATTCGAACGTCAAATGTCATATTTGTCAAAATTGTTTCGTGAAATGTCTAAATTGTCATATTTTAAATGTCAAATCTCAATACTAACAAATTGTTTCTATAAAATTGTTAAAATTTGAACGTCAAATGTAAAATTGACAAAATCTGAACGTCAAAAGTTGAAATCGTTAAAATTTGAACTTCAAATATCTTGTTTATCAAAATTTGAACTTCAAATGTCTTGTTTATCAAAATTTGAACGTCAAACGTTATACTTGCCAAATTTGTTCCGTGAAATATGGAAATTATCATATTTGCAGTGTCAAATGTCAATATTATTAAAATTTGAACGTCAAATGTCACATATTGAAACGTCAACTGTCAAAATTTGAACGTCAAATGTCAAAATAAAAAATTGAATATATGAGAAAATATCGAAAAAACTAGAAAAAATTGAAATAATATCAATGTAAAAGTAAATCAAATAATAATTTTGTAAAAAAATCTGTCTAGTATCTCTAAAAATGTACAAATATAGCTTGTAAAAATTTCAAAAACTCTAAAGCATTTTTTTTAATTGTATCTATTTAAACACTTACTTTTTTATGTAAATTTCCCAATATTTTCTAAATATTTCTATAGTATACACACTACTAAGAGTACGCTAAAACTAAGTACCTACGTATAGCAAATAACAACTTTCAAATTTCTATCCCTCATTATCGGAAGGTTGTAAAGAAAAGACCTTTCTTAAAATAACTTTCAAATTTTCTGAAAAAGTTTTACCTGTAATTTACCTAAGTAAACTTAAGTATAGAAATTTATTTTTAAATATTCTGTATAGAAAATAATCTATTGGTACACAAGGGCATGATTGACATAACGGTGTTTATACATATATTTTTTTGTGAAAATTAAAAATTAAAAATCATCACGAAATTTCTAGCGATTTAAAGACCGTTAAAATGTCAAACGAAAAATCAATAATTCAAAAAATAAATGTCAAATTTAATTATAAAAGTATTATTACAGCAAACTGTAATATTGTCGTATTTAATATAGCGAGTTACCAATAGATATCACAGAATATTATTATTCTAACGCTTTACAAATTTTTGAAAAACATTTTTAAAGACATTGACCGTTCAACTAAGAAGAAACAACTACTTCCCGGGCTATAGGCCCCGACGGATATTGGATTACACTTCAAAGTCAAACGGGGTTGGCATATCTAATAGATAATTTAAACCAACCATTCTGGTTTGCAGTTAGAAGGGACAACATAACTTGTAGTGCAGTGCTGTATATATTACAAAATTTAATTATTATTTCAATATAGTTAATAATATTCTCGTATTGATCAAAGTATTAATAATTATATTAAAAATAAAAGTGCACGCTATGAGAAAAACCATTATAAACTATTAGTTGCTCTATTGTAATAAATTGTTAATGCATTCTATGCATATTCAAATTTAGTTTAATTTTAGATAAATTTTCAATATCAGAGTATTATTTAATAAAATTATTTTCAATTAGAATAATAAAAACTTTACTACGTCATATTGTAGGTTATGTTTACGTTATATGACAAGAGAGAACTGTCAGGTGTGTCAAATTTCAACTGTATGACAATTCTAATGTCAACTGTCAATGGGTTTAACTAAATTTTAAATCTTTTGGTTTAAATGCATTTAAGTCAAATGTCAAATCGACTGATATTGTTATATTTTCCAAAATAGCTCAAGCAAAATATAGAAAAACTCTGACTAAATACAACAAAGCACTCGGGAAAACCAGAAGAGAAGATAATGCGAGGAGATACGACAGACTGCAGAAATATCCAGAGTCCAAAAGGCTGTTTCGAAAAATCCTCAGACAAGTCCAAAAGGAGTCAGGAGAATATACTGAGAATAGTGAAGAAACTCTAGAGGAGTTCAATTATGTAGCATTCATACCTAAACCTTAAAGAATTGGACATGATAAGGCGAAGTACCTGAAACCAAGAAGTCAGACTTCGTTTGTACTAAAGACTTGGAAAAAACTGCTCAATAAGCATATTAGGGATTATATATTGATTATACATTGGCTGAAAATCCAATTCAACAAGATCAGTTTGCCTACAGAGTAAAAACTTCTACATCAACTTGTTCAAAGGGTAGAGTATATTCTGGAAAAAAAATAGATGATATTGGGGACCTTTTTAGACATAGAGGAAGCTTTTGGGAACACTTCTTTTGAAACAATCAATAGAGCTATTCGTCTAAAAGGCATAAAATGCATTGCTAGAAGAAACATTATTATCAGCATGGATAACCAGAGGATGTCTTCATGGGGTAGTTTTATCAAGCCTTCTATGGAATCTGGTCAAGGACTTAACTCTCGCAAACAATCAAGTATGAAACTGGCATTAGACAAGAAAATTCGCTGAGTCCATTAATATTTAATCTGATAATGGATGAAATCATAAAGAAAGTTAAAAAAGAAGAGAATATAGAATGGGAGAAAAGGAAATACAGATAATCTGCTACGCTGACGACTCCATAATAATATCCGAAATGGAAGATGACCTACAAAGATTAATTAAAGAATTCGAAGATACGGCACTTATATACAACGTTGTGATTTCAACAGAGAAAACTAAATAGATATCAGCGGAACAGAGATGATGTAAACTGGTCGTAAATAACAAAATAATAGAACAAGTGATGGAAACGGAAATCTTCGAAATCAAACTGTCAAGCTCCGGAAAAGTGGAAGAAGTACAGAAACAAGTGAACATGGCGAATAGAGCAGCAGGATATCTCCACAACACAATCTGGAGAAACAATAACCACACAACTAGAATATATAAATCAACAATAAGACCAATAATGACGTACAGAGAAGATACGGCGAAAACACAAAGATTACTAAAAACAGCAGAAATGTAAGTATTACGCAAAATAACAAACCAAACTCTAAGAGACAAAGTAAGAAGTGAGAAAATACGAGCAAGATGTGGTATAGAGGAAATAAACCAGTGGGTCAAAAGAAGAAAAACAGATTGGAATCAACACAGAAAGAATGACAGAATGACAGTACGAATAACAAGAGACAAGTCTCCAAATGGAAGAAGATCAATGGGAGGACCGAGTTCAGACAACTTCAATTGAAGTAAAACAGGCATGAGCATATTAATAAAGTAGGAAGAAAAATAAGCAGAACACTGCTTCTAGTATGTATTGAAAATAGTTATTTGTGACACAAGGACGGAAAATGACATTTTGCAAGAGCGAGTAAAGTTGTGTAGCCGAGGTGCGTAGCACCGAGGCGAAACAATACGAGCACTTGCAAAATATTTTCCGGACGTGTAACACACACTATTTTTTGGTCCGACTAATTTTTAATATTTTCAAAAGTTCTGTTATGTTCAACAGTTGACCGTTTGTCCTACCTGAAGTTAGACCAGTGACGCAGTGACTAGAAGACGACAGACTGTCAACTGGTATTGGTATGACGTGATGTTAATATTCTAATTATATTTATAGTTGTATAATAACTTGTTTGATACTGAATATACGTGTTACTAGTGTTATTAGTGTTTTAATTTACATATGTTGCAAACACAACAAGTTCAAAAACTTTTTACCTGTGCTTTTTACTTTGTGACATACAAGATTACATGTTTATTGACATCTATTGCAGGATTAAAAAAATTAGTAATAAGGAATGATTTTCTGATAATCGATTTCAAGTTCCTTAATTTTTATACATACAAATACTGTGCTAATAAGCAGCACAGTAAAAATTGTTATATTGAAAATATTAACATTAATATCTAATAATTTTATATAAAGATAGCAGAGACAATGAACTATTTTCATAATCGAATGATAAGTAGTTCTAAATTGACATAAATGTCAAATTTTATAATACAAGTTGTGAGAGAAATTAAATGTAAATTAAAATCCTGCTTATGTTTGGAAAAAGTTATAGGTAAGTTTAGTATATTATACGCTGTTTTTAAATAAATTTAATTAAAATTTGTATTATTCATTATGTATTTTTGATGACAAAATTTAAACGCATAGCGCCATCTCTTTAGATAATCTAAAAGCTACTTTGCCGGCCTAGGCCGGAAAATGCCATTTTCCGGACGATTTTGAAGTAATTAATAGTATTGTTTCTGGACGGCGGACCAAAAAATTTATTTATCTACTCCTTTGACAATAAATGTCATTTATATTCAATGAATGCGTAATGAAATGTCATGTTGGAATGACGTTTCATTACGCACGACTGTGCGTTATAGCTTACTTACCCTGCATGGTGACAATGAGTATAAATGACATTTACTGTCAAGGAGTAGATAACAGTACAGTACGTACGTCATATATTTTTTTAGAGACGTCAAATATTTAGAATTAAAATATTAAGTCGTAGATAAAGCATAGTACGTAACTCGAGTGGTAAGAGGTATTACGTACTCGTGTAATTACGCACTCGCCGCTACGCGGCTTCGTGCGTAACTTTTCCACTCGTACGTAATGTCCTACTTACCACTCTTGATACGTAATATACTATTTTGTACAACTGTCATTAAAAGTGACACTTTTAATGACAGCAAACAATGTTAAAATTGATTGTTTACATGGAAGCGTGTTAAAAATACTTTTAACACGCTTCAGTTTACTTTTTTGTCATTGCAAATTCGCCCATTTCATTATCAAAATAGGGCAGTTGTACAAAATAGTTATTTATGATATGAGTGTTAAAAGTGAGGTTTTATTTTGTGAGTGAAAACGTTTGTGAAATGAGCGGAGCGAATTGAACAATTTCACGAACAAAATAAAATCACTTTTAACACAAATACCATACAATGTTTTTTGTACAACTTCCCTATTTTGATAATGAAACGAGCCAATTTGCAATGACAATAAACCAAACCGTGTTAAAAGTAAACTAAACCGTGTTAAAAGTAAACTTGTTTACATGGCAACGTGTTAAAAGTATTTTTAACACGCTGCTATGTAAACAATCGTTTTTAACATTGTTTGCTATCATTAAAAGTGTCACTTTTAATGACAGTTGGACAAAAAACATTGTATGGTATTTGTGTTAAAAGTGATTTTATTTTGTTCGTGAAATTGTTCAATTCGCTCCGCTCATTTCACAACCTTTTTCACTCACAAAATAAAACGTCACTTTTAACACTCATATCATAAATAACTATTTGATTAAAAAAAATGGAAGTTACCAGGTGATAGGTTGCTAGATTATTTTTAAGTTGATTTTTAAGTTGATGTTAAATTTTGAATTCAGATGTCATTAGACATGAATTAAAACAAATGTAAAATAAACTAGTTGCAGTTAAAATAAAAATTGTGTATGATTTTACATAAAAGAAAATCTAGTAACTTACGATTGTAGTGAATATCTCTTGAGCCTTGGTAAACCAAAAAGTCCAATTTGTATTTTTCATCTATACACATTAAACTAACAGTACACCACAAAAATAATCGATTCTCGATATTAAGAAAAAAAGTTAACACAAATTAACACACAAAAGCACAAAAAATCTTTGGTTTTATATTCACTTTTCACACAGTTCTATTAAAAATTATTGTCTGTGGTCTACAGGACAGATAAATGAATGGTAAGTAAGTAACTGATAACTATTCAAAAATTTACGCGTTGCTTTGATCTCTATAGTAAAATATTAGCTCTGGCCTTGTTGTCGATCGGAAACAGTCGGGAGTATTAATATGATCTTTTTTGAGTTAATTCAATATGTAAAGTAACGCATCTGTCTCTAGAATGACGTTCGATTTATTGTTAAATCGATATTATATTGATTTTATTGGCTGGATTTTTTGTTAGTGTTGGGGTTATACTACTATTTTTTATTACTAAAAAAATTCCGCAACTGTTATATGGAACTTCTTTAACAGGATGTAAAATTGGGTAAACTAGATGCGGGTAAAAAGTCTAATTATCAAAAATACAATTTTATTCAGATATCTAGTTTTTAATTTAACAAAGCTTACCCGCCGAAGTTCTATCAATCTATATCTTTTTCCCGGTTTTGATGCTTTTTCTGTTTTTGTTTTTGAATCTTTTGGTGCGTTAGAGAAAATAATGAGGGTTAATTATAACGATGCGCTCGCATACCGTCACGAAAAACCGACAGTCTGAAATTTGTTAGAAAACATTTAATTTTTAAACTATTGTATAGCTTTTATCAAGGGCTTTGAGCGCGGCGACCGGATCAAGAAATTCCGTAACGAAAAAACCTAACACTTCCCGACTCCGCCTACTATATTATAATAATTTGTTTTTTTAATAAAAGTTAAATCTGTAAATGTGTATGATAGGCAACATAATATACATATTTTGCTGACCTGTCAATTTGACAGCTTGTCAACCAAAATACATTGCTGGTGAATAGTTGTACGCGTAAAATTTTTGTATAAAGTGTTTTAAATATGAATAAACAAAATGCATTTATTTTGATATTGAAATTTCGAATAACTACAGACACTGTGTTTCGCTCTCATTTGAGTTCATCAGTGCAGTATACGTTATGTCTCTTCAGTCACTAATGAAGAGACATATCCGGTTTATACTGAATAATATCTATAGATTTCGACTTGCGAAACTTTAAAACAGTCGCAAGTGGCTCTATCTTCATTTAGACTCGGTGGTCGCTTTGCATCTTGTATATACCTTAGGCAGTCTGATATAATAAAATGTTAAAGATGATACATAATGTATCTAGTGCCATACTGTCAAAAATACCTATACAACACTGATGAGCTCAAATGAGAGTGAAACACAGTGTCTGTATTTTGGTTATGTATCCTCTTTGACATCTTGTTATATCAGACTGTCACAAAACGCTCTGCTCGTTTTTGATAAAAAATAATCTCCCTTAGTTAGACCTTATTACCCGCACTTACCCTTTATTGCTAATTTTTAGTGTATGAATTTTATAAAGCTTTTTCTGAACCTTTAAATCAAGAGAGTGTATAGAAATTCTTAAAATAGTAAAAAAAACTTTTCGGTGTGACTAAATATTTATAAAAATTGAACTACCAACTTTAACAATTCTTCTTAAAACTCCGCAAATCAAACTTGAATAAAAATTTTTATTCGCCGATTAAAAAATGATTTATTTTCTCGACGTTGATAAATTAAACTAAGTCTACCACAGAAAACTTTTTGGTTAAATTCAAATAAAGATAAAACCACCTAATTATAATCACAAAAAAAAATTATCGATAAAATTTAAATCACTGATTTGTTAGAAGTAGATGTAAAACCCCGGATACTGATCAAAACTAAAAAACAATATTTTCAATAGTTACCTTTATCCTTTTATCCGATCCAGTCTTTTTAAGGGGAGGTGGTGTGCTGGCTTGCGCTTTGTCGACTTTACCCTGTGACAGTTTTCGAAGTGGAGGTGGTAACCATTTTCGCCTGAAATCCATGTTAAAAAAAACATAAAATCAGAATAAAAAAAAGTGTAGTTGTATAGGCCAGTTTTCGCTCTTGCAAACCAGGGCACGTGTTTATGAATAGTTCTTTTGACAATTAATTAAATTTAAACTGCTGAATGCCAGCTACAAAGTGACTTTTGATGCTTTCTTTATAGTTTGTATGCATTATTCAAAAAATACATTATATTTGAAACTATATTTTTTATGAGGCGTTTTGGTAGACGGAGCAAACATAAAAAGAGCAACAGAAAAAAGCGTTACATGTTTTTATCTATGCTTCGATAATCATGCTGAATGTTAAGAAAAATGTCATCTTTGGCATATGACTCGAACCTGCGATCCTTATCTATAGCCGATGGTATCTTTAATGGTTAGTCGATCTGATCGAGAACTCTTTCTAGTCTTGTTTGATTAGTAATTTTATGTATAAAAACTTGGTTAAATAGTATATTGTGTGGCAAGGGGTGAAACAAGACGATTTCTGACTAGGGCGTGAGTTGACTGCCCGAGCGAAGCGAGGGCTGTCATCGCCCTGGTCAGAAATCGTCTTTGTTTCAACCCGTGCCACACACTATATTTTTCATATGACATGCATTGAAACAGCGAGTTTTGATCTCGAAGTAAGACTATTTCAGACCAATGCAACTGTCAGTCAGAAACATTCTGACAGACTTGAAATAATGACATTTGTTTCTGAAGAAACAACTGTCAGTTTCTGACTGAAAGTTGCGTTGGTCTGAGATTGTCTTGGTTCGACTGGTAAAACAGGGATCAAAACCAGCTGTTTCAATGCATGTGATATGAAAAATAACTTATATAGTGTTCGATAGTTCTTCTCTTAGTGAATCTGAATACAAACTTGGATTAGATAAACTATACAAAGCACTGTTTTGTGGTTGTATATAAATCCAGTTCTGACATCATGTAACTTTATTTAACACAATGATCTAAAATGGTATAAGCGAACTAGGAATTTTTCTCTAATTTAATTACATCTTGTTTTACTTATTTACAAAAAAAACATTTTTCCATAATGGTCGGTATACTCATAACAGAAATATTGGGAAATGACTTCCTTTATCATTAAAAATAGACATTACTGTATGATAAATATGGTTTATTTAGTTTACAAAATTCATATTATCGTTTTTAAATATTTACTCAATCGGGTTGCAATTCCCTTTCTTAAAAGTCTATGTTTACTTTTCAGTATAATGGAAATTCCGTATATTCATTAATAATAACACTAACAAGAAAAAATGGATGATTCTAGAATAAATACCATTATTTCGGTCAAGTTAAATCACTGAAACGGTAAGTTTTTCATAAAAATACCTCAGAGAAAAATTGTAGAACATAAAATTATTTATAACAAAGTTAGCTTTACTTTTTTTCCTAAAGGCCACCGTTCCCGAGATATAACGATTAAAAAAGTTGTAATCGTCATAATTTGCACACTTTTCCACTTCTTCCCTGGGGTACTGTAGTTAGCCCGTTTTTAACGTAGTTTCCCCAGAAGCCATATTTCCACAAGTCTGTTCTGATTCTTTTTTAAAATAAAGCTATTGCATAATTAACAGATTAAGCCAGGAGTGGAAATGATAAACTCGATGGAAATTAAAAAACAAGTAAAGAAATTTATTCCTCTAACTCAATAACTTCAAATCCTTCTTCTTGTTGTACTTCATCTTGATCTCCTTTGTATTCTTCTTTGTCTTCTTCTTCTTCGTATTCTTCTTTGTCTTTTTCTTCGTATTCTTCGTCTTCTACTTGGTCTATTTCTTGTTTTTTTTTCTTTTTGCTCATCTTCTTAATATTTTTCTTTTTCTCTTTGATCTTCTTCTTTTTCTTCATGCAAGGTGTAAATAAATTATGTCAATAGCGGTGTGTCGCATGTCTGCTCGTTGTTATCTAACGAATTCTTTGATGTTGGTGATTCAACATTAGAACTCCACAGACCTTGACAATTCTTACTTGTTAGAAAACAATACAGTCCAAATTTTTTGCAACCATATTTAGCACTGTACATTTGCAACAAATCTTTTTTTTGTTATATTACCAGGTTTAACTGTTGCTTGGTTATCAACTAAACCGAAAAGACTGGGATCGGAAGTAGGTCAACAAATACATTAACATTAGATTCAATTCAGACTTTACTCCTCACCTGCGCCAAAATCTCACTAGATCTTTGTTTCCTTGTTTCATGTAAATTGTGGTTTAGTTATTATCCACGAGAGTTGCGCAAGTCCGAAAATCGCGACACCTATTTCCAATTGCTCGTCCTTTTTGATGTCGAAGTTCGGCCAATAAGCATTTAATTGTTAATTTAGAGCAAACTTTCTTTGTAATACAAGCTACATCATATCCGACAAAGAGGTCCAACGGAAATTCCGACATTCAGTCTATTATTGAAGTTCCGAGAATTGTATGATTAATAATTTCACCTATTGTGACCGTGCCTTTATCGTTGAGAATTACTTAGTTTAAGAGTTGTAGTTCAAAAATTTGCCGTGAGCGGCTTTGTAGTAAAATTATCGACATTTTCTAGTGGTGATTAATAATTCTCGTTCTTTTACGAGTTCGTACGTAAATCAATCTGGTTCTTTTGTCTTTAACCTTTTCGAAATACAATTAAGTCGATTGTAATGATGTTTGCTTTGATTATTTTATTTATTTTTATTATTTATCAAACTCAGAAGTGATTTTTACAAGTGCTTTAAGGATTAATTTACTCTTATTAAAGTGGAAAAATCTAATTTGGCTAGAAACTGATTCTATTTTATTGTAAATTCGATAAGGGATTGATTTTCGATTATTCGTTTCTATCAAGGGTACTTCCAAATTTATTCGAAGGGGTCCACCCGAGTTACTGAACTATAGCTAGATTGGATAAGCTCCAGCCATGTTTTGGAGGAAAAGGAAAACCAATGTTAAGACATTTCTTCCCAAATTTTTGAATTTGGAAGAAAAAATCATCCTTATAGAATAGATACCATACAAATCAGTCATTCAAGGGTTTCAGAAGAGATAAGAGATAAAGATATTAATAATTAATTCTTGAATTAAGATAATTAATCTTCTTTGATTTTCGAGAGGACGGAAGCCTGTCGGAACACTACACAAACTATTACGAGCAAAGAACATCTCTAGAGAGGCAAAATTGAGACTATATCAAACAGTGATACAGTCCACGGTCTTTTACGGAAGCGAAACATGTATTATGAACAAAAGTCATGAAAATATGCTGAACATCTGGGAGCGGAGTGTCTTAAGGAAGATATAAGGGGGAATAAAAGATGATGAAAACGTTTGAAGGAGACGAACAAATGCGGAAATCAGAGAGCTGTACCGGAAACCAGAAATTAGCTGGATCGTTAGAACAAAGCTACTTGTATGGTTAAGGCACTATAAACATAGGTATTATCATCAGCCATGTTTAGTCCAATGTCAACCACAAAACCAGAGATAATAGAATAGATGTGTTGATGCCTATTATAAAGTTGGCAACAAGTTCCGACATCAGCGCACTTTAAAACTTAACTTCTATACCCTTTTTATGCTTTAAGTACCTGAAATTTATTTTAAACTAAAACCACTTATAGTACTTACTTTGTCATTATACCGTTATAAGTACTTTTTCGCTCTTCTGCTACCAGCTCGTTTAGTTTCCATTTTCACCGCTATAAAATACGATTGCACGTCTGTTTAATTTGTCTATGGTCTAGCACGTGAACTGAGTGACATTTGACAAAAAATGGCTGATGATAATACCTATATCTATAGTGCCTTAGTATGGTTAGGCCATCTTGCGAGAATGGCTGACGGAAGGTGCGCAAAAGACTCGCTGCTGATAGGGGAAGGAAAGAAGAGAAAAGAACGACCACGAAAAAAGTGGTTAGAAGCGTGTAAGGAAGACCTAGAAACAATCGGAATAGCAAATTGGAGAACAGTGGCCATGGACAGAAGAAAGTGGAGGAAAACAGTTGAGTAATTCCAAGCCATGGGCCTTTAAGACCTGTTGAGCTTTCAATAATTTTTTATTTAATTAATTTGAAATGATTGACTTTGTAATAAATCTTTTAAAACAGGTGTTTGAGTATAAATTGTGAAGTTTGTACTTTGGCGCCCTTATTTACATGTTTGGAGGAGACTGGTATACTCTTAAAAGGTAATTCAGGACTTAGTGAGCTAGCTAGGGAAATAACGCCTTTTAGGACGTTTTAACGTTACAGGTTTGAAAAGGAATGTAGAAAATTTGATGATGAATTGATTAGTAAATCCACTATTTGGATGGTATTAGACAGATCATTGAAAATTCACATATTAATTTGTGGAGTTTGTACTTGGCACCCATAATTACATGTTTGGAAAAGTTTGGTAATACTCTTAAAACGTAATCCATGACCTATATTTTGAGCTAGTAAGGGAAACAACGCTAATTGGGAAGATCAGACATCACATAATGAAAAAGAAGAAAACGATCAAGAAGAATAACAACTTTAAGAAATATTAAAAGGTTATGATCATACATATAAACTTCTCTACTTTTTTAAATTCCATCGTTTTTATCATTAATGGGAATAGATCTAATGGGAAAACTACGTTTAAAAAACCGCGCCAAGAGCAGTACCCAAAGATGATGTCTTTTTTAATCGTTATATTTTGGAAACAGTGGCTCTTAAGAATAAAAATTATTAATTTTATGATCTACATACAACTTTTGTCTGTGATAATTGTATGAAAAAACTTGACCTTGGAACTAAATTAAAGTTTCCAAGTACAGGAATGATGGGTAATTTTGAAATTGTTAATTATGTTTTGATCAATTTTACTTATTTTCAGATTGATGTAAATTTATGTACCTTTGATTGTCTAATTTGACCAGATTACAAAGGAAGTGTATCATTATTATATTTTTTTGCGTGTTACAATAGTTTCTAAATTTACATATATAATATAACAACTTCCTCTTATTATTCTTAGTTATTATTAAAAACCTATACATAAAATAATTACAATGAACACAATAATAATTCTAACCGTATATAGATACCGTGACTTTTCAATAGGTGTAGGTAAATTTCAAGGTGACTTTATAACAAATAAAATATCTTACTTTTTATCTGATAAATCAGTCCAACTGCCTTCACACTGTTTTCTAAATTTTTTACAACTGCACAAATCCCGAAAAAAACCTTTCAATCTGGCCATAACTTTTTTAACAAACAATATTACATATTTTTCTTTGATAGACGTGATTCTACGTTTTTCACAGTCTTGACATCAAAATTTTTTACTTATCTTAAATCAACAACCAGATAAGATATGATTTTAAAAGAATTCAAAAATATAAATGTCAGGTAAGATTCATATACGAGGATAAGAGGAGATATTTCTAGACTAATACAACGGGAGGTATTAGACAGAAATTCAACCACGATTTTTAGAATAGAAGATCCTTACAATTCACGGAAAAATCCTAGGGTGTCCTTGGATATTTTCCTGTTAATTCTCATGTAGAAAAAATTGGGTGTTGCAACGAAAATCTCAGCCCTACCATCAATTTTATAAAAAAAAATCTTGGGCAGATATATATTGATATGGATTTTCCTCGGGAGCTCACTCTTTCGTTGACTTGCCGGGACTGTGGATCACCCCTAAGGAAATGGGTTGCTAAGATTAGGAGTTCTGAATTTAGTTTTGTAAGATGTATCAGTCACACAGCAAAACATTGACGCGGTTCGTCAGCTAATTAAGGATGACAGCTGTGTAACATAAGAGGAGGCATCTTTGTACATTTCAAAGACCTCGATCCAAAAGATCCTACATGAAGAACTGGGTGTTACGAAATTGGTTTCCCGTTGGATTCCCCATTTGCTCACAGAACAGCAAAAAGCGGTGCGCTTCAATTGGTGTCGACAAACATTGGAACGGTTCAACAAAGGAAGCTCAAAAGAAGTTTATAGTAATGTTAGTGGCGATCAATCCTGGATTGACTCCTACGAACCGCAAATTAAACGCCAATCTGCTATGTGGGTGTTTCACAATGAAAAAACAACAAATCTGTTTTCCCAGTGTGTAAAAAAATGGTCGCTTTTGGTTCAATATCTGGTCATGTGGCAACAATTGCTATAGAAGATTGAATAACGGTTACTTCCGATTGGTAAATAAACGTATGGTTACCAAAAGTTATCGTGAAACTCCAACAAAGCAACACACAATGGTGAATCATCCTACATCAGAACAATGGTGCTCACACTGCCCAAAAGACAATCGAGATATTGGAGCTTCAAAACATCGAATTGTTAGACCATCCACCTTATAGTCCCGACCTTAGTCCCAACGACTTCTTCACGTTTCCAAGGATCAAGACAAGGCAGCGATTTCAGTCACCAGAAGAAGCTTTATAACAGCGATTTTGCAGGTGTCAGCTAAAGACTGGAATAAATGTATCCATCTTGGTGGGACACATTTTGAAAAGCAATAAAGTAGGTATTTATATTCTTTGTCTTTATGGCTATATGCAAAACTAAAAAAAGGACCATCGTATAATAAGTATACTATTTAAAATAAATAAAACATTGAGTAGGAGCAAACAAAAAAAAAGAAGCCGGATCTAGGAAGTAGAGGAGCATAATGAGACAACAAGTCAAGGAGCAAAAAGAATACCAGCAAAGGCAAATCTGTAAATAGTGAAGTTAAGCTTCCACACTAGAGCCTTAGATCCCTGTTTAGTAAATAAGGTGTATGTTTAAATTGTGAAGTTGAGCCATCACATTAGAGCTTCATAGAACAGAAGGTTTTTCTTCGTTAGATCTGTTCTCAATTCCTTAGTTTAATTTTCTGACTTCAATTGATCCAAGAGGTTAAAGTGCCTATAATGCTGCGTTAGGAGTTTATCTTTTTCTAGGTAATTATCCAATAAGATCCCCTTTGGAAACACAAGAAAACGTAGCTATGACCTTTTCTGCAGATATACAGCTGTTCGATTTCTTTGGCGTTTTATTTTCCCTTACTTGTCCACTGTTTGGAATGCCGGCAATCTCAGCTGCCTCGGTCAATGTCAATCGACGATTATACAGGGTGGCTGAGACCAAGTGTTACCAAATGTAATTTTTTTTTTAGTTTTAATTATTTATTAATGAAATTTTGTGGAATATGTTAAAAACAAATTAAATTTTATGAAAAACATGTAACTGCTCGATATGACCTCCTTTGGCTCTGATTAATCGATCCAGTCTTCCATATAAAGCATTGAGTGTTAACCGAACGTGCGCTTGTGGAAGTTTATTCCATTCTCGAACAAGAGCTAACTTCAACGCATCAACACTTTCGTATTTTTTAGTGGACACCTTACTCTCCAAAATAGACCATATGGAGAAATTGAGGAGATTCAAGTCCGATGAATATGGTGGCCATTCTTTCGACGAAATTAGCCACGGAACACAATTTTGTAAAAACTGCTGTGTCCCTTGAGCTTTGTGTGACAGTGTTGGAATATCAAAGTGTTGGTGCCCATTTAAGGATCCTTTGGCGGTACACCTCTTGATTTACCTTCACTCCCTGTTCGATGAAAACCAGAGGAGGGCATCCATCAGCAGTCACTGCAGCCCAAACCATAACAGAAGCTGGTGATTGTTTGCGCATGGCAACTCTTGCATCCAAATTATCGTTGAACTTGTGCTCTAACCAAACACCATTATTTTGTTTATTCAAATTCAAATGATGAAATTTTTCTCATCAAAAAAGACAATTTTTGGAATCTCATCACTTTCAGCCAAGGTTTTCAATGCTCGTGTTCTATCAAGTCTAACTTTTTTTGTGCCTCCGTAAGATCTTAAACTTTTTGTATCTTGTAGGGCTTCAAGCTTCAAGTGTAGTTTATTTTTCAATATGGTTTGATTGCTGTATCGTAAAACATGCAGACGTGCTGCTAATTGATTGGCACTTTGATTGATTTCGTTGGATTCGTTTCTTAACCTTTTGATGTTGATCTCTTTTTAGGACCGCCTCTGTTGCGTTTAGCGATGCAACCAGTTTTGTTGTATCGAGTTATGGTTCGGTACACAAACATTTTATTCACATTCAAATGCTGTAACTGACGAACTATTGCTGTTTGTGAATTTCCAGCCAAATACAGTGCAATTACACTATTACGTTTGCATTCCATTACGATTTTTTTATGAAGATATTAATTTAGAACAATTATTTTTTGACCACATGTAAACAACTAACTAAACTGCAACCTGTCAGAAAATTGACGCGCGAAAATGAGAACTACAGAAATGACAGCAGAGTGAAGCTAGTAACGTTAAGTCTCAGTATTATCGAATAGCATTCAAATATTACAATTTTACTGAGTAAAAATTTATAAAATTTAATAAAATATATATAAAATTTATTAAAAAAAAACATTGAACAAATAAAAAAATACTATCAATATAAACAGATTAAAACCGGAAAAAGTAAAAAAAGGTACTTAGAAAACAAAACCTATTCATGCATTTTATCGTATCGTGCCGGATTTTAGTTAATTACATTTTCAACCTACTGGCGTCGTTTTCCCAATATTCTAATTAATATACCGACAACCTGTAGCTCACTAACAAAGCGACAACGCTATTATGTGTATCCACCGAAGACAAATAGGATTGTTAACAAACACCACGTATTGTTAAATATTGTACAATAAAGAAAAACATAATAAATTCCTTTTATTGAAAATTGATGAAAATTAGAAATAATCGTATGAAAATTTTAAAATATTAGTAACAAATAAATTATATCTATTTTTTTATAAAATAATCCGGCTCAAAGAACCACATTGATGTATATCATTATATACAAAAAAATAGAGCCTCATATTTATTCATTACAACGTAATTGTTACGGTGGCAAATAAATTCTCATTAAAAATTTAATACAAACTAATAATACCTGTCATTATTTTTCATTTTATAACCAGAACAAAACTAGACAAACTAACAAAATTTCTCGACACAAATAAAAAAAACGATTACTTTGAACGACACTAAGTTGTCTGGGCCTCTTTCTAATTAAAAACTCATTAACACGTAGTCATGGTAACAAATATTCATTAAGTAGTTAATAGTGTATAAGTATATAATTGAATATAAAGTAGATTTTAAGGAACTGATAAATTTATGGGAAACTATATTATTTAACTAGAAATCTTATCTGAGAAGTATCGTTGTTCTTAAAGCTTAAAATGATATTTAATCTACATAAATTATAAGAACTTACCCACTAAATCCTCTCCTTTTATTTACAGGAGAAGATGTATTCACTGTTGAAGAATTGTCATTTTGAAGCGTTGTTTCTGTAACAACATAAACATCAATTAATAAATCTATATTTTTAAATAAGCATTCGTGTATGAATTTCGGAAACCGCTCCAACGATTAGCATAAATTTTAGTACTCAGGGGTTTATGGGACGATAAATCGATCTAGGTAGCTTTCATTTTAAAAAAACGTCGGTTTATTCGTGTTTTCAGACAATAAAAACTGCTACAATAAATCGATTAGTATATTACACACAAGGGCAGAAAGTTTGAGATTCCTGCACTGCGCGCCATGGCGCGCAGTACAGGGCTCTCAAACTTTCTGCCCATGTAGTGTATACTATTTTTCTTTCTACTATGCCGAAAGTACGAACGAAATTGCCTTCTGTGTTAAAAGGTATTGAAGCCTGCCCGACATTTGCAGTGACAGTGACATCAGTGCACGAATAATTTCTTTCGGCCCGCTGTCTACGCGACATTATCGCAGCATAAAAGTTAGGCTTTCTGCCGTAGTATTGAAGCCGGAAGAACGTACTTTCGGCATAGTACAAAGAAATATTATATTACACTACAAGGGCAGAAACTGGCAATATGGCGCGCAGTGCAGGGCTCTCAAACTTTCTGCTCATGTAGTGTATACTGTTTTTCTTTGTACTATGCCGAAAGTACGAAAGAAATTGCCTTCTGTGTTAAATGATATTGATGCTTGGCCCGACATTTGCAGTGACAGTGTCGTCAGTGCACGAATAATTTCTTTCGGCCCACTGCGCTGTCTGCGCGACATTATCGCGGCATAAAAAATTGGCTTTCTGTCGCAATATTGAAGCCGGAACGACGTACTTGCGGCATAGTACAAAGAAAAAAATACTACTCATCCTGACATCTATCGGCAAGTAGTAATACTCTTCTCAAGAATACCATAAAGAAAATCGTCATCAAACACTAACAGTAGAATTATTTCAAGAAAATTTTAATGAAATGATAATAATTATAAAAGCCTTAGATAAGAGTGCCTTGTCTAGTTAAGAGACTCATCAATATGAATTCCAAAAAAGCGCACATTTTCATTGCGTACTTTTAAAAATAGTTTGATATAGCAACCCTTAACTGATTTACCTCTTTCTGCCAATTGTAAACTCTCACTAATTGTGTGTTATCCACATTAAAAAACAAATCCAAACTATTACAGTAACTGTTAATTCCTTGAAGGACACTCGAAGTTTTTGGAGTTTACTCCTTAAGAAACGATATACAAGGCGCCTGGTATGAAAAAAAATATGGGTAGTAAAATCGAGTGAAAGCGTTATGCGTTACGCGTTACGTTGAGAAGTGTTACACGCAGGCGCAGTGCTTTTCCCAAACATCTTATACTGAACGCATAGAGAAAGCACTTCTTGAATTTTTTCTTTTATTAAGTCAACATTGTTTGCTGAAAAAAGTATGGAAAAATAATTTGCGTAAGCTACATAGTTGTTCCTACCAATTACTGTGTCTGCCCCATTAACATAAAGAATAAATAGTATGGGTCCCAAGACAGACCCCTGTGGCACACCCATGCTTTGGGTTATCGCTTGTTCCAAGTAAAGTAAGTAGAGGTATTGGATTACCTCGTGGCGGCTACGTCATATTTTGCGCGCAGGCCAAAGTCCGAGGTAAATCGACAAGAGTTGTATAAGTGAATAGTGAAAACATGGGTTTTAAGATGCTTGCTAAACTTGACTTAAAGAAAGCATAAAGCTCTTATGATATGATTTAGATGTTTCACGAGTAAAGCTCGGTCATCTAGGTATATTGGTGCTTATTTATTTGAGTTTTATATTCTGGCGGACAAGCTTTTTTTAAGTATAACAACATAGTTTCCAGATTTATTTAAGAATGAATCGAAAACAAAATAGTGATTCATAATTCAAAAATTTGTGTTTTGAAAGATTGGTTAAATCCAAAAGGGAGACGCGAAGCGTAGACTATCGCGGAGCTACCCGAAGTTGGCTCAATGATCTATTTTTTGTGTGAATCTGAGATTCTAGAAGATAAGGAATTTTGTTGTACAGTCTACCCTCTTGTTTTCTGGAATATCGTAATCTGATGGGACCCAAACAATTGTTCCATTATTAAGTCCCACCAAAGTACTTTATAAGATCGGCTTGTGAGTATATTCGGATCTCTGTCCATCTGACCAACTGTTACTCCTTTCGTGTTCACTATAAATATTTAAAGGAAGATCACATGGTCATGAAATTTTGTATATAGAATCCTCGTGTCATGGGTAAGAACTCTATTGATTTTGGTCCAGATCGGGTAAACCTAACGGTAAAGTTTTAAGTGTTTTTCGAAACTTGTGTATTTGATTCATATTTTACTTCGTTTGTGTGTGCTATAACTTTTGAACAGGAGATCACAGTCATGAAATTTAGTATATAGAATCTTCATGCCATCAAAGAGATCCCTAGTGATTTTGACCTAGATCGGATAACCTTAACGGTAAAATTTTAACGGTTTTCCGAAACTCGTGTGAATATAATCCGATGATATGACTGAATGGCAAATAGAATACCCATATATTACCAAATAATGGAAGGACTGAGTCTAAATTGTTTTTTTTTATAGTTTAAACCCAGTTTTAATCTGACTAGTCGGAAAACAAACAGTTTTATTATCCTTCTTGGGACCATCGGTATAGTTAATTTTGTCAAATTCTGATTTTCAAGATCTTTTATGTTTAGGATATTAACATAGTAAAATATTAAACTTAGTAAAGTTTCCTTTCTATGGGGAGTATAGCTCGAAATTAACAGAAAATGTAAACATCAGAAAATTTTTCTTTTGTATAAAAGCTTGTGAATAACTAACTTTAATTAAGTTCAAATTCTATTACCACATAAAGTTTTATTAGTTCTCTTAATAAAGGTTTTATACTCTTTTATAAAACAATTTTAAACAATGTTTTACTGGTTTGTTTACTTCCTAAAGAGATTTTTGTAAGTTAATTTGCATTAATTGCAGTAATTGCTTTTCTTTGTGTTACAATATAATCAACAGTTTCTTTTATTACTTTGTAATTAATTGTTTCATATCATGTTATACTTATTACGGATCTAGAAATGAAGACATTAATAAATCAATAGTATTTTGCCATTCGAAAGGAATTTACTAGATACACGGTATTAATTAGTAATTAGAAGGACAAAAAGCACTTGTCAACGTGAAATCTCCGGAGAATTCATTACATAAATCTCATTATTAATAATGTATGATCACTTTAACTCGATCAAGAATGTTAATAATTTCTTCTTGTTGCATTCCTTAAAGGCATTTTACTCGTAACATTTATTCTAAAGGAAACTAACACAAGATTAATTTACAAGTGCACGTGGCGGTTTCATTTTTTTTACGACGCGTGAGCTATTTTTTTGTAGCAATAAACTTATTATTAAAACTAATTTACGAATAAATTATAGAAGCAGTCATTTATAGCCAAGGTGAGAAAAATTATTTGACTGATTGTCAAATTTTTTGAAATTTATCTTATACAGAGCCAAAAAGGAAACAATAAATTTCCGAAAGCTTGATACGCAGTCAACAAGTTTTTCTCACCTTAGTCATTAATGACTGCATTTTCGATTCAATTTCTTCTCAGTTTATTTTATTGAACAGTTACAAATTTGATAGTGAAAAGTTCACTTATTGTAGGTAAACATACCAGGAGTGTAAGTTGAAGTTTGCCGGTTTGTACAGTAGGTGTCGCTAGCAGGATGTAGGCATTTCTATGATTTGTGCACGAAGTAGGTATAGATATAGTATTTTTCAACAAAATTGGTTGAGAGTTAATGGCAAAGACAGTCCACCCTATTGAGATGGGCAATAAACAAGCAGGAATATACAGCCGTTTCAACCTTAAACACACTTATCTATGATAATATTACTGAAAGGGTCGGACTGTGAAAGTTTATGTCTATTAATTCTTGGTTGATTTTGTATTAATTTGAGGAGAAATTTATAATCTAGTAATGAACAAAAAGTAAGATTAGGGTTAAAATTTCGAAGAGATAATAGGTCAAAGATCCCCAACTAAAGAAGTAAATAGATGTTATTATGCCACAAAGAAGCTACAGAGAATATTTAAACAGAATTTAGAATTTTTAGAATTAATACAAAGATAACATACGACATATTATTAAAGTCTTGTTTTTCTTAGAACAACAATCCTTTTAAAATAACAAAATAGTTACTACACTAAATATATAATTTTTAGTCCGGCCCTTATCGATAATCTGTTATAGTTTAACTAATATTAATGTGAAAACATAAATACGCCCTTTAACCCCAACAAAGGAACCGACTTTCGAATCTAGGTTGTCAGATATATTTGCGAATATTCCTAAGTTTATATATTTTGAAAATTTTCTCTCTACTTTACTATTCAATTGTTCGTCAATGACTCTTAGAAAGATAATATAAAAATATTCTTACAAAATATATACTTAAATTAATTAACTAGGTTCTTCATATTTAAACAGTTTTTACTTCTAATGATATCAATTTTGTATATATTACTTATACTTAAAGAAATTTTTAAATACCGGCAACATTGTGCATGTACTGTCCGGTTTTTTAAGTCGGTTCGTAACGCATTGATCTTAACGCAAACAAATGCCGACGGTGCGCTTTTTATCAAACGAAACTTCAAAGAGGAAAATTGCAAAATGCGACAACAGTCAAATACCGCCAATAGTCTCCTTCCCCATTACAGTACACAGTAGCGTGATTGATTTTTTATATTAGATATATTATATATTACGGTGGCTTGGTAGTACTTAATATAGTAAGAATTTCTCGTTTAAATATATAAGATAATAACTACGCCACCTTACGGTGGCGTTATATTATTTGACTTAGAAAGGTATTTTTTTTAGACTTTATTTTTTTCGCATTTTTTCTGTTTTTAATTTTCCACTTTCTCTTAGTTTTTCGTTTATTTATTTATTTATTTATTTATTTATTTATTTATTTATTTATGAATCGAAATTCAACACTATCTATTGGGTTTTCTTACAATTCAGTAATTGTTATGGACAATGTGTCGTATCATTTCCGCATATTAAACAAAATACCTAATAACACAAAAAAAGAATGAAATTTTAAGACTTATGGCAATCAAAAATATCGATGTTCCTAAAAAGGTTCCAGTAAAGAAGGAATTAATAAGAATGATCAAAAGTCAGAATTTTAAAAATGAATACGTCATTGACACCATTTGCAGCAGGCATGGTCATACCCTTTTGCGTTTACCTCCTTACTACTGTATTTTTAATCCAATCGAAATGGTTTGGAGTACTGTAAAGAAACGTTTACGAAAATATAATCAGTCACCAACCTTAAGCGCAGTTGTTCTTGATAATATTCGAGAGGTAATTACTGGCTTTAATAGCGATGTATGGAAAAATTGCGAAACACATGTTATAAAAATATAAAAGGAATATCCTGTTTTACCGCCAATAGCACCATTAGTAATTCAACCTGGAAACGATTCTACTTTAGAAGACTTTGACAATTCTTGTTAGTCATTCCAACCAATTTCCTTTACAGCTATCGTGATGTATCTTGAAAACTTGTTTTCAAAAACAAACTAATTTTATATTCTTACTAACATACCCAACCCTTTCCTTTCCAGGCAAGGAAGGCTCATCCCTCCTCGTGTTCCTTGCTGGACAGACAATCTTTTAAGATTGTCAGACAAAATGAGTATTATTTGTAATGTTATGTACTATTTGAATAATGAGTCAAATGTTCTTATTAATAACTAAAATTAACAAGTTTTAATTTGAAAGAATTAATTTGTTATTTGACAATTTTCAAATTGATACAAAATTTACAAATATACAAAAACCGTTTTTCTTTTGAAATTTAAAACAAAAATTAATAAAAATTTATGAACCCTTTTTATTTAATTCCACGCCAATGGACGGAAATGTCATCAAAAGCACTTAAAAACCGCCAAAGAGCACAAAATTTCACATTTAGATTGGATAAACTATACCTGCTTATTTATTGCCCATCACAATAGGGAGGACTTGAGTAGTTTATTCTGTGCCATTAACTTCACAACCAATTTTGTTGAAAACTACTATACCAGGAGTACGAATAATATAGACTTTTCCATAATATTTCATGTACACATTAATAAACCCAGATCATAGTTCTATTTTTTTTCCACTGGCTGCGCAAGTATTCAGGACATACCAATTATTATTGTTAATGTTGCGAATGTTGAACTTAATTAAATTAATTAGCTTATTTAAAATTAGTTGTTTTATTAAAAAAATGGAAGGGGTTGTGCTGTTCATAATTGTCTTAGTAGCCAAAAGGCAAGTGAGAATGTAGAAAAAGTTTCTTTATTCAAAACACCAATCTCTATTAAAAAAAAATTATTGGTTTATAAGGATTTAAACAAGTACATCTTAAAGAATGGCGCAGTCTACCGGCAAAATATCTGTCCCCTAAATTGAGACTATTCGTTCAACATAATGTTCAGACTCCTGATATCTATCCTGGATTTGTTATCTACACGATTGTTTTCTATTGACATTAACCTCCAAAAACATCCAAGTTAAAATAATAGCGTCATAGTAGTTTATATCAATGAATATGTCGGGTTTCGTTCCAAATGAAGAGCATTTGCGGCATTTGTTGATGTTCTTATTTCATCAAAAGAAAAAAGCAGCTGAAACACATCGTTTGCTAGTAAAAACTTATGGTGAAGATGCTCCAGTGATTAGAACATGTGAGACATGGTTTTGTCAATTTAAAAGTGGAGAAGTGGAAAAACAATGAACATCCTGGTGCAGCGAAAACGTTTGAAGACGAGGATTTGCAGGTGTTGTTGGATGAAGACCCAACCCAATCAAAACAAATATTGGCAGAAAAACTTAATGGGTCCGAGTATCAATTTGCCAACCTTTAAAATCCTTGCGAAAAATCCAGAAGTATCGTAAATGGGCGCCACACGCATTGAACGACAGGCAAATGGAACATCGAAAAACCATTTGTAAAATGCTGCTCGAAAGGAAGTCTTTTTGCATCGGATTATCACCGATGACGAGAAATGGATTTTTTTGAGAAACCGAAGTGAAAAAGATTATGGCTTTCACATGGTGAAGCCACCCCATCCACTGCAAAGCCCAATCGCTTTGGTCGTAAAACAATGCTCTGTGTTTGGTGGGACCAGGATGGTGTGGTGTACCATGAACTATTAAAACCTGATGAAACGGCAAATACGGATCGCTACCGAGAACAAATGATCATTTGAATCATGCATTGACCGAAAACGACCGGAATGGTCCCGAAGCCATGGCAAAGTTATTTTGCAACATGACAACATGACACATTAAAAACAATTAATTGGGAAATATTACCGCACCCTTCGTACTCTTCAGACCTCGCCCCTTCAGACTTTCACCTTTTCGCATCGATGGCGCACTCACTTGCAGAGTAGAACTTCGTCAATTTTGAAGAAGTTAAAAAATGGCTTGTCGAATGGTTTTCCTCGAAAGAAAAGATTCGTTCTTGATGTCTGGTACTGAACAGAATAAAGGTGCATGGAGTGGCACGTCGCGTTGCTCTGGCTGGTCTGGCAAGTGTAGAGGCACTATAGAGCGAAGTTCTTCTGAGCAAAATCCGTTTAAGTATCGGTACAACAGAGAAAGATCAGACACTGCTCTTCGGTGGGACAATGGGGCTAGATTTTCGGTGATACTGGTGTCGTTTATTAGTCGAACTGCTCTTCTGTGTATTGCATCAAGAACTATGAGTCTTGACGGAGCCGCCGATCCCCATACATGCGAGCAGTATTCAAGATTAGGTCTTATTTGGGCTTTGTAAAGAGTTGTAAAGAGTTGGATGGAGAGAAATATTTCCGTGCTCTAAAAAGAAAGCCTAACTTCTTTCTTGTTGCAGTTGCTATGGATGCAATATGTTCGTTTCAGATTGTTTACTACTGTCTGATCGTTCATTGTGATGGATGAGTCGTATGTTTGCCTCTTGATGGATAGGCAACATGTCTTTGTCTTGGAAACATTGAAATTAACAATATTCTTTCCTCCCTACTCGTCTACAATACTCAAATCTTGATTGAGAGAAGCCGGTTGTGGATCTTCTGTCCTCTTCCAGAATATCTAGGGACATGGGACGGTTATTAGTGGCTTCTACTAGATCATTAATGTGTAAAAGGAATAAAGTAGGAGCTGGAGTGGATTCTTGAAAAAGTCCAGCGTTGATCTTGTAGAGGTTGGAGGAATGTCCATCTACGGCAACTTTGATGTGCCTGTTGAAGAGAAAGTTGGATATCCATCTGCAAAGGTTTGGCGAGAGTCCGTATGAGGGCAGTTTGTTCAAGAGAGTTGCATGCCACTCTTGATCAAATGCTTTTGAGATGTCTAGCGATACTATTTGAGTCTACTGGGTGTCTAGAGAGTTATATCAATTAATTTACAGCGCTGTCTATTAAGAATTCTTAGAGTAAAACAGTAAATACAGAAATATGTGGCCAAATAGTAAATCTAAACCATTCTGGAATCCATTTGAACATACACAGAAAATTTCATCAAAATCGATTCCGCCGTTTAGGAGTTCAATGACAAAAAAACGCACATATAATGATATATCTTAATATATAATGAAACTCTTATTTCTATCCTTAGAGAGGCGAAAAAAAAAACTGTTTAACTAATGCATTCTCATTAGTTGTTTCTAATTGAACAAAGCTGAAAATTGAAAATTGTGCGACATCAAAATATTTGGCACCAACCATCTGGATTCGATCCGAGTGTAACTTTCTTTCATTGTTTTGATACTATTATAAGATGGCATGTTTATTACGTGATGGTATATTTAAAATAATATTAAGAGCGATCAAAATAGATTTGAATGAAACGACATATACGTATAGATGCAAAAACAAGGTTACGTTAAAATATAATCAAGTATAAAATCATATTCGTATTGATTTTAATAAATCTTTCAGTAAATTGATAAATTGATTCAATAATTCAAGGTTTACTAAAAGATGGAAATTTTTGATAAGCATTAAAATTATTAAAAATTTTGTTTATAGAACTGTTCTATTGAATTGCGCCCCCTGAACGATTGTAGGTCATACATTTGATTAAAATGTACGCATTACCTAAATGATTTATGATGATTATAAGTGATTGAAGTGATTCAAGTAGTTATCGATTCAATATGGTGAACGTATTATTTGAAAATCGATCGATTCGCGACAGATTGGAAAAATACAAGATGGCGAATTACAAATCCAAAGACAGCAAAATTCAAGATCGCGAATCCAAAATGGTGAACGTATTTTTTTATAATCCACCGATTTGAGTAAGTTTTAAGCTTGCTGATCCAATGACAGATTAGCAAAATTCAAAATGCCGGTAGTATTTTGACGTTCCTGATTAGGATCCGAGGACAAATTAACAAAAATTAAGATGGCGAATCCAACATAGCTGACGTATTTTTTTGAAAATTCCCCAAATCGCACAAAATTTGGTATACGGTGATTTTTGAGATCTTTGATTACATACATATTAGCAAAACTCAAGATGGAAGATCTAAGATGTCTGACCGATTCACATCAAGTTTTGCATACGTGGGTTTTTGATGTTTTCCAAGGACAGATTAGTAAAATTCAACGATTCGCACCGAATTTGATATACATTGGTTCTTGAGATTGTTGATTACAAACAGTTTAGCAAAATTAAAGATTGAGGATCTAAGATGGCTGAAGTTTTTTTTTTGAAAATCTACCGATTTCAACCAAATTTTGCATACAGGAGTTTTTGACGTTCCTGAGGAATCTGAGGACAGTTTAGCAAAAACCAAGATGGCTGACGTATTTTTTGAAAATTCCCTGATTTGCACCAAATTTAATATACGATGATTTTTGAGATTGTTGATTACATACAGATTAGCAAAATTCAAGATGGCTGACGTACTTTTTGAAAATCGACCGATTCGCATTAAATTTAGCATAAGGGGGTTTTGACGTTGCTGATTATAAATCCAAGGACAGATTAGGAAAATTAAAGATGGCGGGCGTATTTTTTGAGAATTCAACGATTCGCACCGAATTTGGTATACAGCGGTTTTTGAGATTGTTGATTACAAACAGTTTAGCAAAATTCAAGATGTAGGATCTAAGATTGCTGATTACAAACAGTTTAGCAAAATTCAAGATGGAGGATCTAAGATGGCTGAAGATTTTTTGAAAATCGACAGATTTGCACCAAATTTAGCATACGGGGGTTTTTGACGTTGCTGATTATAAATCCAAGGACAGATTAGGAAAATTTAAAGATGGCGGGCGTATTTTTTGAGAATTCAACGATTCGCACCGAATTTGGTATACAGCGGTTTTTGAGATTGTTGATTACAAACAGTTTAGCAAAATTTAAGATGGAGGATCTAAGATGGCTGACAAGTTTTTTGAAAATCGACCAATTCGCACCAAATTTATTAAAAATCCCCATTTTTCGACGTTGCTGATTAAAAATCCAAGGACAGATTATGATAATTTAAGATGGCGGACCCACTTTTGACGTGAAAACGTCTTATAATTCGATGGAGCCGGCTGCACGCACCAAAAAAACGGCGTTACCTCGCTCTGAGGCGTTCCATTTAAAGCTTGAAGTGCAAGCGAGAGCTCTCTCTCTCCTACTCGAGTGAGCGATGCGTCCAGGTGGACAGCTGCTATACAATTATACAGTTACATGTTTTCTTCAAGTATGAAGTGCAATGAAAAGTGAATGTGGTGTCAATTGTTTATAGAAACGATAATTGCGGCGATAAAGTTAATGATTCTTTCGATATTAAATATATGTTCAAAAAATTGACATAATTGTATTTATGCTTAAAAACAATATTTGGAAAGGAAGAAATAGATAAAGAAATAAAACTGAAGGTATACAACGCAATCTCTGTGCCAACCTTAATATATGCAAGTGAGACATGGGTAAACAATGCAAAAATAGACAGTACAATAAACGCAGCGGAGATGAAGCAGCTAAGAAAAATAGCAGGAAAAACGAAATTGGACAGAGTAAGAAATGAAGATATTAGACAAAGACTGAAACAGGAATCGATAATAACCAAGATACAAAAAAGAAAATTAAAATGGTATGGACACATTAACAGAATGGACCAGGGAAGACTACCAAAGCAGGTGATGGAATCGAAAAGATATGGTAAAAGAAGGAAAGGGAGGCCAAGGAAGAGATGGATCGATCAGATTATAGAAATTGGACAGGAAAAAGGAAAAACACATCAACAAATGAAAGAGTTAGCAAAGGACCGCAAGAAATGGAAGAGATGGATAGAAGATGAATAAAACCTCCGACGCCCCTAAGGGGCATAAGGAGTTTTCGAGAAAGAAGAAGAAGATGCTTACAAATAAATGTAACTTGATCAATTCCATTGTGTTTTCCATTTACTTCCTTCTCTATATCCATACAAAATATCTATCAAACAAATAAAATTAAAATTTTCTTTTGAAAAATGCAACCATTCCATCAGTATTTTCTTATGACGTTGTCACGTTCAACTATCGTCAGTAAACCGATTTTACAGACAACCGATTTTTTTGGTATACGTGGGTCATTTCCAAACACGTTCATTTTTCTCCATATCCAATATACATGTGTCTATATTTAAAGATATGTTCTGCGAGTGAACATGATTTAGAATTTTTTGGAGAAAATATCACTTTTCCAGTTATGACTTATGATATGGAAACCATGACCCTAACCGTTAACAGTGCCAACAAATTAAGAATAATTCAAAAAGCAATTGAGAGAAGTATGGTCTGAGTAAGGAAAAGAGAACATATTATAAATGAGGATATCAGAAAGAAGACAAAGGTGGATGATGTCATAGAATATATTGCTTGTCAGAAATGGAATTGGGTGGGACATGTGGCAAGAAAGGGAAACGAAAGATGGACAAAACGAATTGTGCAATGGAGATCAGGGGAAAAGAAGTGTAGGACGTCCACTAAGGCATATATGACATAAAAGAGAGTGTAGGGAGAAAGTGGTTTCTGATGGGACAGGACCGGATAGAAAGGAAACAACAAGGGGAGACCAATGTCCAGTAGTGGGCGCAAACAGGTTGTTGAAGAGAGAGAGAGAGAGATCACTTATCTGCCAAACAAAGTTCAAAAAGTTTGCGCTATGAAAATATGGTAGAAATTTATGCATGGAATTTTATAAGCTAAAACAAACAATTTGGAGAGCTCGACAAAAAGTTTTTTCTGAAATCGCTTGGAAATGTCTAGTTTCTCGGATCAAATTCAAGCCGCAAAATACACTATTCTTGTATTTTAGTCCGTTACTGGGCAACCAACTGTACGGGAATATTTTTTCCGTACCTGTGTACGGGAATGATCCATAAAACGTATATAAGCAAATTCATATTTAGCGTCTTGATTGTATTTGGCAATAAATTTAAAACCACATTAGTAGTAGTGTTTTAGTAACTATGGAGGCGTTTTGCACCTCTGGACATCATCATCACTGTCCATTTTAAATATAATTTAAAATATTTTAAGCAATATGTAGGTAACTATCCGAACTGACAGTTTTGTGACACTAATCAACAATGATAAACAATGTCAACGAAACGGTTTCATAGAAAATAAGATGATATCAAAAACAGTTATGCATTCATAAAACTTTCTTAATTTACGATTATATTTAATGCGATTTCAGAAAAAATAGTATGTGTACCTCGTAGGAAAAGCAACTTCCCGGACTCTCAATGTTTGTTGGCCTCGGCTAGACGCCTCGGCCAACAATTTACATTGTCGTCCGGGAATGTATCGCTTTTCCTACTAGATACACAATATATCTACTATTTTCGTTTTAATGTCTTGGCCATACCGTGATCCCTTAATGATTTAAATGATATATACAAAATATTAATTCAAGTAATAACAGATGGTATGAAATAATTGAAATGTTTAAATGGAGGTAAACCGCATTCTCAAATTATTTAATTGATTTTTCAGTTATATTTTATAAAAAATGATTTCACTTTTCGCCATGATAATAAAGTAATTTCACTTTTATATGGAAGACAAAAAAAAAGAAATTTGCATACTCTTAAGCACTAAGAATGTTAATTTATGTTATAGGACCATATGCTTGACCTACGACAAGCTTTGGCCTACATAAATGCATTTATTTTAATATCCTATGAATATAAACGACCACACAATTTTGCGCAATAACAAAAAACAATGTAATTGTTAAAAGATTACAGTAAAAAAATATTTTGATTGTTTTTTATTTAATTATTTATGACATATTTTTAATGTTTGTAATAAAAAGTTTTTTATTTTTATATTAAATATTCATGGTTACTTACATTTTCCATTAGACAGTTGACATTTGACAATTATATTTTTTGACATTTCACATTTCTGACATTTTGCCACGTACTTTGATGTAATAAAAGAATTAAAAATAAAACAATAAATTTTGAACAATTAATCAATTACTTCAAATAGAAATTCAACTCCAGCTGAGATCGGTAAGTGGTTTCTCTACTGGCAAATTAGTGCCCAGCTCAGCCGTAGAGGGTAAGTACAAAATAAGAGTGACTCGCGCCACCGATTTGAACGGTTAAAATCGGAAACCCATGGTTGTTCCAGGCACTGACCTTTCTCACTGGAGAAAATTAAATAAATTAAGAATCTTAATCGAGATTAATTGAATTGCACCTATAAGAACGATACAGTGAGCTACATAAAACGAGAATATCAAACTAGCCCTCCTTTAATATATAAAAAAAATAGTATGGGCTTACACTACTGTCAACCCTAGCGCCTTACAATGGTATAAATATGAAAGTAAAGAGAAAAAAAAATTATCTGAAAAGTGTGATCACACGCAAGACTTAAAATTAAAATCTATAGTTACGACTTAAATCTACAAGTTACAATGGCTTATAGCTTATCTGCTAATCCAGTAATCAATTTCCTCCAGTCCTTGGCTTCAAATGCTTCACCACTAATTGGCCAAAAATTATCTAGGCCTGTACCAAAAATTAGGCCCGTACCAAAAACTTGGGCCTGTACCAAGAACTAATTAGGCTTGCTCCAAACAAATAAGCCCGTACCAAGAACAAAGTAGGCTTGCTCCAAACAAATAAGCCCGTACCAAGAACCCTATCGTAATAGGGTTTATTTTCTCTAACATCGTGACACTCTCAACTGGTATGAATGTGAGAAGGCGGGAACGCTGCTAACTGTACTGAGATTTAAACCACGCCACTCTAAACTGCGATTCGCTGGCCTGAATGGTATTAATCAACAATATTCGCTGACCGTACTGTGATCCTATCCACCAGAAGATTTCATAAAATCCCGATACACGGTTTGTCCATTGAATCACTACAAAAATAACTACGGAATCTAACTCCATCAACGATTCGAATGGACCATAAGGTTAAGTTTCAAAAATCCAAAATCAATTGTTACGGATGCACCGTGATTTAAAACTTAAACCGAAAAATCTTCTGACTTCCTCAATCAAGTGATCAAGTCGAAGGCAAATAGCAAAATGGCTGAGGCACTCGTTTCCTCTCGACGAAATATGACACAACCGGAGATGGCCTCTAACCGTTCTATTCTTAACTCCTAAACTACTGTACGACCAGTAAAAAAAGAATTGTCAGCCAGCGATTTACAAACGACAGCGGTAATAATTTAATAACAACAAATCCTATTACTTGTCATAGTAACACCAAAATTCTCAATATGTACTCAATTTCTCGTTCGTGTCCAAGCTTTAATATGTCAGATGTCAATATAACGAAACACCTGACTGTAGACAACAATATGACGAGTTATACGAACAGAAGAAGAAGTGACAACCACTTGTTTACAAATGTCAGCGATAATAATTTAAAGTAAACAACAACCATAATTTGTGACCTGAATATAATTAATAGACGATAATTCAAAGTAGTATTAGTAACAATTGTGGCCAGAATATAATAAATAGAAGGTGATTACCTACAACAACCAAGAATCAACTTATTCTTAACATTAAATGACTCTAGATGGCAAAAAATAATATAATATAATTTATCAATATTTTTTGCCATCTATTGACAAACACGCTTTATTAAATATGACAATGATACAGTTTTCTGTAATAATACGTTTAAATGACTCTGTTTAACCCTTAATTATGGTGAAATTTGTGAGGTGAGTACTCAATTTATTACCGATTAAGATAATTATCGCTAACGAGAAATTAGCCCGTGACAGTAAACATTTGACGGTTGACATTTCATATTTTTGACTTTTAACATTTGACAAATTAATTATAATTGTAGTATTTTGTTTTGCAGTGTATTTTACAACAATTTTAACTGGGAAGCCCGAAACATGTGTTTTCGAATAGGTATTTTAATTCAAGCTCTGGGCCAGATTGTTCAAAATTTATACAATTAACTTAATCAGTGTTAGAAGTTACTTTGAATCGAATACCAACATTGTTTCCAAAATCGAGCACTAAATTAATCTAGCGAGAAACTTTGATGTTCTGTTTAAATTCTGTTGTTTACTATATACATACAGGGTGATTAATTGTAAAAAAAACATCATTTTAGATACAAAAAAAAGAGTTTTTATTCTTTTGTGATTTTTTTATCTCCCCGACAGCACAAAGCCGCACAATATGTAAATTATTCGAATAAATATTCACAAATAACATTTTGTTGAGCGGCATTTTTACGATCATCAATTATAATTTTGTTTTCGTGATTGATCTTCAAGAACGAGCAAAAAATTATCTTGAAAACAGATCAGTTCTTTTGTGTACCGCACGTAATTTGCGCTTTTAGATTGAAAAGTGAAACTTATATACAATGGCATTTCTGGCATCCAATATGATGAATTGTTATCAACAATACCAGATTCGTTTTATTATTTTATATAATGCAATTTAAAAAAAAAAACACGTAAAAAAATTTGAAAAAATGGAAACAATTGTATAAAACCGGAAAAAATAAAAAAACTTTTAAAAAAATCTGGAAACATTGAAGGAATTTTGAAAATCGTAATAAAATAATTGGAATTAATAAAAAGATATTATTAAAAACCTTAAAAATTGACAACGAATGTGAAAAATTATTAAGAAATTAAAAAAAAAAACAAAAAACTGAAAGACTTACTGGAATTAATTATATGAATTTTTAAAGAATGGTGAAATAGTATATTGTAATACAAGTGTTACAATGACAGGTTTCGTAGTACGAGTGCAGTTTGTGAAACGAACCGCAAAGCGGTGAGTTTCGCAAAGAACGAGTACTACAAACCGTCATTGTAATTCGAGTGTTACATACTATTTTTTATAATGAACTTTTAAAAGTATAAAAAAATAAATAAAATGAGAGTTTTTCGAAATATTTATTTATGTTGGCAATCTTGACACTCTTGACACATGATAGTTTTAATGATTTTAAATTTGAATGTTTGTCAAATTTTTATAAAATATTCCGAATTTAGCAATAACGCTGATAATGCAGTTAATAATTTACTACAACATACTTCTTGATTTACTATCTTTCGTTAACAATCAGTGCAGTGCAACCAATTGTGTAAAACAAAAAGTTACCAAAAACAGTATTACAATCAATCTATTTCGATACTTTTTTTAGTGTCGAAATAGAAACTTTGTGAACGTGAATTATAAAAAATATTTTGTTTAAATATTTAAACCTTAAAAAAAAAATAAAAAAAAAATAGTGAAAAAAGGAAAATTCTTGAAATATACACGAAAAATTAAAAAAAAAAAAAAAGAAATGAAAGTGAATCATAACAACAACTAAAATATTAAAATACGATGAAAGAAATTCTAAAAAAAATAATCGTGGAAAATGGTGGAAATAAAAAAAAATATATGAAAAATTGGAAAATATCGCAAAAAATTCGAAAACATCAATACCATCATTATTCAAATACCTACTTAATAAGCTATTCCATTTTTTTCAAGAAACAAAAATAAGAATCATTTAAAAAAAAAGCATTCGACTCTTTACAGTTCACAATAATGGTCTTTAGACTGTTGTTAAATTTATTCAGCGGCGAAACTGTCACTTAGAGTAGAACTGACAAAAAATAGGTAAATAACAATAAATATGAAGTAAATATTAAAATGATAATATAAATAACGGTGTTAGCGCATATTGTAAAAAATTACCCTCATCAAACAACAGAAAACATCTATTAATGTTTGACATCTAGGTTGGCTAGACACTCGTAGATTATTCATCGCTAAAACTCGAGAAAGGCTGTACCGATTTTGATCTTGACATATTTGTGAAGGTCTGGGAAGATGTAAACGGGGGAAAAACATAACTAATAAGTAATGAAAAATAGGAAAATAGAATGACATTTTATTATTCCAGTATAGTTTTTTGAATCCCTAATAGGTGGCGGTGGTTAACTTGTTTGAAATCTGGGTTACAGATATCCGGTAGATGGCGTTGTACCCCGATTAAGTAGTATGACGCCACCGTAAGGTGGCGCAGTTGATATTTCATATATATACACTCACCGGCACAAGTTACGATGAGTATTAGATTAATATGATGAGTATTATTGTGGGTACTTTTACAAAAACAAAGAACACTATTAAGCTTTATTTTGAAGTACCTTACCATGTTTTTATTCACGTATAGTGAATCAGTCGAAATTTGATCTCACAGTGAATGTATTCTAAACAACATAATTTCATTGTTATTGATTTTAAACTTCTGCAAACTGTCTTTTATTGTTTTGTTTGCTATTTTTACATTAAAAAATGCCAGTGGAAGCTGCTGGAGTAGCCAGCACAGTAGCTCTTGCCGATGCAGGCTTCAGTCAACGTCGGATTTCGCAGTCGCTTGGTCAACCCCGAACCACAGTGCGAGATTCCATCAGGCGGTTCAGGGAGACTGAATCTTACACAAGAAGGCCAGGTCAGGGCCGACATCGGTCCACTTTGGCTCAAGACTACCGTTTTCTTGTTAGCAACGTGTTAAGGGAACAGTTTTGTACAGCTAAATCGGCTTTATGAAGTGAGAAATGTTCACGTAAGCGAGAGAACAGTGAGAAGAAGATTAGCGGAAAGAGATGCTTACTGTCCCGACCTTAACCCAATCGAGCACATCTGGGACAATCTGAAAAGACGAGTTCGGGCACGGATACCAGCCCCCATCATCCTCAGAGAGAGCTCAGACCTGCTTTCATTGAGGAATGGAACAATATTCCAGAACATCATGGATGGACTTCCTGGTAGATTTTATACGGGATCCATTCACATTTGAAAGTTTTTTCACCATTTTTAATTCACCGAAATCTATGAAATATTTTGATCAAATTTTATATTTAAAAATCTTTTCGTCAGTGTGAGTTTTAATATGAGTTTTTAAAGTACCGGATTGTGTGAAACATTTTGAACAAATTTTACATTTAAAAGGTTTCTCGTCAGTGTGAGTTCTATTATGAACTTTTAAATTACTGGAATTTTTGAAACATTTTGAACAAAACTTACATTTGAAAGGTTTCTCGTCAGTATAAGTTCTATTATGAACTTTTAAATTACTGGAATCTTTGAAACATTTTGAACAAAATTTACATTTAAAAGATTTTTCACCAGTGTGAGTTCTAATATGACTTTTTAAATGACTGGATTTAGGGAGGAACACCCATTATTAACCTTTGTTTAGGCTTAAAATTGTAGTCTAAACGAAACATGATAAAAATGCATGTTAGGGGTGAATTGTTTTTTTGTGACTTTTCTTTCAAATTAAAGTTTTATTGCTAAACGTTTATCTCAAACAACCGTAAATTTAAATTTGTTTAAGGTTCATAATATTTTCAAAAAAATAATAAAATCAAGGTGGGCGGTTAATTGTGCCGGTGAGTGTATATAAGCGAGCAATTCTTGGTTAATCAAGTACTATGACGCCACCGTAAGGTGGCGCAGTTGATATCTTATATGTTTACACGATCTACTGTTACTTAATTAAGTTGTCTGACGCCACCGTTAGGTGTCGCAATTGATATATATTATATTTAATAGAAAAATACAGAATACCACAATAAAATAATAAAAATGTAAAAACTAATGATAAATTTAAAAGGGACAGAATACAAAAAAAAAACAGAAAAAAAGTGATTGCTTCTACATTTTATTAAAATTTAACTTTTAAAAAACGAAATATAGAGTTTTTAAAACATTCTATTTGTTTTTCAATTTTCATATTGCGCGAACTGAAAAACATGAAAATGTCGTTTTTTTTTATTCAGATCATTTAAAATGCAAACAAATTAGGGCAATTTTTTAAAAATAAATAAATAAATATATAAATATTTTCAAAATTTCTTCCACTTTTCAAGATTTATTTTTAATTAGATTATTTACGATTTCTTTAAATTTTTTTCACCTTCTAACGTCTTTTTTTAGAATTTCTTCCATATCTTAGGAATTAAAAAAAAAGATTGTAAAATATTGAAACATACTCTTCAGACGACAATCTGCTCACTCATGCATAAGATTCATTTATATATTGGTTTATATTAGTATAAAGCAAATTAGTGAAAAAAAAAATTGCGTTCCACCAATCATTTTACCTAAATCTATTCAAGCAACTGTGTCATCAAATACCTTCGGTAAAATAAAATTGTACCACCCGATCGCATGCTTCGTACATCCGTCTAAAACTCGACTTCCTCACTGGTCTACCACTACCACTACTAGGCTCGCCTAAACATTTCCCACTTTGATACTCCATCTTTAACTGCATTATATCAACAATTAAACATTTTTTTCACTCTCGAAACTTATTTAATTTCGACACATTTTTCAAATTATCGATAAATTAATCGCGATATTTACAATCAGCGCGCGACAAATTTCAACTAATACGCGAATTTAGCAGCAAACAACTTTTAGCTAGCGGTTGTTGCTGACAATAGGAGAAAACGTACAGTGAGTCAACAGATTCACGGTTTACCTCCCACGACATGGAGGACGGTTTCACAAATGTCGATGTTCATGTACTTATTTATTTCTATCCATACATAAAAATATCAACAAAAAAACAAACAATTCAATTTATAAGAAATTGATATAATTACTAGCAGACCCAGTGAACTTCGAACCGCCTTTTTCTCGTTTATACAATTTTTTTTACGATTTTGTCTCGTTTTTTTTATTGTTTAGTCGTTTTCATCATATTTTCTCGTTATTTTCCAAGTTTTTATTTTTGTTTTGTAATTTACCAAATAAATATATGTAACTAGCTGTACCCGGCACGCGTTGCTACGCCAACAACTAAAATAAATTTAAGAAAAATAAAAGAGATGAAGAGATAGAGAAGAAAAGAAAGTTTATAGTTTTGTTTTACTTATCGCACCAAAAATATATTTTTCGAACTTATATTTATATGAAATCGTATAGATATCTATTAATCAGTAGTGAATTTGATACATGGAAGCGCCATCTGGTGGTAACTTCCATTAATACGAATATCATAATCATATTAACCATTAAAAATACAGCATTATACTGATTTTGAAGACAATCGGATGAACAGGGCAGAAGTTGCTACTCTGCAGCGCCACCTGGTGCGAGTGGCATCAATGAGCATATCATGCAAACCTTCTCCGTGAAAAAATACATATACATACCAATTATCGTGACAATCGGTTGAACTGGGCAGAAGTTGCTACTCTGCAGCGCCACCTGGTGGCGAGTGGCATTAATGAGCATATCATACAAACCTTCTCCGTGGAAAAATACATATACATTATACCAATTCAGTAGTTTTTGAGTTCATCGAGTACATACAGACAAACATTCATGTATATATATATATATATATGTTATGATGTAGTGTTTCACGGATGGTAGAATGAACAGTAGTGGTGTTCCGGGTTTCAATCCGTTGGTTGTTTGTGTCTTCACGACGTTTCGCCAACATCTCAGCTGGCATTTTCAAGTGATGCTTCCTTTGCGGCTGCTCAACTTGGAATCAAGTTGAGCAGCCGCAAAGGAAGCATCACTTGAAAATGCCAGCTGAGATGTTGGCGAAACGTCGTGAAGACACAAACAACCAACGGATTGAAACCCGGAACACCACTACTGTTCATATATATATATATATATATATATATATATATATATATATATAGATAGATAGATATCAACTACGCCACCTGACGAAGATAAAAGATAATATAACATGTATTTCTTTTTCTTATTTATTCGTTTTTTTCTACGATTTTGTCATGTTTTTTTATTGATGTGTCGTTATCATCATATTTTCTAGTTATTTTCCAAGATTATACCTTTTTTTACTGTATATTGTAATTTATCACATAAATATATTTAATAGATATCAATTGCGCCACCTTGCGGTTGCGTTATAGTACTTAATTAGTTAGGATTTAGCCTCGTTTTTTTGGTTTTACAGTTACTTTCCGGGTTTTTGCATTTTTTTTTGTAATTTATGGATTAAATTCTTTTAGGTGTCAATTGCGCCACCTTACGGTGGCGTCATAGTACTTGATTTGATAAGAATTGCTCGTTTGAACTACGCTAGCATTTTTTTCAAAGTTCTGTTAAACTGGCGCTGGAGCAACAACAGGTACTCAGGTGAGGCAAATTCCCGTTAATCAATTAGTGGCGATTTTTCTGTCGCAACGCCTCTTCCGAACCCAACATTGAAATCTTCGCTGTAATTTTTGTTTATGTTTTTACTTTTTTTTTGCAAGAGGCAAGTGGCAACTCGGAAATAATCACCGGAACTATCACAGGTAGACAGATGAAGTAAAGTTCGGTTACTCAGTTTGTGACTGTTTTCCTGTATCAATACCTCTTCCGAACCCTCAAAGTAAGCTTTGCTGCGAATTTGTTTATGTTTACACTATCCAAAAGACAAGAGGCAGAAGGCGTTGGTTCACTCGGAAATGAGCTCCGGAACTACGAGAGATAAAAAGATTCGGAAAGATCCGTTACCCAATTTTTGTCGGTAATTCTGTCGCAATTCCTCTTCAGGTTTACTCGGAGATGATCTCTGGAAATGCGGTAGGCAGAAGGTAGGTTTGTCACGGTTTTTCTATAGCAATACTTCTTCAGAACCCAACATTAAAAGCACCGATTTAATATTCTTATGTTTTTATTTTTTTAAGAGGCAAGAAAAGGCAGAAGACGTTACCTTACTCCAAAGTCAGCTCAGGAGCTATGAGAGGTGTAGGCAGGTGAGGCAAATTTCCGTTACCCAATTTGTGACGATTGTTCTGTCGCGACACTTCTTTCTAACCCAACATTAAAAGCTTCGCTGTAATATTTATTTTCTACTTTTTTTTAAATACATGTGGCAGAAGACGTTCGTTTACTCGGAAATGATTTTCGGAACTACGAGAGGTAGACAGATGAGACAATGTTCCGTTATTCAATTTGTGACCATTTTTCTGTCGCAACGCCTCTTACGAACCCAACAATAAAAGCTTCGTTGTAACATTTGTTTATTTTCTACTATTTTTTTTCCAAAAGTCAAGAGGCAAAGGAACTAAGAGAGATAGACAGGTTAGGCAAAATTCCGTTACCCAATTTGTGTAGATTTTTCTCTTCATAATTCAACATTAAAAGCATCGCTGTAATATTTTTTTAAGAGGCAGAAGGCGCTTGCTCACTTGAAATTGAGCTCTGGGTAGACAAGTGAGGTGAAGTTCCGTTACTTAATTTGTGACGATTTTTTTGTCGTGCCACTTTTTTCGAACGAAGCATTAAAACCTTCCCCGTGATATATGCTTATGTTTATATATTCTTTTTTAAGAGACAAGAGAGAGAGAAGGCTCGGAAATGAGCTCAGGAAATGCAAGAAGTATATAGGAGAGGTAAAATTCCGTTCTTGTGTGTTTTTATTTTTCTAAGAGACAGAAAGAGGATGAAGGCGTTGGCTCATTCAAAAGTGAGCTCCAAAAGCTGGGCAGGTGACAGAAACTTTCGTTACTCCATTTGTGACCTCTTCCGAACCCAACATTAAAAGTTTTATGTTTTATGTATCAACAATTTTTAAGTTTTATCTATTTAGCAAATTCGAAAGCTATAAGGGTTTCATTTACTCTTAAATGACGTTATTTGAAATGAGTAGGATTTTATTATGTATTAGTATGACACCTTTTTTGTTTCAAACGTAATATTTTTTATTACAACCTTGGAATATTGTAACGAAAATAATACATCGTATTATCCGCATGCCAATAATTTTTGGCTACTTAATTGAAGATATAAAATATCTGCGTAACTGGTCTATACAAAAAAAAATCATATCGTCGCCAATTGGAACAAAACAACCTATGTTTACGTCTTAATAAATTAATTAGGCTAGAGTTATGAACATAGTAAATTCCGTTTTATCTAGAAAATTTTACTATAATCATTTCTTGGTTATCTGTGTTAATTTATAGTTCTACATCCAAACACACGCAATTTCTGGGTAATTAGAGAAATTGCCTTTTGCTTAGCACAGACGTTTACCGATGAATTAATAATGGGAAAATTACTTTGAAAACAGACCTGTACAGCCTACGTACACTACCACATTATTACTGTGGTAGTGAATCCTTGGGGAAATTATTAATTTCCCTGCAGTTCGGTTCCTGCCTGTTAATTTGTTAATTAGAAAGCTCCTGTGTAATGTACGTGTCGTTAAACATCATCATTTATTTTAACAACGTATTGGAATATCTTCAATGTATCGGATATAAATTTGTTAACAGCTATTATGTTTTCTAATTACATTCACTTTAAAATTGCGACACAACATTGTTGATATTGACAGCTCTGTCTAAAATCTATTAAAAAATCATCGTTCTCAAAATTTAAATGAATCGATTGTGAAAACATGCACAATAACACTCTTTAAAATCTATTCAAAAAACCAGTTGGTACTTTCCCTATCATAAAATGTAACATCAAGATACCCAACTGGTACTTTCCCCATCATAAAAGATAATAGTAAAATTCTCGTTAAACTGAAGGCAATCCGACCCCGATTAGACACATAAGCCTCTCACGAGTCAGTTCTCTCAACACTCTCTCGCTGGATAGTATTCACTCTGCTCTCTCAACACTCAGTATTCTCTCGCTGAGTAGTATTCACTCAGCTCTCTCAACACTTAGTATTCTCACCATTCTCTTGCTGAGTAGTATTCACTCAGCTCTCTCACCATTCTCTCGCTGAGTAATATTCACTCAGTATTCTCGCCATTCTCTCGCTGAGTAGTATTCACTCAACTTTCTCAACACTCAGTATTCTCACCATTCTCTAGCTGAGTAGTATTCACTCAGCTCTCTCAACGCTCAGTATTCTCATCATTCTTTTGTTGAGTAGTATTCACTCAACTCTCTCAACACTCAGTATTCTCACCATTCTCTCGCTGAATAGTATTCACTCAGCTCTCTCAACATTCAGTATATTCACCATTCTCTCGCTGAGTAGTATTCACTTAACTCCCTCAACACTCAGTATTCCCACCATTCTCTCGCTGAGTAGTATTCACTTAGCTTTCTCAACACTTAGTATTCTCACTCTCTCAACACTCAGTATTCTCACCATTCTCTCGCTGAATAGTATTCACTCAGCTCTCTCAACATTCAGTATATTCACCATTCTCTCGCTGAGTAGTATTCACTCAACTCCCTCAACACTCAGTATTCTCACCATTCTCTCGCCGAGGAGTATTCCCTCAGCTCTCTCAACATTCAGTAATATCACCATTTAAAATCATTTAAAAACCTGGAAAAATCGGCGGGTATTATATACATCTCAAAGTAATTAGTAATTTACAAAATCAATCCTTTCGGCCACCTTACCGAATAAAAATATAAGACAGGTATCAAAAAATGTGACTTTTATCTATTTGACAAATAATGTCTCTTTCATTAATATCATGTATACATATGCTAAAGAAGGAAGTGATTAAGACTCACATGTGACATGGATTGAATCAGGACAAAACTATAATTTTATTTACGATTCTTACAAGTACCTAGTCCTCACTAGCAGGAAGTTTAAAATTGTTTTCTTCCTTGTCAACAAAACCTACTTAAGACGCCTAATCGAATATGATTACATTTAAAATGGACATCGAATAATAAATTATGCAAACTTTTTTATCCACTGTTTTTAAGATAATTGATGGCATCTACAGTTTCCTGTAGGATTCATTAACTCGGGTTTCTGCTGTCTGGTGCTTTATGTGTAGTATTTCTCCCCAGTTGTTTGGATTTAGAAGCTTGTAAAGTGTTTATTTACAATCGTTTAAAAATAGACAGTTTTCCACCCTACAAAACACTTGGAAAGTAGACAATCGTTAACCAGGGTGGAAAGTGGTCATTTTCCACCCGTTACCATTGGTTACGGGCCTCACTGGTAGAGATCATTAAAATTGGCAAATATGACAAAAGTTTTATATCAGTATAGGTATATAGTCAACCAGTATAACGACAAAATTCAAAACGAAACTTTAGTAGAATAAAATTTCTGTAGAAACTTATGTATGTACTGAAAAAACCTTGGTAAAAAAGATTGAGATAAATCTATATTAAGTAAAACCAACATCCGGCACCCGAAGAAAGAATAAAGTAAACTATAAGGATAAGGCAACACAGGAAAGAAAAGACAAAAAATAATCTCAAATGTAAACAATAGATGTTCCCAACTACGTTTTGTAACGATTACAGATTCCAGAATAATAACAACGAATTGTATTGTAGAAAAAACGATTGTGTAGACATTATATATTTTTATTAATTCCAGTGGAATTTATTATTAAGAGAAACATAACAATAACAACAACAGAGTAAAATAAGCCAATAATCAGTTTTCAGAGGTTCCGGTTTGAACTACTTTTTTAATACAGCACTCGTGATAAATTTCGTATTTTTTTTATACCTTTTTTTATTTTTGTCAAGTAAGAGATTTAATGTCACTGCTTTGCAGCCTCACGTATTTCTGGAGCTGTACAACCTTCTTCATTGTCGGACATATTGCAATACTCTCAATTACAAAAGAATTATTATAGAAATAAATTTCATCTCAACGATAACTGTCAAATTTTTCATAGATTACTATACAGGAAGATTTTTTGTCTGAGATAAATGTTTCTCATAACTGTATTTATCAATTTCATCATATTATTTTTAAACGAATGTGAATAAAATAGTATACATACCTCGGTGGAAGTACCATTTTTCTCTCGAGAAAATCTATTTCCCTTGGGAAAAATGAAGTACTTGTCACGGGTTAAATTTTCGCAAGTGATAAATATTTAATTTGTAAACATAAGCGTCTTCCTACCTTGAAATTTCCCATTATTAAAGATTTACTTGGGTCAGGAACCGGTTGATCTGGTTCGGTATAGATAATCGCCAGCTATCATTTGTTATTCTGGCCATAAATTATTCCTGATATCGCTGGAATTATTTTTAGAAGTATATTTATTAAAATTCCGTTTATGAATCCTTGGGGTTATGTTTTTATTTTCACCCGGCCGAGGTACTAATTCTCTTCTTTTGTCGATAACTCGACGTATAGTGTTCTACAGTCAGTGTTCCGTTATATTTCTATCTTGCTTAATAAAATTGAAAATGAACGAGGAATTAGGTAATGTTGAGATTTTTATTGATATCTTGATAAATAATAAGATTAGTCATATCTAACGACCACTGTTTGTTCGTAAATTGGTAGCTGAAGATCCTACGGTTATTGTCCCTATAGTAGTAGAGGCCACCTCTTATTTCGACGTGTGTCAAATCCCGTGAACGTGATATGGAAGAATCGGCTCTTTCTTTTACCAGCCTTTGTCTTGAAAACGTGGCAGTGAGAAGATTTTCTGGGTTTAAGTTGTAATCTCTGTTCATCAGAGACAATTAATTTTGGATTTACGAAATTAAACCTCAGTTTTTTATAACGAATAGTATTGGAGTGAGATTTTCCGTTATTTTGGTGGATTCGTTAGAAAAATTCCTCGTGAAGGGATATTTAGGAAATCTTCTGTGGTGAGTAACACGTTATTTATTCATGTGGTTGTTCGATTCTTATGGTTCTTTCGTTCCCTATGAGTGTAGGTAGCCCATCGAGCAGACAGTAGGGAAATTTTGGTAATTTAAAACCGTTCAGACGGAAAATTGTGGTAGAATTCCCGATTGGTGCAATTAGCAACGAGAATATTGTTCCACCCGTTAACCAGCCAGGGGTGTCACGAGTTTAAAGAAATAAAACAACCCTATCTTAATAGGTGAGTTACTATATTATATTCTTTTTATATAAGATTAATGACGCCATATAGTCGCAATTTTAGTTTTAATATCTTGAGTTTACATGTATATTTCTTTGTGTATTGTATGTAGGTTTATTTATGTGAAACTAGACTCCTTTTTGCTTATTCTTTTACTATTATAAATTAATTTTATGTTAAATTCAGATTTAATTTATTGTTATAATTTTGTCGTGACTAGCAAGTCAAATTTAAGTTTGTTGAGTACATTTAAATTATTATTTTTGATCATTAATTGTAAATTCAGAGAAGTCAGCTTCTAAATATTGTATTATTCATTTAAATTCATTTTTATTCTTTCATTGTTGTGCAAAAATAAGCTAATGTGTTCAAATTGTATTAAAGTCAGTAAGTCAATTAATTGAGGAGTCATTAAAATTTGTTTGAGCTATTATTAATTCTAAATTACGATTTTAGGGTTCTAGTTACGGGCTTAAGTCCTAGTTATAGGCTGAAGTCCTAGATACAGGTATAAATCCTAGTTAAGGGTTTAAGTCCTAGTTTTTGGTTGAGTTTTGATTGCTGACGTGATACTTAGTCGAGCTTAAGTTAGTTGTGATTGGTGCAAGCGTATTGGTTCTGGGAACAGGCTTGAATTTGGTACCGGCCTAAGTATTGGAGAAGCCTAGGACGACGAGGAATTGTATCTAGATTATCAGATAAGCTAATTAGATTTAAGGCGCAACTATAGTTTAGTTAAGATCTATTTTTCTTGTTTATTTTTTTTTATATTGCGTGTGATCACACATTTTGGGATAAAATTCTCTTTTAATATTATTCATATATTCTTTTTTTTTTTATATAAATATCAATAGCGTTGTCAAGCACGAGGCTTGACAGTTTTGTAATTCTTAATATTTTTATTAAAGAAGGGTCTAGTTGAGATTTTGTTTTATTTAGCTCACTTTATCGTCGCTTTCTTTTATTGTGTAATTCAATTAGAGCTGTTTAATATTCAAAATTTATTTAATTATCTCCAGTGGGTGAAGTAGTGCCTGGAACATCAGGGGTTTCCGATTTTAACCGTACAAATCGGTGGCGCACTCACTTTATTTTGTTACTTACCCTCTACGGCTGAGCTGGGCACAATTTGCCAGTAGAGAAACCACTACCGATCTCAGCTGGAGTTGGATTTAAATTGGAATAAATTGATTAACCTTTTTATTAATTTTTCAAAATTTGATTTTGTTTTTATTTTCATTAAAATACGTGGCATACTTTCCACCTCGGTATGTAATATACTATTTTTTCAATAAAACCATTAAAAAAACCAGCTAAAATTGCAAACAGATTATTTTCAAATAACTTATGTAAACGTAATCAATCCATTATTACTGTTATTATATCGTCACTCAAAAAAATATAAAATAAAACAAGTTTGCATATAAGGTAGATCATTAGCCGTCGATATGGCGACAGAAAAATATACATTGAAAAATAAATCACTATTCTTAAAAAAAAAAATGTAAAGCGGTACCGTTTGAAAAGCGTTGTTGTTTCGAAACCATTTGAGGTTAATGGGGAACTATCATCATCTCTTCTATATAATGTAACATTTACAACGAGGTGTGTATATTTTTACTTGTATAATAATTTAATCTGAAAAGAATTTAAATAAAAAAATTTGAATGACTTTCTGTTATTGCTAATAAAAAGAATGAGACGAATATGGAAAGTTAATTTGGTGCCAAATAAGGAATCTAACTAAGTTATGATTGGTGAAATTGTACGTGACACTAATTGTTATAAAAGTAAAATTAAATCCAATTGAAACTTACAACCTTTATATTTTAAGGTGCTCTCTTACCATTTCCAGCTTTCCTTATTTTTAATATATTAAAACAAATTCCTAACAAACAGCTTTCACGATTAAGGTATGTAACAAATAAAATTACAAATTTTACAAATAAAACACGACCGTGGTAACGTTATCTATGTACCTCAGTCGTTGGCACTAACAATACGACTATGCACTAATAGAGCCCTTTTCAATGAACCTACACACAATCTAAAGGCATGTTAGGTTTCCAGGAATGAAGTACTCTGCAGACTATTCTGGCTACAGTATCAGGTTGTGGTCAACATATTAGTATCGAGTTATTTGATTTGATATATGTATCACGTTTCAACTCAATCAATGCATTAGAAGTGTACTAAAAGTTCATTAAATGAATGATAACCTCTACATCATCCCGGAAAAGAGTTGATGACAAATGGCTGCACATATTTTTATAAAAAAAGCTAAGAACATTCTCGATTAACTCGCCTTTCTAATAAAAAAAGTTTTTTCAAAATCGGTTCACCTGTTTGGAAGCTATAATGCCACAAACAGACACACACACGTCTAACTTATAACACCGTTTGAAACATTAACCTCGAGAGTCGAGGCCCAACTGTCTGCCAGTGACGACATTGTGACGTAAATGCCAGTAGAACCAATGCGAGGTTCGAATGAATGCTATTTATCATGTTAGAAAGACTTACTATCTTTGTCTTATTAACGCTCAATAGAAAGAAATACTTTTAAGAAAAAATGTCAAGCGGCACTAGCGCACTTAACAATGTTGTCCAGTGTTGACATTTTACTTAAAAGCATCTCTTTTCAATGCGCGTTAATAAGACTAGCATTCATTCGAACTTCGCATTGGTTCCACTTGCATTTACGTCACAATGACGTCACTGACAGACAATTGGACCTCGAGGTATAATTAGTCGAATTTTTGATCTTTAAAGAAGTTTTCCACTATAGGTAAAGGTTGCAGGTTTAAGTCCTGACGATGCGACATTTTTAAAAAGGCAATCCCAAACTTAAATTTTTTTATAACTTTTTGTTCAAACTGTGAATTTGAATGTTATCTGTCAATAAACATTAACATTCAGACTTCCACTGTCGATACGAAATATATCTGCTCTTTAAAATGTCAATGTCAAACTGCATATGACAGTTTCTCATTAGAATCTGTCGTTATCAGTTAGCAAAATTCAATACGTTACATACATCTGTCAATTTTAATTTTATTTGTCAATAAATATTAAAATTCAGACTTTCTCAAACGCTGTGTTAATTTCTATTAACAAATGATCAATTTTAACAACTATTGTCTCTGGCTGTATTTCTACTCTTAATTTGACATTTATCGGTTCTTTAAGCTGTCAATGTCAAACTAATACTGAAAGTTTAGACGTGTTTTGGTCTACTCTTCGATCGAACAAAGTGAATCAAAGAATCTGCATTCAATTTTGCATTAAACATAAAATAAAGTGTACCAATGCATTCAAAATGTTGACTGTGTCATTTGGTGACTCTACTTTGAGTAAACCAAAAGTGTATGAATGGTAAAAACACTTTAAAAAAGGTCGAGAAGACATTAATGACGATGATCCCTCTGGACGACCGAGCACGTCAACAACAGTGAAGCAAATGGTATTGGTAAATCGTCGAATTATTATTAGGAAAGTTGCTGAGGCTGTTGGCATATCAACTGAATCATATGTTATGTGATTGTATCGGAAGTTTTCGGCATGAAAAGTGTGGCAGCTAAGATTGTTTCAAAATTGCGAAATTTTGACCAAAAACAACGTCGCATAAATATCGCTCAGGAGCTGTTTAATATCGCCAACGACGATCTAGATTTCTTCAAAAGGATCATAACTGGTGACGAAACATGGTTATATGGCTATGGCATCGAAATCAAAGTTCAATCATTCCAATGGAAGCGACCAGAGGAGCCAAGATTGAAAAAAGCACGTCACGTTCGGTCGAATGTGAAGGTTTTGCTCACTGTTTTCTTCGATTACAATGGCATCATGAGCTCTTACCACAAGGTCATACGGTCAACAAGGAATATTACCTGGAAGTTATGAGACGTTTGCGCTAAGCAATACGATATAAACGCAATGATTTGTGGGAAAACCTGTTATGGATTTTGCACCATGATAATGAACAGATACATTTATCATTGCTTTTGGCCAAAAACAACCCCGTGACCATGCCTTAACCACCGTACTCTTTGGACTTAGCCACCGGCTGCATTTTCCTATTTCCAAAAGTAAAGAGTCCGATGAATAGACGACGTTTTGCCACAATTGAGGAGATAAAAGGCCGCGTCGAAGAAGCAGCTCTCCAAAATCGAGTTATAGAAGTGCTTCGAAGATTGGAAGAAGCGCTGGCACAAGTGTGTTATATCCGAGGGAGATTACTTTAAAGGAGAGACAATAGATATTGATGAATAAATAAAGATTTGATGAGTTATTCAAAGATTCTCGTTTTTTTCTGAACCTACCACGTATATTAGCTCCCAAAATTCATAAATTTCCTATACCTAAAACAGCTTTTTTGCTGAAATTTAAACGTTATCTGTCAACAAACATCAATATTCAAACTCCCTCTGTAATAAAAAGAATCAGACGACTAACTATGGAAAGTTAATTTGGTACTAAATAAGGACTCTAACTAAGTTGTGATAGGTGAAATTGTTCGTGACACTAATTGTTGTAGAAGTAAAATTAATTGTCTGATTTAAATTAAAAAATCGTTATATTTTATAGCGCTCTCTTACCATTAGCAGCTTTCCTTAGTTTAAACATATTAACACAAATACCACACAAACGGCTTTCACATAGTCACTTTTTTCCCAAATAGATTCAAATATTTGTGTAAAAACCGAGTCACTGTTATCTAATCAATTGAACAAAAAATATTTTGTAGTGTATGTATTTCGAAAACGATCAAGATATGTACAAAAATTGATAAGAAGCAATAAATAATTCCTTTTAAGTAGGTAGTTAGCGTTTGATATATTAAACATATATTTATTTACTATCATTTATATACAAATTGGATGTAAAGCTATAGTCGACAGTCTTTGAACAATATTTGAAAGTAAATTTAAAAATTACACAAAAAAAATTGAAAAATAGTCGAAGCCGGCTGGATTTGAACCTGCAATCTTTACCTATAGCCAGTGTTTCTTAAACTATGGGTTCTCAAAATTTATACATTTCTCAACTTTCTATAATTCCAAAACACAACTTTTTTGCTTAAGCTGTCAATTTGATTTTTATCTGTCAATAAACATGAGTATTCAGATTTTTACAAAAGTTATACAAATTTTTATTAACCAAGTGTCAATGTCAACAACGATTATCTTAGGTTGTTTTCTATGGTCAAATTGAAATTTATCTGCTATTTAAACTGTCATTGTCAAACTGAAAATGACATGTTCTCATAAGAAACTGTCAGTAGCAGTTCTCATACTTCAATCTGTCAACTTTGTAAACCAATACACGACTTTTTGCTCAAACTGTCAATGTAAAATTTATCTACTATTTAACTTATCAGTGTCATATTGCAATTGATAGTTTTTCATAAGAATTCGTTAGTACCTTATAATCTGTCAATTTCGTATACCAAAACCCAACCTTGTTGACTTAAGCTGTCATTTTCATTTTTATCTGTCAATAAACATCATTATTCAGATTTTCACATAAGTTGTGCCAATTTCTATTAACCAAGTGTCAACGTCAACAACGATTATCTAGGGTTGTTTTCTATGGTCAAATTGAAATTTATCTGGTATTTAAACTGTCATTGTCAAACTGCAAATGACATGTTTTCATAAGAAACTGTCAGTAGCAGTTCTCCTACTTCAATCTGTCAAGTTTGTACACAAAAACACGAGTTTTTGCTCAAACTGTCAATCTAAAATTTATCTGCTATTTAAACTGTCAGTGTCATATTGCAACTGACAGTTTCTCATAAGAATCTATTATTATCAGTTCCCTAACTTATAATCTGTCAATTTCGTATACCAAAACCCAACCTTGTTGGCTTAAGCTGTCAATTTAATTTTTATCTGTCAATGAACATAAGTATTCAGATTTTCACAAAAGTTGTGCCAATTTTTATTAACCAAGTGTCAATGTCAACAACGATTATCTTAGGTTGTTTTCTATGGTCAAATTGAAATTTATCTGCTATTTAAACTGTCATTGTCAAACTGAAAATGACATGTTCTCATAAGAAACTGTCAGTAGCAGTTCTCATACTTCAATCTGTCAATTGTGTAAACCAAAACACGATTTGTGGCTCAAACTGACAATGTAAAATGTATCTACTATTTAAAGTGTCAGGGTCATATTGCAATTGACAGTTTCTCAAAAGAATCTGTTAGTAACTTGTAAGCTGTCAATTTCGTAACCAAGTGTCAATGTTAACAAAGATTATGTCAGGTTGTTTTCTATTGTCAATTTGAAATTTATCTGCTATTTAAACTGTCATTATCAAATTGCAAATGACATAAGAAACTGTCAGTAGCAGTTCTCATACTTCAATCTGTCAATTTTGAAAACCAATACAGGACTTTTTTGCTTGTAGTATAAATTTGAATGTTATATGTAAATAATACATCAAATTCCATCGTCAATTTGAAATGACAGTTTCTTACAAAAATCTGTCAGTATTAGTTCCCAAACTTAAATCTGTCAATTTCGTTTACCGAAATCCAACTTTTTGCTTAAACTGTCAATGACAGAATATGTTAGTATCTATACCCAGTGACGCTTCTAATCAATTCATTCACAGATGCATTCGTAGTTAGTCGACTTTCTGATCTTTAAAGGATTTACTGGCTATAGCTAAAGGTTGCATGTTCGAGTCCTGAGGGATGCGACATTTAAAAAAAGTCAATCTTGAACTAAAAATGACAGTTTTTTCTAAGAATCTTTTGGTATTAGTTTTTTATAACTTTTTCTTCAAACTGCCAATTTAAATGTAACCTGTTAATAAACATCAACCTTCATACTTCCACTGTCAATAAGAAATATATCTGCTCTTTAAACTATCAATGTCAAACTACATATGACAGTTTCTCATTAGAATCTGTCGGTATCAGTCAGTAAAATTTAATACGTTGCTTACATCTGTCAATTTGAATCTTATCTGTCAATAAATATTGAAATTCAGACTTCCACAAACGCTGTGACAATTTCTATTAACAAATGAACAATTTTAACAACTATTGTCTCTGGCAGTAGTTCTACTCTCAATTTGACATTGATCTGTTTTTTACGCTGTCAATGTCAAACTGAAACTGACAGTTCTTCCTATGAATCTGTTAGTATTAGTTTCCATTCTTTATAGATCTGTCAATTTACTATAGCAAAACACAACTATTTTGCTTAAACATTAAATATCAGCACTCAGGCTTCCACAAGAGCTGTCAATTTTTGAGAAATACTTACTTAAAACGAAAAAGAAAAAAACGGAAAATATCAGTTTAATATTTCCAATGAGTTGTAGTTGTTAATGTAAAACCGGACCTGCAAATGACAGAATAGAGGGCAAGGGAATCACCGCTTCATGCTGAGCTACGAATGTAGTAAATACAGTAAGCTGTACGAGGTCGGGTCAAGGTCGCGGGGTAGCAGGAAGAAACGAGACACCATTTGGATGAATACAGGAATGGGTTAAGGTCAAATCAAACTACAAAAGAAGAACCGAAACTTAAATGCGTCATTATTTTAAACACGTATTAAGATGATTAAATTTTTCTGAACGTTTTGCTGGAAGAAACTATTTTAAGTGTCTTTTCTATTATTAGGATTTTTTTTGTGTCAAATCAAAATTTATCTTTGTATGTAGCTTTTCTAAATAATCGTTATGACAATTAATTAAGTTTATTTTTTTTATTGAAGTTTTCAGGCAATGAAAAACTGCTACAATAAATTGAGAAATATGACTGTTCCTGACATTGAAAAGTAGTAATACTATTATTTTTTAACTGGGAGCAACTAACTGCTTTACCGACACAACATCACTAAAGCTACTTCAGTATATGGCGTTTAAAGTAAGAACCAAGAAAATCAATAGTCATATCCAACATTTTCTTACTTTTGATTAAGAAATAATATCAGAAAAGAGATATTTATGATAGCAAAATGCCAATATTTAAAAACATCTATATCTCTCACAATACCCATACAAAGATTTTATCTGAATACCGACATGGAACGAATTTGAAGTAGCTTTAGTGTTGATGTGTCGGTAAGGCCGCTAGTTGCTCTTAACTAAAAAAATAGTACTACAACTATTTATCAATAGATGTGAGAAAGGGTCATATTTTTGAGTTTATTGTAGTAGTTTTTTCATTGCCTGAATATAGGAATAAAACGTCGTTTTAAAAAATTAAATCCAAGCAAGATCGAACCTCCTGAATACTAAAATTCCTTAAAATGGAGCTGTTAATTACCAGCAAATTGTTCTTTCCAAAAGTGCATTTTAACATTACATTTTCTCCGTGTTTTTAGTCAATGAAAAACTGCTACAATAAACTTAAAACCATTACTCTCCCTAATATCTATTTTTTACCGACACAACACCACTAGAGCTACTCCAGTAGATAGCGTCTATTCGGGACAAGGTAAGAACAGTTCTAGTCTAGTTAGTACTACAGCAAAGAAACACAACAAAAGGTAAATAAAACCTCAGTATATAAAAAGATTGGAACTTATTAAACATTATATAAATGTGCACCACAAATTCGTAGAAGATACACAAACACCAGAGTTGTAAGGGTAGAGACACATAACAAATGAGAAAGGAGTTCCAAAAATTCTTCTGGAATTGATTTTATAAAAACAGAAGATAATTGTGCTGATGATTTAAAATCGTTTTTTGAACATTAGGAAAATGTCAAAGAGTTTAGTGATGATTTAAAATCGTTTAATAAACATTGGAAAAGCTTTAAAGATTGTGCTGATGATTTAATATGAAACATTGGGAAAGTTTTAAAGATTGTGCTGGTGATTTAAAATCTTTTTTTTGAACATTAGGAAAGTGACCCAGAGTTTGGTGATGATTTAAAATCGTTTATTAAACTTTGGACAAGTTTTAAAGATTGTGCTGATGATTTAAAATCGTTTCTGAAACATCAACACAGTTAGAAATAGTTTTCTGATAATTGCACATCGTGTTTAGAACATTAACATGATTAGAAATAGTTTTCTTTTGGATATTTGGAAAGTGGCCATGATTTAAAAATGTTGCTGACATATAAACAGAGTTAGGAATAGTTTTCTGATGATTTAAAATCGTATTTAAAACGTTAACACAGTAAGGAATAGAATAAAATCATTTTTGGATATTAGAAATAGTTTTCTTATGATTTAATAATAGTATTTGGAATATTAGGAGGTGATCAAGGGTTTGATGATGATTTAAAATTGTTTCTGATATAACAACACAGTTAGGAATAGTTTTCTGATGTTTAAAATAGTTTTTGGAATATTAGGAAAGTGACGAAAAGTTTGCTTTTTGGTTTCGGCATCGTTTTGAAAAGATGATGTTTTGTCACCAGTCACAAAGTTGTACAGAAAGTTTTCATCTTTCTTGGCCTCTTTAATGATATCTTTTGAATGTTGAATTCGAAGCATTTTGGTCCTTTCTCATGCCCAAATTCCCGGTCAAAATCTGATGGATAGAATCTTTGGAGATATTTAGCTCAATCAATGAAGATTTTGGCTAATTTTTAATAAACAGACGCAATTTTCGACAGTTTCTCGCTTAATTACAAATTTCGGCTGGCCAACATGTTCGTCGTCTTCCAGCGACTTAGAACCCTCTTTAAACCGTGTAAACAACAGAACTTAATATTTGTTTTTTGTTCGATGCTCATTTTTGACCGATTGTCATGAAATTTTGACAGAACATCAATGATAGATGTACCCTTGCGTCAATAACAGATGGCGCTACTATACTCCAGCCGTTCAAAAGATGGAATGATCACGTGAACGGCACGCACTCTTTGAATATTATTCTCCCCAACCAACGTCACAAGTCCGATTTAAACCACTCAACAAAAAAGTACCCACCCTCGATGCCTACAGTTTATATTATCTCTGGTATGAGTACAGTGTAAACTGTCCTCCGTTATTTCAGTTTAGAAGGCGTGGCATCGTACCATTACGCCGGCCGGTCACTGATCACGCGTCCTTGAATTCCATCTTTTGAACGGATCGGGTATAGTATCACATATTTCTTCAAAGTCTTGTTTTCTTTGCGCTAGACCTCGTAAATTGTTTACGAAACATTGGAAAAGTTTTAACGATTGGGATAATGATTTAAAATTGTTTTTAAAAAACTAAAACAGTAAGAAATAGTTTCTGTTGATTTAATATCGTTTTTTGGAATAGGAAAGTGACGAAGAGTTTGATATAATGAAATAATTAGAATTTACTCCGAATAATTTAAAATCGATTGTGAACAGTTACCATCTATTAGCAATTTTATTCTAAAACTCATCCTAAAATGAATCGAATCCATTCTGAAAATCATATAAACTTGGTAGTGAATATTGCAAATTGCTTTATAATCCTCGAAGTGTACGTGTTTTTTAAATGTTTGGATATTAATCGATTTTCCCTTTATTGACATAATTGAATGAGTAATTTAAAATCAATCAAATCTATTGGAAAACGTAATACAATTCGAAATTCTATTTCTATTTTTATCATCTCACTTAGCTAACGAAGTTTTATTTGTCAGTTGAAATCCATATCGAGCCAAACTAAAAAAAAAGAAACCCGCCTAGCTTGAGTGTGAAAATTCTAGTTATCTACTTGGTAGCATTGGCATTTAACTCGCCTTTTTTCCATTTCCATTATTCAACGAGAGAGGGTAAAAAAAGCAAGCAATATATAGTAATATATATTTTGTGGTGGCATTAGAAACGTCGACGACCGATGTCGGGTAGCGTCATCGGAGCCGGCTAGAGCGATGGTAGCGGCATCACGAGCAACGAGCAAGTAACACTGAACGACAGCTTACGCTAACTCCAAGCAGAAGATCAATAGGTGCTGCATCCTACCTCCATCCAGGGCAGAACTGATACACTAATCGGGAAAATTTTGGAGAAAAAGTTGTAACAGGCGTATTTTCGTTTAGTATTGTTATTGTTAGCTATTAAAATTATAAATTGTATAAAACTCACCTGCTGTCTGATAGGAAATTTTACAATGTTTACCTAAATAATATTTCGGAAATTAATCGGGTTCTGTCTTTTATTTTCCCATAATTTCATTTTACTTAATTTTATTCTTCATATATTTATATTATCATTTAAGTGTTGAATATTTCGATCATTAAAATATATTTCTTCGTAGTAAACAATAATTATTTATTTACGTCGATTTATCTTCTTTTTCCCAGTATTCGGCCTGTGGTTAATTTTCCCTACGGTTAACGCAGTAATTAATTCAACTACTGTAATAGTAAAAAGCCTCTCTTCTGCGCAAGTTGCCATATGGCAATGATGTCAGGGTTCACTTTCTGAGTAACCTGCCTTGGTGTAAGTAATTATCGACTATCGAAGGAACCTCGTGGTTTTGGTTTTAAATCGTAGCTCATCTACGTCATTTAATTGTGGATTTGAGACCAAGCCTCTAATTTCCGACTGGGCCATTGAATCCTTTTGCGTTTTGGCTTTATTTTTGGGTTATTGAGTGTCCAGTGGAAAAACCACTTAGTAGGATTTGTAGAGGGATTTTCTGAGTCGATTTAGCAGAAGCACACTATAAAGAGGGCTTTTAGGGCAAAATCAACGTCCCAGGTTATTGGAACAACACGGAGTTGTAGTTTTTTTAGCCTATTCCATCTTAGGGTTCTTGGTACCCCGCTAACACCTTCATACTGGTAGTTATTGTAAAATAAAACAATAAAATTTCATTTTTATTACAAATTACAACATACCTAGTATGAAATAAAACTGGCATGGAAGCCTTTGTTCCTTATTCCAATAAGCGCCCTTCTAACGGCAAGCCCTGGTTTAGCAAAAACTGCGAGCGCGCAGTCAGATCTAAAAATCTAGCTTACCGACAGTGGCGTAAAAATCCAACGGCTGAGAATCGCACCACCCTTGTTACCGCTCGAAACCAGTGTAAGCAAACGATAGATCAAAGCAAAGAGACGCATAACACGAGGATCAAAAACAAACTTCTTGCCAGTCCTAACGGATCTAGGTCTTTTTGGTCAGTCGCTAAAGCCGTCAGTGAAAATTTTACCAAATCAAATATTCCACCTCTAACACGTTCCGACGGCACAATAGCAACCACAGCCGGAGATAAAGCGAACTTACTGGCAGAACTATTTTCTTCTCATTCCAACGTAGACTTTCAGGGAAAAACACCACCGAACATTCCAGCAGTCCAATCGGAAATGACTGATATCGTATTCCGTCAGCGTCCTGTCAAACGAATTCTTAAAGGGCTCGATGTCAGGAAGGCTTCTGGTCCAGATGAAATTCCTATTATAGTGCTCAAGGAATGCGCTGATGAGCTAACACCAATATTTTGTAGACTTTTTAACCTCTCCTACAAAAAAGGAATATTTCCATCTTGCTGGAAGAAGGCAAGAGTTCAGCCTATACCAAAGAAAGGCAAGAAAACCATGCCAAACAACTATCGACCTGTCGCATTGCTTTCAGTTATATCAAAAGTGATGGAGAAAGCTATTAACCAACAACTTCTAAAGTACCTAGAGGGCCCATCAGTACGGCTTTCGTAAGTCCAGATCAACAGGAGACCTCCTAGCATATGTCACCCATCTTTGGAGCAACGCAGTCGAACATCATGGGGAGTCCCGGGCTATTGCACTAGACACTTCTAAAGCATTTGATCGTGTCTGGCACGAGGGGCTCCTAAGTAAACTGCGATCCTACGGTATGCCCGGTCGATTCTGTTCATGGCTTTCTAGCTTTCTTCAGGACCGTTCTCTGCAAGTGGCGATTGACGGGTTTCTCTCGGACACCTTTACCATCAATGCTGGTGTTCCTCAGGGGTCCATATTATCCCCAACCCTCTTCTTACTATACATTAACGACCTTCTAGCGAAGACAGAAAATCCAATTTATAGCTTTGCTGACGACAGCACACTTATCTCATCGTTTACTTTGAATTCTCGAACATCGGCTGCTAACGCACATCTTCGCAGACAGCATGAAGTATCACGACTCAATAAAGACCTCGAAGAAATTTTGTCTTGGGGTGACAGTAACCAAGTCGAATTTAACGCTAAAAAAACCCAGGCAGCAGTTTTCTCTAAGAAGGTTAACATTGCAGAACCAGATATAGTCATGGCAGGACACGCAATTCCACTGGCTTCGCCTATTAACTTACTCGGTGTCAATCTGGGAGGAGATATGTCTTGGCATAATCACGTGGTAACAATCGCCAGGACAGCTTCTCAGAAACTCGGTGTACTTTTCCGTACCAAAAAGCTGTATACACCACAACAACTTTTGACACTCTACAAAGCCCAGATTCGACCATCACTGGAATACTGCTCTCATGTCTGGAGTTCTGCACCGAAGCATACCCTTCGGTTGTTGGATTCCATCCAAAGGAGAGCCATTCGCCTGATCGGTGACCACGAGCTAACCAAGAACCTCGACAGCTTAGAACATCGAAGACAGGTTGGTGATTTAACCCTCTTTTACAAATATTTCCATGGCAAGTGTTCTACTGACATTGCCCGCTTGATTCCACCTAGAGCAATTCATAGCAGAAATACACGACAAACCACTTCCGCCCATCCCTATGTGGTTCAACTTAACACTCCTCGAACATCATTGTTTAAGAACTCTTTCTTCTGGAGGACATCCTCTTTGTGGAACGGCCTTTCTGAGGCCGTATTTCCCACCGAATATAACCTTCAACGATTCAAGAACAACGTGAATCGCTTTCTTCGCACACGCACCGCTCTCAGAGCGCCTTAAAGGATTTTTCCTGCAGTGCTTGTGCTTGACCATAAAAAAAAAAAAATTGTACGATACACAGTCGTGAACTGTTAATGCGGTACCTCTTATATCTCCGTGAGATTCGAGGATTTCTTGTTTTTTATAAATTCGTAAACAGGAAATTATATCCACTAAAATGTCTAGAAATCTTTTTATAAAACTTTGTTTATTTCTATATTACTCATCATAAAATTAGTACAACCAAATTTGTGTTTGTGTATCGTGAAATTTTTGAAATAATATTCATTGAAGATGTTTATTTACTTTTATGAAAAACCGAATATCGTCACAAAACGCCGACGTTTCCTTCAAAGTGAGAAAATCACTTCGGGCGAATAAATTTAAATGTTTATAGTTTGATTCGAGGTAAAACTGAACTAAAATTAAGCAATCAACAGTTTGTAGTCGCAAAAAACTTTTCTAACGTGTTAACTTTGGTAGAATAGAGATTGTTATTAAAGTAGGTAAACTAAAATTAGGCAATCAACGCTAAATTGTTGTTAAAAATCTTTTCTAGATATTAACGAGTAAAAGTTTATTTTCCGGTCGAATGACGACCACTTTACTTTTGAGATGGAAATGGGATTTTCGAACAAGCTATTTCCGGAGAAAATTGAGAATTTTAAACAGTCTAGAAAAGCGTAAAAGAAAGTTGAACTTGGGATGATGTTTCAACTTTCTTTGGAATAAAATGTAAATAATAATCCAATTTAAATTTTATAATAATTTTTATATTTAAAATAAACCAACCAATCCCAAAAGGGTAATTAAGAAAACTGTAATGGAATATCGGAAAAATTGTAAAAAAAATTTAAAAACTCGCAAAACTTGGAAATTTTTAATAATCATGAGACATTGAAAAATCGAAAAAAAATATGGAAAAAGTCATGAAAAGTGGAAAAATCTTGAGAAATCGTGAAAAATTTGATAATTCACAAAAAAAAATAATATTAGCGAAAAAATTATATAAAATTTGAAAAACTGGAAAATTGGAATAAAGTGCTAAAAAGCTGTTAGAATTATCAAAAAATGTTAAAAACAGCAAAAAAATGATAAAATATAACAAAAACGTCAACAAAAAAAAAATGAAAAAAAGTCATGAAAAGTGGAAAAATCTTGAGAAATCGTGAAAAATTTGATAATTCAAACAACAGGGATTTATGGAAAATAAATCAACGACCACGAATCTTCTTATTTACACAAATGAAATAATAAATAATTTGGAAAATGGTTTTCAGGTGGATTCCATCTACCTCGATTTCTCGAAGGCTTTTGACAAGGTAAACCATAGGATTCTCCTTACTAAGCTTCAGACAATGGGTTTTCCTGATTATTTACTAAATTGGATCAAAAGCTACCTTAGTAACCGTACTCAAATTGTTAAAATAGGGAATTATCAATCGGACTGTTTTACTGTCACTTCCGGTGTTACACAGGGCTCCCATTTGGGACCTCTTCTTTTTAACCTCTTTATAAATGATATTGGTAATTGTATTAACAATAGTAATTATTTGCTATCCACGGACGACCTGAAATTGTTTATGAAAATCTCATGCATAGAAGATTGTGCTAAAGTGCAAGAAGATCTGTGGTCATTATTTATTTGGTGTACTCATAATGATATGATATTAAATTCTTCCAAGTGTTTATGTATTTCGTTCACTAAACGTATGACAGCTCTTGAATATAATTATAGTGTAAACAATAAAATCATTAATAGGGTACAAGAAACCAGAGACCTCGGTGTCATATTTGATAGTTCATCATTTATTCCTCATATTAATTTTATAGTTAACAAGTCTTTAAAAATGCTTGGTTTCATAAATCGACACTCTACCGATTTCACAACTCATTCAATGCGATTAATATACTTATCATTCGTTAGATCAATCATGGAGTATGCATCTGTTATTTGGTCCCCTTATTATAACGTTCATATCAGCAAAATAGAATCAGTCCAAAATAAATTTTTAAGATCATGTGCATTTAAACTTGGTGTTAATAAAAGCTATGACCAATTAAGAAGCCAATTGGCCTTACCGAAACTACAAATTAGGCGTGATTTATTAGATTTGATGACATTACATCCTACTAATATTATATAGGCGAAAGTTTGTTTGGATGGATGTATGGATGTATGGATGGATGTTTGTTCCTCTTTCACGCAAAAACTACTAAACGGATTTTAATGAAACTTTACAGTAATGTAGCTTATAGATCAGAATAACATATAGGCTATAATTTATAAAGATATTGTGTGAATTGTCCAAAATATAACGATAAATGTCATTTAAGTCTGAAAAAATTCTGCAATCTGCGAGCTACTCAGGCGTGTGCTGCAAAAACAGTTAGTGCTACATGTATATAATGTATGGTGAAAATATTTATCTTAAATAGTCCTACAAAAAATTCTGCGACACCATATATATCTATCTTTTATGAGTAAGCCATTATTGTCAAAATAGTGAACCATAAATACAATAAAAATTGATAATTTATTTCTAATGCACATTTGGTAGTAATAAATGGATCCTTATCAAAATGAATACTTTTATCGCTTTTGGTATTTAAAGGAGATAAATTTTGTCATTCACAATACATCATTTGAGTAGCTACCTATAGGCCTATGATTAGGGGTTTGCAGTGCTTAATTACTGTATTTCTTATGTTGACAATATTGTTACGTTATTACAGTGCGAATGTAACATCTCAATATTGTCAGACTGTTATATTTTTCAAATACGACCCAAAAATTATGTATGTTATAATTTTAATGTCATAATGTTAGTTCTTTTCACGCTAATATAAGCTACTCGAAATACTAATACTGCGCACACGAAGTCGCGGGCACCAGTTATTGATACATAAAGACCTTGCTTTTATTCGAATTACACGCAGACGAAGTCGCGGGCAAAAGCTAGTAGGATAATAAATGGCACTTTAAATTGTCCCGATATCCTGTCTTCCATATATTTTAAGGTACCTTTAAGATCTACTCGCAATATAGTTTTAATTGAAATACCCACTTGTATAGATCGCCCAACGAAAGTTTGTGACAGCCATGTGGCCTCTCGTTCAATGCGCAGTGGTTTAATTACGAGCGTTACGATAACAACGACCGTTCTGAAAGCTTGTCAGTGTGGTAGCTAGAATGGTTTTGTAAACTGTATTTAGCTACGAATATGCTGAGAGAGTTTCTGAGTTGTTTTTTAAATGTATGTATTTTTTTAGTTTAAAGTGGGCAGTAACAAATTTATATAAAATAAATTCTTCTTAATTATGTTAGCATCATACATTAAAAATTAATTTAAGATGTATAATATATTTTTATTTCCGTCCGCCACTGATAGAAAGACTCCGCCTACCTGCGCCGACTAACACGTGGCTGTCCCAAACTTTCGTTGGGAGACCTATACATCTAATTTCAGTTACAACAATCCCTTACGAAGATGCATGCGTCTATGTAATAATAATTATAAGAGCTGTGATATAATAGGTTCGTTGACTAATAGTTTTAAAAACCAATGTTTACGCCTTTTATGCAACAACTTGTAGTACTCGTTAATTCTATGATCTATATATGTGTATATATATGTTAGTTTTGTTAGACTTTTGTTTTTTATACTTTTATATATTTTATACATATGTATTTTGTTAAGTGTTAAGTTACGTTTTAAACCAATGCTTGCTATATCTATATTGTTTATTAATAATTATTGTGAAAAAGGATATTTCCGTTTAATAAATAAATAAATAAAATAGCGAAAAAATTATAAAAAAATTTGAAAAACTGGAAAATTGGAATAAAGTGTTGAAAAGCTGTTAGAATTATCAAAAAAATGTTAAAAACAGCAAAAAAATAATAAAATATAACAAAAAGGTCATCGAAAAAAAAAAAAAAAATGGATAGTCATGAAAATTGGAAAAATCTTGAGAAATCGTGAAAAATTTGATAATTCACAAAAAAACGTAAAATAGCGAAAAAATTATAAAAATTTTGAAAAACTGGAAAATTGGAATAAAGTGTTGAAAAGCTGTTAGAATTATCAAAAAATGTTAAAAACAGCAAAAAAATTATAAAAAATTTGAAAAACTGGAAAATTGGAATAGTGTTGAAAAGCTGTTAGAATTATCAAAAAATGTTAAAAACAGCAAAAAGAAATAATAAAATATAACAGATAGGTCTTCGAAAAAAAAAAAAAAAAAATGGAAAAAGTCATGAAAAGTAGAAAAATCTTGAGAAATCGTGATAAATTTAATAATTCACAAAAAAAGCGTAAAATAGCGAAAAACTTATAAAAAAAAGGGTGTGGCAGTCAGTGGGCCTGCCGGGAGAAGTTATACTTCTACGCACACGCCCGGATTTATAAATTTTTATGCGAATGATTTAGCAAAATCATTATATTATATTCGTGTTCAGCGACCTCAAAAACCTCCTAGTACCGAGTACACACTTATTTTGTATCAAATTTGCATAACATTTCCTGGAGACGAGGTCCGTCTTAAGTAGCAGGTGTTTCGTCCTTCAACTGATAAGTTTTCGATCATTTTTAAAGGATTTACCTCCATACCATGTTTTGCCAAAACCATAGCTCCACCACGTTTATTTTGTACACGACAAAAATAAGAACTCGGGTCATAACCAAAGACACTTAGATGCTGAACCTCTTCTGTTAAAAGAAAGTGCTTGACCAAACAAATAGCACTGTATTTTATATTATGACGCATGGTCGCCATCATTTTCAGTTTCAGCAGATGATTAAATTTTGACCAACCACTTTTGCGCCTCTTAGACGAACTAGGCAAGCAGGATGATACTATTTTTCACATTTGGTACATTTTAATTCGCCTTTTAGAGATCGTTTACAACTCGCGCATGTAATTTTCACATTTATATCATCATCACTCGGCGCCATCAAATATTTATTAATGGCATCACTGTTAACTAATAAAACTTAATAACTACAAACACAGGCAAGTAGAAATATTTTTTTTTTAAATTAACTGTATTCAATTAAATAAATATTTAGAAAAATAAGACCAGTTGATGTGTGTCCTTACTTCAAACACGAAAACTAAGCAGTAAAACGATCAATGTACAAAAAAAGTGTTTACAAAATCCCATAGTGCAAAATATAATGCAACCATGTGACGGTAGTATGGACTACAATACAATACTCATTACTGAATATTATAATTAATATTATTAATATAAAATACTAAACTTTATATGTTTACTTACGTGACAGAATTATAAAGTAATCTGTCAAACACAATGTAATACGTCACTATGATATTCCAAAACATTAGCTCAAATTGTTTTTTGTATATCTATATCTCTTCAATGTACTGATACCTTATATGTGTTTCTGTCTCTCTCTTACTCACACCATTACATATGTAATGATTTTTGCCATTTAACCCCACACAAATCCAGTCCATAAATAGAAGTATAACTTCAAAATTTGAAAAACTGGAAAATTGGAATAAAGTGTTGAAAAGCTGTTAGAATTATCAAAAAATGTTAAAAACAGCAAAAAAATGATATAATATAAAAAAAGTCATCGGGAAAAAATGGAAAATGTCATGAAAAGTGGAAAAATCTTGAGAAATCGTGAAAAATTTTATAATTCACCAAAAAATTGTAAAATGGCGAAAAGAAATTTAAAAAAATGTTAAAAACTGAAAAATTGGAATAAAATGTTGAAAAGCTGTTAGAATTATCAAAAAATGTTAAAAACAGCAAAAAAATGATATAATATAAAAAAGTCATCGGGAAAAAAATAGAAAATGTCATGAAAAGTGGAAAAATCTTGAGAAATCGTGAAAAATTTTATAATTCACCAAAAAATCGTAAAATGGCGAAAAAAAATTTAAAAAAATTTGAAAAACTGAAAAATTGGAATAAAATGTTGAAAAAATTTTAAAAACAACAAAAAAATGATGAAATATAAAAAAACGTAGAAAACAGTCGGAAAAATGAAAAAAATCGTAAAAAAGTTTGACTTGAGTTAATACAAACTTTAAAAAGCGTAAAAAGTTGGACAATCTTCGAAAAAAATGTTGAAAATAGCGAAAAACTCATGGAAAAATTGGTAAAATCAAGAAAAAATGGAATAATCTTTAAAAATTTTGTAAAAATCGTGAAAACTTCAAGAAAGAATGTAGAAACTAGCGAAAAAAAACCAGTAAAATTGTGAAAAACTCAAATAATTTAAAAAAATGGAAAAAAAGTTGGCAAGGCTGTAAAAACTTTAAAAATCTTGAAAAATCATACTTAATAAAAAAATTCATAAAAAACTAGAAAATATTCGGAAAAATAAGAAAAATCGTGAAAAATTTGAAAATTAAAAAAAAAAGCTGAAAATACCATAAAAATTAGGAAAAATTAGTAAGAGCGTGAAAAATAAAAAAAAAAATCGAAAAACTGTAAAAAGTCGTAGAAGGCTAAAGAAATTGTAACAATCTTAAAAAATTGTCAAAATGGGACCATTATCGAAAAGATATTGATAATAGCGAAAAATCATAAAAAAATATGGATAAACTTTTAAAATTGTAAATAATTTCAAAAATTCGCAAAAATCTGGAAAAATCTGAAAAAAGAATTATAAATTAGAAAAACCATGAAAAATTAAAAAAATTCGAGAAAAATTGTTGAACCTAGCGGGAAAACAGGAAAAAATAGTAAAATCGTAAAAAGTAATAAAAAATTTTGACGATTCTTTAAAAAATGATAAAAACGGCAAAAAAATCATGACCAATAAAAAAATTCATGAAAAACTGGAAAATATTCGGAAAAATAGGAAAAACCGTAAAAAATTTGGAATTTAAAACAAAATGCTGAAAATGGTGTAAAAATCATAAAAAATTAGTACCTACTTAAGAGCGTGGAAAATAAAAAAAAAATTGAAAAGCTATAAAATTGTAAAAGGCTGAAAAAACTTTAAAAAACGTAATAAACGGGACGATTATCGAAAAAAATGTTGATAATAGTGAAAAATCATAAATAGTTTTTAAGAAAAATATAAATAAAAAATAAAAATATAAGGATTCAAGGAATATCTTTTTGATAATTTTTGTAATGTTAAGTGTGTTCCCTTAATGTTCCTAATCTAATAGATTCTTCCCAACAAGGTTTCTTATCTTTTCTCCTGACTATTTCAAAAAGATAAGTGGCGCCCTTTACCGATCTCTGTTTATTGTACCTTTAGCCTATCTTTAAATATTTTCTTTTTTTTTTTCAATACTCGCTCCTTTGCTCCCTTGACCCACGACTCGATCTCCTACCCCCTGAGTACCATTCGCAATCTGATAACCCCTGGTGAGCCTTTAACATCCAGAAAAAGGTTTTTATATTATTACTCTAAAATTGATCGATTTATCGCCCCTGAAACACCCTGAATACTAAATTTTATGAAAATCGTTTCAGAGACTGAGATTATATACAAACATTGCTCGTTTAAAGATATTGGATACAAAAATACAATTTTTTTTTTAATTATGAAACTTTTAGCGCGATAATTACCACCTTTCCTTTATTTAACTTCGACGAGCACAAACTCGAATTTCCTTTTTCAGCTAAATTAGTTTAGTGAAAACCAACACAGGAGACTGTTCATAGTTTTATTCGAGCTAAACTAAAATTAGGCAATTGGGAACTTTGGAGGAAACTATAAGCGGAAAGTTTCTGCAGAAAATTAGAGACTTATTTTCCTCTTGAAAGGAAAGAAAGTTTATATGTGAATCAATTAATTATTACCACTTCAAAAATCGTATAAAGTTTATGTAGTTATATAAAGATCACTTAATGACAAAAATATTTTTTACAGGGGAACTATTCTTTAAAAAACGCCAGTATATATCGTCATTACCACTTAATCTTCAACTTGCAATTGCAAACGAGGTTTTTGATGGATTTAAACAAAAAAATCTTTTTTGTGTAGAATAAAAATTAATAACGTTAAACAATAATCAAAAACTGACTTACCGATATCTTGCTCTGTAGTATTAACTCTTCTCGAAGGCGAGCCCCTGTGTGGTGGAGGTTGTTTTAAAACCGCCAAAGGTACCAATCCTTCAGGTACTACAGCTGAATCGTGATCTGTGGTACCTCTGGTTGGCATCCGAACAAGACAAAAGTCTGGTTTGGAGGCACATACTTCCACCACCTCAACCTGCTGTCCTTTTGTCACGCTCAATTCCAAAGGATTCGTAGCTGTGAAGTCGCTCATTACCCATGTCATCTCCAATACACCAGCCTGAAAAAAAAATCGAACTTATTCCAGTATTCGTCAAAATTCTTATTTGACTCTAAAGTAATTCCAACTATAACAGGATAGATTCCAATCCATAATGTTAACAATTCAGTAACTTTTAAAATTGATATGAGTCATAAGAAGCAGTTTTAGATCTGATTCCAAAAGTTTTAGAACAGAACTTGTTAAGACAAAGTATTAAAATCGATATAACCTTTAGCTTAGAATCATTTCTATCAAACCACTGATCATTAGAAACAACAAGAACATTTTCAGAATCTATTTGAGTCACTCAAATGATCTCTAGAGTTTATAATTGATTCTAACAATTTAATAATCATCAAACTTCATAAAAAAAACAGTTTCAGAATTCCTCCAATTGTTTTGATGACCTGCAAAGTTTTAGGATCAACACTAACCATCATCAAATCTTCAGAATGGTCAAAAACAGTTTCTAATTTAATTTTAACCATATCAACACTGATGAGCTCCAAAGGTTTAGAAATTTGATTACTTATCAGGAACAGTTTCGGAGTTAATTTTAATCGCTCAGAAATCGATTGCGAAGCTTTAAAATCAACTCTAATCATCCGCTAAGCTTCAGAATAGTCAAAAACCGTAACTAAATTAACCTGAAGCTTTTCATTATGTTTAAACTCGATACTGATGGGCTCCAGAAAATTGATTCTAACACACCATTAATTATAAGGATCACCAAGAACAAGATCAGAACTAATTTCACTCACGGAGTTAACCTTCATGATCTCCAAAACTGAGAATTGATTTTACCAATTCAATAATCATAAAAAAGACAGTTTCAGAATTCCTTAGAATTGTTTTCAAGACCTGCAAAGTTTTAGGATCATCGCTATAACCATCATCAAATCTTTAAAATCGTCAAAAACAGTTTCTGATTTAATTGTAACAAATCCAATACGTTGTAGACTTAATATATATGAGCTCTAATAAGCCACTAATCATCAGAACGACCAAGTACATGTTCGGAACTAATTTCAGACACTTATTGATCTTCAAAGCCTAACAATTCAATAACGATTAAAATTTATAAAAAAAAGCAGTTTCAGAATTCCTTAAAGATTTAGGATCACTACTAATCATCATGGAATCTTAAGAATCGTCAAAAACAGGTTCCAATTTATTTCTAACAACTTCAGCACGTTTCTAATGCGTTCCAAATGTATCACTTCTAATCATCATCATAGAATCTTCAGAATCGTCAAAAACAGGTTTCAATCTATTTGTAACCAATTCAGCACGTTTGGACTAAATTCGGATGTGTTCCAAAGGTTAAAAGTTAATTCTAGCAATCCATTTATCATCTGAATCACCAAAAATAGTTTTAGAATCAATTCTAATCACCCGAACATGTTTCAGATTTGACATTAACGATTTTGATGATCATAAAACCATCCATTAATCCAAAAACAGTTTCTGATTTAATCTTTACCAATTCCGAAAGTTTATACATAATTGTGATGAGCTATTAAAGTTTAGAATCGATTTTCTCAATTCAATAAACATCAGAATCACCTACTCGTAGAGCAAATTCATAAAAAAAGTTTCAAAATTCATAAATGGTTAGAATCATTTTAATGACCTGCAAAGATTTAGGATCACTTCTAATCATCATGGAATCTTAAGAATCGTCCAATACAGGTTCCAATTTATTACTAACAAATTCAGTACATTTCTAATGAGCTCCAAGTGTATCACTTTTAATCATCATAGAATCTTCAGAATCGTCAAAAACAGATTCCAATCTATTTCTAACCAAAACAGCATGTTTGGACTAAATTCTGATGAGCTCTAAAGGTTAAGAATCAAATTTAACAATCTACTTATCATCTGAATCACCAAAAACAGTTTCTAATTAATTCTAATCACCCGAACATGTTTCAGATTTGGCATTAACGATTTTAATGATCATAAAACCATCCATTACTCTTCAAAAACAGTTTCTGATTTAATCTTTACCAATTCCGAAAGTTTATACATAATCGTGATGAGCTATAAAAGTTTATAATCGATTTTCTCAAATTAATAAACATCGGAATCGCCTAGAGCAAATTCATAAATGGTTAGAATCATTTTAATGACCTGCAAAGATTTAAGATCACTTTTAATCATCATGGAATTTTAAGAATCATCAAAAACAGATTACAATTTATTTCTAACAAATTTAGCACGTTTCTAATGAGCTTCAAGTATATCACTTCTAACCATCATCATCATAGAGTTTCAGAATCGTCAAAAACAGGTTTCAATCTATTTGTAACCAATTCAGCACGTTTGGACTAAATTCTGATGTGTTCCAAAGGTTACAAATCAATTCGAAAAACCCACTTATCATCTGAATCACCAAAAATAGTTTCAGAATCAATTCTAATCACCCGAACATGATTTGACATTAACGATTTTGATGATCATAAAACCATCCTTTAATCTTCAAAAACAGTTTCTGATTTAATTTTACCAATTCCGAAAGTTTATACATAATCGTGATGAGCTATAAAAGTTTAAAATCGATTTTCTCAATTCAATAAACATTAGAATCACCTAGAGCAGTTTCAGAATAAGTTTTAATCATTTACGAATCTTCAGAGCTTTAGGATGGATTCTACTTTTCCACTAATATAATCAAAACCGATATAAACCAATAGAAACAGTTTCAAATGTATTTTTGTCCGGTTTAAAACTATTCACAAATTGGATATAATAAAAAAAATGAGTTTCATAACCGATTTTAAAGTGTAGATGTCGGATTTAACATGATTTACAATTATATCACAAAAATAAAAATATTTAATAAAACGCGATTCGTTATGGTGACGTATATAAATATAAAAATAACTATTTTTTGGTATATTTAGATATTTAAATCAAAGGCGTAACTTTATTTCTGACAGAAATAGAAAAAAAACATCAGCTCCATCTATAAAAAGGGCGTTTATATAAATTTACCTGAAAAATATGGGAAATTTAACGTCTACGTCACTATAGTAATCTATTATTAAAAGTAATTTGTTCAAGAATTTATAAATAGGTGAAATACAATTACAGTAGGATAAATTTAGATATTGCATTTTTATAAAAATAATATTTAAAAATGTACGATTTTAAATCATCCTCAAAATCTTTGAAAGTTTCAAATCTTTCATTAACAATTTTAAATCATCACCAAACACCTCGTCACTTTCCTAATATTTCAATAACGATTTAAAATCATCATCAAACTCTTCGTTACTTTTATAATTTCCAAAAAACGATTTTAAATCATCAGTGCAATCTTGAAATCGTTCCAATGTTTCATAAACAATTTTAAAACATCACCAAACACCTCATCACTTTCCTATAACCAAAAACGATTTTCAATGATCAGAAAATTATTCCTAATTGTGTTACTGTTTCAAAAACAATTTTAAATCTTCATCAAACTCTTCGTTACGTTTATAATATTTAAAAAACGATTTTAACTCATCAGTGCAATCTTGAAATCGTTCCCAATGTTTCATAAACAATTTTAAAACATCACCAAACAGCTCATCACTTTCCTATAACCAAAAACGATTTTCAATGATCAGAAAACTATCCCTAATTGTGTTACTGTTTCAAAAACGATTTTAAATCATCACCAAACTCTTTTGTCACTTCCCTAATATTCCAAAAACGATTTTAAATCATCAACACAATCTTTAAAGCTTTCCCTATGTTTCATAAATAATTTTAAATCATCATCAAACTCCTCATCACTTTCCTAATATCCAAAAACGTTTTTAAATCATCAGCACAATCTTCCAAACGTTTAAAATATTTCATAAACAATTTTAAATCATCACCAAACTCCTTGTAGCTTCCCTAATATTCCAAAAACGACTTTAAATCATCAGAAAACTATTCTTAACTGTGTGAATGTTTCAAAAACGATTTTAAATCATCAAAACAATTTTTAAAACTTTCAATGTGTTTCATAAATCATTTTAAATCACGACCAAACTCCTCATCAGTTTCATAATATTCCAAAAACGTTTTTAAATCATCAGCACAATCTTCTAAATGTTTCATAAACAATTTTAAATCATCACCAAACTCCTCGTCGCTTCCCTAATGTTCCAAAAACGATTTTAAATCATCAGAACACTATTCTTAACTGTGTTAATGTTTCAAAAACGATTCTAAATCATCAAAACAATCTTTAAAACTTTCCATATGTTTCATATTTAATTTTAAATAATCACCAAACTCCTCATCACTTTTCTAATATTCCAAAAACGTTTTTAAATCATCAGTACTATCTTCCAAACGTTTAAAATGTTTCATAAACAATTTTAAATCATCACCAAATTCATCGTCGCTTCACTAATGTTCCAAAAACAATTTTAAATCATCAGAACACTATTATTAACTGTGTTAATGTTTCAAAAACGATTTTAAATCATCAAAACAATCTTTAAAACTTACCCTGTGTTTCATAAATCATATTAAATCACCACCAAACTCCTCATCACTTTCCTAATATTTTAAAAACGTTTTTAAATCATCAGCACACTCTTTTAAATGTTCAAAAAGTTTCATAAACAATTTTAAATCATCACCAAACTCCCCGTCGCTTCCCTAATGTTCCAAAAACGATTTTAAATCATCAGAACACTATTCCTAACTGTGTTAATGTTTCAAAAACGATTGTAAATCATCAAAACAATCTTTAAAACTTTCCTTATGTTTCATAAATAATTTTAAATCATCACCAAACTCCTCATCACTTTTCTAATATCCCAAAAACGTTTTTAAATCATCAGCACAATCTTCCAAACGTTTAAAATGTTTCATAAACAATTTTAAATCATCACTAAATTCATCGTCGCTTCCCTAATGTTCCAAAAACGATTTTAAATCATCAGAACACTATTTTTAACTGTGTTAATGTTTCAAAACGATTTTAAATTATCAAAACAATCTTTAAAACTTTCCCTGTGTTTTATAAATCATTTTAAATCACCACCAAAGTTTTCATCACTTTCCTAATATTTTAAAAACGTTTTTAAATCATCAGCACACTCTTCTAAATGTTCAAAAAGTTTCATAAACAATTTTAAATCATCACCAAACCCCTCGTCGCTTTCCTAATGTTCCAAAAACGATTTTAAATCATCAGAACACTATTCTTAACTGTGTTAATGTTTTAAAAACGATTGTAAATCATCAAAATAATCTTTAAAACTTTCTTTATGTTTCATAAATAATTTTAAATCATCACCAAACTCCTCATCACTTTTCTAATATTCCAAAAACGTTTTTAAATCATCAGTACAATCTTCCAAATGTTCAAAATGTTTCATAAACAGTTTTAAATCATCACCAAATTCATCGTCGCTTCCCTAATGTTCCAAAAACGATTTTAAATCATCAGAACACTATTTTTAACTGTGTTAATGTTTCAAAAACGAATTTAAATCATCAAAACAATCTTTAAAACTTTCCCTGTGTTTCATAAATCATTTTAAATCACCACCAAACTTTTCATCACTTTCCTAATATTTTAAAAACGTTTTTAAATCATCAGCACACTCTTCTAAATGTTTAAAAAGTTTCATAAGCAATTTTAAATCATCACCAAACCCCTCGTCGCTCCCCTAATGTTCCAAAAACGATTTTAAATCATCAGAACACTATTCTTAACTGTGTTAATGTTTCAAAAACGATTGTAAATCATCAAAACAATCTTTAAAACTTTCTCTATGTTTCATAAATAATTTTAAATCATCACCAAACTCCTCATCACTTATCTAATATTCCAAAAACGTTTTTAAATCATCAGTACAATCTTCCAAACGTTCAAAATGTTTCATAAACAATTTTAAATCATCACCAAATTCATCGTCGCTTCCCTAATGTTCCAAAAACGATTTTAAATCATCAGAACACTATTTTTAACTGTGTTAATGTTTCAAAAACGATTTTAAATCATCAAAACAATCTTTAAAACTCTCCCTGTGTTTTATAAATCATTTTAAATCACCACCAAACTTTTCATCACTTTCCTAATATTTTAAAAACGTTTTTAAATCATCAGCACACTCTTCTAAATGTCCAAAAAGTTTCATAAACAATTTTAAATCATCACCAAACCCCTCGTCGCTTCCCTAATGTTCCAAAAACGATTTTAAATCATCAGAACACTATTTTTAACTGTGTTAATGTTTCAAAAACGATTTTAAATCATCAAAACAATCTTTAAAACTTTCCTTATGTTTCATAAATAATTTTAAATCATCACCAAACTCCTCATCACTTTTCTAATATCCCAAAAACGTTTTTAAATCATCAGCACAATCTTCCAAACGTTTAAAATGTTTCATAAACAATTTTAAATCATCACTAAATTCATCGTCGCTTCCCTAATGTTCCAAAAACGATTTTAAATCATCAGAACACTATTTTTAACTGTGTTAATGTTTTAAAAACGATTGTAAATCATCAAAACAATCTTTAAAACTTTCTTTATGTTTCATAAATAAGTTTAAATCATCACCAAACTCCTCATCACTTTTCTAATATTCCAAAAACGTTTTTAAATCATCAGTACAATCTTCCAAATGTTCAAAATGTTTCATAAACAGTTTTAAATCATCACCAAATTCATCGTCGCTTCCCTAATGTTCCAAAAACGATTTTAAATCATCAGAACACTATTCCTAACTGTGTTAATGTTTCAAAAACGATTGTAAATCATCAAAACAATCTTTAAAACTTTCCTTATGTTTCATAAATAATTTTAAATCATCACCAAACTCCTCATCACTTTTCTAATATCCCAAAAACGTTTTTAAATCATCAGCACAATCTTCCAAACGTTTAAAATGTTTCATAAACAATTTTAAATCATCACTAAATTCATCGTCGCTTCCCTAATGTTCCAAAAACGATTTTAAATCATCAGAACACTATTTTTAACTGTGTTAATGTTTCAAAACGATTTTAAATTATCAAAACAATCTTTAAAACTTTCCCTGTGTTTTATAAATCATTTTAAATCACCACCAAACTTTTCATCACTTTCCTAATATTTTAAAAACGTTTTTAAATCATCAGCACACTCTTCTAAATGTTCAAAAAGTTTCATAAACAATTTTAAATCATCACCAAACCCCTCGTCGCTTCCCTAATGTTCCAAAAACGATTTTAAATCATCAGAACACTATTCTTAACTGTGTTAATGTTTTAAAAACGATTGTAAATCATCAAAACAATCTTTAAAACTTTCTTTATGTTTCATAAATAATTTTAAATCATCACCAAACTCCTCATCACTTTTCTAATATTCCAAAAACGTTTTTAAATCATCAGTACAATCTTCCAAATGTTCAAAATGTTTCATAAACAGTTTTAAATCATCACCAAATTCATCGTCGCTTCCCTAATGTTCCAAAAACGATTTTAAATCATCAGAACACTATTTTTAACTGTGTTAATGTTTCAAAAACGATTTTAAATCATCAAAACAATCTTTAAAACTTTCCCTGTGTTTCATAAATCATTTTAAATCACCACCAAACTTTTCATCACTTTCCTAATATTTTAAAAACGTTTTTAAATCATCAGCACACTCTTCTAAATGTTTAAAAAGTTTCATAAGCAATTTTAAATCATCACCAAACCCCTCGTCGCTCCCCTAATGTTCCAAAAACGATTTTAAATCATCAGAACACTATTCTTAACTGTGTTAATGTTTCAAAAACGATTGTAAATCATCAAAACAATCTTTAAAACTTTCTCTATGTTTCATAAATAATTTTAAATCATCACCAAACTCCTCATCACTTATCTAATATTCCAAAAACGTTTTTAAATCATCAGTACAATTTTCCAAACGTTCAAAATGTTTCATAAACAATTTTAAATCATCACCAAATTCATCGTCGCTTCCCTAATGTTCCAAAAACGATTTTAAATCATCAGAACACTATTTTTAACTGTGTTAATGTTTCAAAAACGATTTTAAATCATCAAAACAATCTTTAAAACTCTCCCTGTGTTTCATAAATCATTTTAAATCACAACCAAACTCCTCATCACTTTTCTAATATTCCAAAAACGTTTTTAAATCATCAGTACAATCTTCCAAACGTTCAAAATGTTTCATAAACAATTTTAAATCATCACCAAATTCATCGTCGCTTTCCTAATGTTCCAAAAACGATTTTAAATCATCAGAACAGAAGATCAGAACACTATTTTTAACTGTGTTAATATTTCAAAAACGATTTTAAATCATCAAAACAATCTTTAAAACTTTCCCTGTGTTTCATAAATCATTTTAAATCACCACCAAACTTTTCATCACTTTCCTAATATTTTAAAAACGTTTTTAAATCATCAGCACACTCTTCTAAATGTTCAAATAGTTTCATAAACAATTTTAAATCATCACCAAACCCCTCGTCGCTTCCCTAATGTTCCAAAAACGATTTTAAATCATCAGAACACTATTCTTAACTGTGTTAATGTTTCAAAAACGATTGTAAATCAACAAAATCTTTAAAACTCTCCTTATGTTTCATAAATAATTTTAAATCATCACCAAACTTCTCATCACTTTCCTAATATATCAAACACTTTTTTAAATCATCAGCACAATCTTCCAAACATTAAAAATGATTCATAAACAATTTTAAATCATCACCAAACTCCTCGTCGCTTCCCTAATGTTCCAAAAACGATTTTAAATCATCAGAAAACTATTTTAACTTTGTTAGTGTTTTAAAAAATGATTTTAAATCGTCAGAAAACTATTCTTAACTGTTAATATTTCAAAAACGATTTTAAATCATTAAAACAATCTTTAAAACTGTTTCATATACAATTTTAAATCATCACCTAACTCTTTCTCACTTTCTTAAAGTACGTAATTCTCGGACGATTTTTCTTCGAGAAAGTAGCATTTTTCCGATCTAGTCCGGGAAATACGTACTTCCCGGACTAACTTTATTTCTGATGGAAATAAAAACATGAAAATTTTAACAGCTCGAAATCAGAAATGATCCAATAAAAACAACATTTTTATCAATTTACCTATAATAACAGTATTAATTTTTAATCAAAAATTCGATATTTACAATCTACGTCACTGTAGTAATCTATTATTAAAAACAATATGTTTACGAATTTTTTAAGAGCGGAAATACAATTAATATATGATCAAATTTAGGTTTACCACTTTGATGAAAATAATATTTAATAATGTTCTGTCATAAATAATACGTGTATGGTGCCTGTCATCCGCTAAAATTGCCATAAACATAAAAATAACTCCATAAATTACTTGCTTTACATTCTTGTTGAAACACGTTTTAATAATACATGTTACAGACAGCTTTTTATATGATTATCATTAGCGAAAGCGTAAAATTAATTCCAGATAAAAGGAATATTAAATTAAAGCCATACACATTTTCTGACATTTAAGAACCATACTTATTATAATAAACTTAAAAATCTGTATAGTAAATTTTTAACTTTTTAGAGATTGATTAAATGTGATCACAACTGATTTTAAAGTATAACAAGCCATTGTAAGCGATTATTGCAAGTGATCAAACGTAATTACAAGTACTAAAACTGATTTCAGCTAAATACTAAATAACTAGTTGTACTCGCGACGTCATAGGCGTGGCGTGTTGATTGTTGTATAAAAATTTCTCCACCCTCTCCGTTAAAGGCATGGGGAAAAAATTCCATACACCAGATGTTAATTTGAAAGAAGAAAATGTGAAAACCGCATTCGAATCGGATTGATAGTTTTCATGTGATGCGCGCACAAACATACAGACAGACAGACAAAAAATCTAACCACATTTTAGGGTTCTATATCGATGTACCCGCGACGTCCTTTGCGTGGCGTGTTGATTATTGTATAAAAATGTCTCCCCCACCCTATCGTCAAGTAGTATGAACTTGATTATGTGCTGTCTACTTCCGTGAAAAAGCCCAGAAAAGAGAAAAAGGTGTGAATGCTTTTGGCGCGTTAAAATGGCGTCATTCCAGAATAATCGTTTCGAGATTGCAACAAGTGAACACCACCTTATGTGTCATCCTCCAAGAAACCATTAAGGTTTTCCACGTGGTGAGCTGCATAAAGGGGCCCCTTTTTTATCATCCTGTTCACCAATACAGAGGTGATGGAAGCAAGTAACGACGCATTGTAACTGTAAGTGAATTTACCTTTATTCTAACTCGAAAGGCAACCAATTAAATTACCTTTTATTTCACTCTCTATTTCACTGGTCCTTCAACCACAAATGGTCACACCATCATTATAAGATCACAAAAATTTTTGAAGATGTAATGAAAGAGCGATTTTATCGAAAAAGAAAACAATTAGAAGAACCATAAAATATTAGAAGATTAGATTAGTAGAAACAGGCAACAAAAAGTTAACAAAAAAATGACAAAATTTGCTTTCGAATGGTCTCCGATGAATGGGAAAATTGGAATTGGCAGAATCAGGAACACCGGCCTAATTCCGAACACAACACAGATATTTATATATATAGAGAGAGAAAGAGAAAGAGAAAAAGAGAGAGAGAGAGCATCGGCGTATCGGTAATAAACTGGTCTATGAGCCCAATAGACGAGGAATTAAATATTTCCACTCAGTGGCCGCGTTATTAATGATTTTCGGCGAACTTGTGGAAAGTTATCGTCGCGCTGCCTGCTGTCGTTTAATTGAATAATTTGTTGATGGTTGGATCGCTCGATTTGTTTCTATATGAGTTTGATCACCGAGTAAGGCATACGAATAGAATAAAAAAATATATACGAGAATATGTATATAAAATTTACAACTAAAACAGTAAAAATAAAAACTGTACTAGAAGGAAAAAAAGTGAAATATTTTTTAAAGAAATTACACGACTTAGATTAGATTAGATTTTTTTGGGTTGGCTGTTAGCATGCATCACTACGACCTTTGCAGATCTATTATGAACACCCATTATCTCTGGAATAGGATTAGAGCACCTTGTCCAGCCCTGCCCTATTAATGAGACAACAGAAGACGCAATTGACTCGGTGCTTAAGCAAGTTTATAGCTCTCTAGATAATAGTAAACCTTGTTTGGGCGTCTTTCTAGATCTCGCTAAGACATTCGATGCAGTTTGTCATAAGACCTTACTAAAAAATCCCCCTCTCAAAACCCAAATTTCGACCAACAATTCTTCCTAGAGACAGAGCACATCACCCGTTGCCTCCTTCACTAACAAACTCCCCCCCCCTGAGAACATCCCATTTTAAACCCCATTCATTGAGGAAGACATCCTCACTGCATTCCAAAAAGGCAAAAATTCAGCCACTGGTCCAGATTCTATTTCTAGACGAACCCTACAACAACTCCCCCCTTCGATTATGCTTTCTCTTACTCTTCTTTTCAACTCTTATCTCAGCAAATTATTTCCCCACCATTATGAAGTCCTCAAACACCATCTTGATTCCCAAACCTGGTAAAAACCACACTAACCCTCACAACTACAGACCAATTTCTCAGCTTAATGTCATTGACAAACTCTTTGAACTTCTGCTCCTAGATAGAATCAGGGACTTTCTAGAAATTAACTCCATATTCCCCCCTTTTCAACATGGATTCAGACCAAACCACTCTACCCAAAACCCGATTCTAGAAATACAATCTTTCTCCTCCTCAGTCCTAAATAAGAGAAAAGTCGTCTCTGTCGTATTTATGGATGTCCGAAAAGACCTTCGACAAGGTTTGGCACGCTGGACTTATTAGAATGCTAATGGACATCCAATTCCCCATCCCAGCCATAAAACTTATCCATTCATATCTTTCCAACACAATTATCCAAGTCAATGTTGTAAATGAAATCTCCGATCCATTCACCCTCCTTTCAAGAGTTCCACAAGGATCAATCCGAGCCCCAACTCTATATACCATCTGCGCCAGCGATATTTCTCCTCTGGAAAATATCCAGCTCCACGCCGACGACACGGCCTTATACACCTCCGCATCATCGACTGAAAACCTTAATCGAAAAACTCAAAGACTACTGGATCAGTTCTCCAACTGGTGCAGCAGATGGAGAGTAGCTATAAATCCAAACAAAACTCAAACCATCATCTTTAGACATCCTAACCTCAGTCGACGAGAAAATCTCTCTTTCGACTATATCAACCTGTCACTATGGGGGGAACAGCTCGTCCCTCAGGATCAGGTGTCCTATCTGCGTGTTCGATTTATTCGAACATTCAGGTGGGATGACGATGTTGAACTTACACTTAACAAAATGAGAAGACGAGCGTCCCTCCTAGGTGCTCTGGGTGGTAGAATCGGAAGAAGCGACACCAAAACCCTCCTTCATACATATAAAACCTTTATCAGACCTCTGGTCGATTACAAGGCCGTGCCATACTCAGAGACCATTCCATCCTTGCCACTTCTACCCAAGCCACCTTGTCTACAACAACACAAATATACTGCCTCTCCCTTCTCGTTTTCTGACGCTACACCACCGACATGTCGTCAGGACTCTGCAGGGAACTAACACCGTAGCCTAGAGGACCCTCCATACACACTGGAATAAAGGACTCCAAAGAAGATCCCCGTTCCCAACCTACGACTCCTCCAATCCGTATATATGGATCTTCCTGAAGACCTGGAAACCCTTTTTGACAAAACCCCCCTTTCCTACCGCTAGATAGTGCCCACCACTCCACAAATGGATACACACAAAAAATGGGCCCTTGGCGAAGGTTTCTGTGGTTCCCTTCGTCCTTGCCAAATGGAAGGGCTCCACGACGGAGGAGACATGCCACAGCGTCAATCTCCCAACCCCACATTGAACCACGCGGGTCACACTACCACACAGCACGTACACTCACACCAAAGTAGGAAGACTGTTTAGGTACGTTCAAGCACCATGGATGAAGAGAAGATCCACCCTGCTGCACATGGGAAAAGCAAATGGGAAGATTTGTGAGAGCAGACCGATGATAGATACTAACACCTACCAAACACTCCCATCCATTCCCTGAAAAGGACGTAAGTCCTACAACAGGGTCCTCTTACTACCAAATTCCAAAAAATTATCATCTTTTACCTTCCAAACTCATTATTCTTCGACTTCGACTTACTAAAAGAACTTAAAAATTATGGATTTCGAGGAATTATTTTAAAACTATTAAAGAGTTATCTAAAAGATAGAATAGGAGATAGCCAAAAATAATTACTTACGGTGTTCCTTAGGGAGTAGTCTTTGGGCCGCTTCTGTTTACAATCTATCTAAATGACATTCTAGATAGAACTAGATATTAAAGGATATTTGGCCAGCTTTGCTGATGACGGGGTGGTTGTTTTTAGGGAAGATTCCTCGCATAAATTAAAAGAAGTTGCAGAAAAAGAAATGTGTTTTATAGGAATGTTTTGATATTCGTACATTAACGATAAACTTTGAAAAAACTTAGTTTGTGCCATTTACTACATATGAGGATAAACTCCCAAATTTTAACTTTTTCACTTAACCTAGCAATGTAATTTTACGAGCCGATCCGGACCTGTCAGTGGTGTGAGGTGTAAGTAAGTCACCGTTACTCTTCGAGTAACTGGTGGATCGATCGAATTTCGAGACTGTTCTGTTCTAGAAGGATTGTTTTTGTGGTATCTTTGTAGATGCTTCGAGAAGGAATTAATTTTATATATAAGGGACTGCTTTGGACGGAGAATTGTAATTTTAATGCTGGCGATAAAGTGCGAATTGTTGTAAAAGATATTTTAAAGACGCTATTTAGTAATTGTGACTGTATCAAAGTTGTGTAAAATGAGCTTAAGATTTTTTTTATAGAAAAAAGAACCGACTTTGTGTCTCTTACCTATCTTTACTTAAATAGTTCGCATTTTAAAAATCCTAAACTTGGTCCCAAATTACAAAAAGGGAGAGAATTGTATCCTTAACTAATTTTCTTTAACGATTTACTTCACTTCTGTACAAACGAGTGCCGTTCGCAGTGTTATGTTTCCAGATTTAGACAGTTCTAAAGCACTCTTCATGTTTCACTCAATCTGTTGAAACATCATTAAAACCTTTTAAACATTCAATTTATAATGTGACAACGGAACGCGTTTTCCATATACGTATTGAATTGGAAGAAAATATGTAAATAGGAAATTAAAAAGAACAAATTTGACGCTCATGTTCATAGTAATATATCACGTTATGTGTGTAATAGAAACTAATGGAATGGTCTCGTTTAAATTCAACTTAATAATACAACGTAATAGCTTTAAACTCTTTGATGTGTCGGTTTTGTTTACATTTCTGGCATCTTGTTTTATTAACTTTTATTAGGTTCAAAATGTTAACAATAGTATGTTATTTATAATGTTTATTTTAGTTTTCCTATTATAAAACAGAAATTTATTTTTACTTGAGAAACAATAGAAATTATTTTTATTTTAATGATTTATTAAAATTTTGGAATAATACAGGATGGACTAAAAGTTCATTAATATTTGAATCGGTATCTACATCGAGCAGAGATGGAGATGTGGGAAACTTTTTATAATAAAAAGTTTTTTTTTTACTGAATTTTGGGTCACATTACTATTATATAAATTATTTTGTTGATTTTTGAAATTGTGTGCAAATCTCTATGTATATGGCTAAACACACTTGAAACATGCATTGTCAACCAGTTCTTAACTATTCTGAAAATTTCAGATCTCTAGGTGGTCGGGAAATAGGATTAAATTCGATTACAAAATTCCACCCGGAATGACAAAGAGACAAAGAATAGGACGAAAATAAAAAACTTTCTATTTTCATATATATAATTTAGAATTTCTTGAAATTGTGTCAAAATCTCTATGTAATTCATTTCATTCTTTCATTGTTAAGCAAATATAAGTTAATGTGTTTAATATTTAAATATTCTCGATAGCTTCTTTGTGGCATAATAATGTCTATTTATTTCTTTATTCGGGGTTGTCGAAAGCTCAGAAGAATTATTTTTAAACAAATTATTTTCATTTTTGTTAGGCATTTTCAGTTTTAAAAGACGACCCTTGACAAATTTGACATATCTATCAAGATCAATAAGCAAGGGTCATTTTCAAAATATTGATTTATATTTTTTATAAGTTTGTTTTAGTGGCAAAAAGATCCCCGAATAAAGAAATAAATTAATGTGTTTAAGTTGTATTAAAATCAGTAAATAAGCGTAACTGTATTAAATTAATTAACTCAAGGAGCCATGATAATCTGTCTAAGCTTATTGTTAATTTAAATTACGATTTTAGGGTTCTTGGTACGGGCCTAAGTTTTGGAACGGGCTCAAGTTCTTGGTACGGGCCTAAGTTTTGGAACGGGCTCAAGTTCTTGGTACGGGCTTAAGTTTTTGGTACGGGCCTAATTTTTATGGTTTGGACTAAATTTATGGTATTGGCTGATTTCTTGTCACGGCCTATAAAATTTTGGTTCAGGCCTAATAGTTGTGGATCATTTGAAGCCAAGGACTGGAGGAAATCGACTTCTGGATTTACCAGATAAGCTAAAGCCATTGTACTTTGTAAATTTAAGTTGTTAATTGTAGATTTTAATTTTAAGTCGTGCGTGTGATCACACATATCAGATTATCCGTCTTTTTTTTTACTTTCATATTTATTCCATTGTTCTGCACTAGTGTTAATTGAACTTGTAATTTAGATTAACCTCAGTATTTTGGATCATTAAAGGAGGGTCTAGTTTTGAAGACATTTCGTTTTATTTAGCTCACTTTAACGTTCTCATACTTGCAACTCAATTAGTCTTGATTAAGATTCTTAATTTATTCATTTATCTCCAGCGAGATAGGTCAGTGCCTGGTCCAACAGGGGTTTCCGATTTTAACCGTTTAAATCGGTGGCGCGACTTACTCTTTTTGTACTTACCCTCTACGGCTGAGCTGGGCACAAATTTGCCAGTAGAGAAACCCCTTACCGATCTCGACTGGAGTTGAACCTCTATTTGAAGAATTTGAATAGTTTTTCAAAATTTATTGATTTTTTTTATTTCTTTTATTTCATTGAAAGAACGTGGCAAATTTTTTGCTAAACAAACTTGAAACATGCATTCTTATATAGTTCTTAGATGTGCTGAAAATTTCAGAGCTCTAGGGGGTCGGGAAATAGTTTAACATAACCACACTTGTATAAAGAGGAAAAGCACCCCTGGATTCATAACAGGTGTCAACATCACAGTGTTGCTAGCTTAACAGTGCAGCCAATTCTTCTTTTTTTCGAATGACCTTTGGTGATTGGCACTTTCTATCAATTGTCATCAATTTCAGCACTAAACTGGATCTTTTTGACAGGATAGAAAGCACTTGCTGTCAACTTTCACATTTCAAACACAAACCACTTTTGTAAAAAGGCAAAGCAACTAGAGATAGTGCTAGAGCCGTTAGAGCTATCAACGTCAGTGTTGCCAACTTCACAGTAAAGCCAATTCTTGTTTTTCGAATGGTAATTGGCTCAAGCAACCAATTCTTCTTTTTTCTAATGGTTTTTGAGATTTGTGGTGTAAGAACCAATTTTATTTTTTTATTTTTCATGAGATACTTTGTCAACAGTCATCAATTTTAACACTAAATTTTATTTTCATTTCAATTTTGTAGCTATTTTTGATAGGATAGAGGATTTTGGTCACTGGATTTGGAGATTTAAAATTTTTCACTAATTTAAATTTTAGATTGTTAACAACTTTACAGTGCTTTATAATAATTATAATTTTTAGTATCTAAATACAAACAAGCATACAAAGAAATGTACATATTTGTTGTTGATATAGAAATTTTTAAAAATGGGTATACAAAATAGCTAAAAAAATGTTTAACCTACCAGAGCTGACTGACTAGGTTGTTTTCTCATCCTGGCCTGGAAAGAACTGGGTGTATCAATCGTATGTTGTCTTGTAAGAGTTGGATGAGCTTTAGCGACCGAACCCTGCCTAAACCAAGGCAACGATATCTTTCTCTTTGATTTTTGATTCTTGGGAATCACACCCGACGACCCCGGATTCGACATATCGAACGTTTTTTAAGTATTTATTAAGTAATATTAACTATCTTCAATTAGAATTTAGTCACTTTTAAAGCATTGCTGTAAAAAATAGTCAGAGCTGGATATGTACACACATACACATTATTTAATACCTATATTTAAATACATATGTATCAATAATATAAGTAACCAATTGATTTTCTTGGTTGAACCTCAAAAGCCATCTACTGAACGAGTTTGGATAAAGCAGTTACTTGCTCCCAATTAGAAAAAATAATAGTAGTATAACTACTCGCCACTAGATGTTAGGAGTCCTAATTTTCAGTTTAATAATAATAAACAATAACAGAAAAAAGAAAATACTTAGTAAATTAAGTACTATGGCGCCACCGTAAGGTGGCGCAGTTGTAATCTGATATGTTTAAATGAACAGTTCTTATTAAATTAAGTACCATAACGTCACGTAAGGTGGCGCAGTAGATTTCTCATATACTTAAACAAGCAAATTTGAGTAAACTAAATACTATGACGCCACCTTAAGGAATTCATCGTCTAAAGGTCTTTAATGATAGATTAAAAAGACTAAGAAATTTGAATTTCACCAAAATTTGTTGTAAAGAAAAAAAACATTAACAGGTATAAATCAATGAGAAACATTTTTATGGCTTTAAATAAATACTTCATTAACTTTTATAGAGGAGCAATGAATTTTAAAATCAGCGTGTAATATTAATATATCCCTTTAATAGGATACTAAAATTATTCTCATTAGTAAGAAAAAGAAAACAGTTGGTTTGGACTAATTCCAGAAAATCGTCAATAAACAGATTTTCAAAATAAATATGCACTTTTCAATTAACAATAAAAAAAATATCGTATTGCTGCCAATGTAACCATGCATTCAGCTGGTTTAAGATTTAAATAACTTTAATATTGAGTAATATGAACAACTGGATTTAATTGATATATTAAGAAAATTCGTTCTAAAGATCAAAGAATTACACAGGTAGGTTTTTTATATATAAAAAAAGTTGGCTGTACTTTACATGCTACAGCAATGATGCCAATTTTGTTCATTACTTTTCAGTATTTAGAAAATTGCTAAAGATCTTCAGAAAAATGAAGACTTTTAAAGATTGGTCGAATCTTTTTATGCGATACATTGTTATCGATGTCTAGAAACAAATCAAGCCACGAAAATGCATCGCTAACGCATTTTCACATTAACGAACAAGAGGGCCTTATTATCACACGAGAGGCCTTGATCAACCACGTACGAGTAGCCATGTTGAACACACACCATGCATGACTGTTCTCATTGATAAATGTTGAAACCTGTATCCTTCTTAATTTCGAGAGATATTGAACAACCTATCTCTAGCCCTTCTACTCTCAGTGTAGCACAAGACATTCTCTAATCACAAGCTCTCTTCGCACGATCATCAAAGATTACAATCCTCAGCCAATTCTTCAGAAGGACTCTTCCACCACTTCCACGGACACCCAGGAAGCCTAAGTGTATAGTGTCTGTTACAACAACACCAGACCTCCTAAGAAGACTTCTAATTTCATTAATCCTGACCATCACCAGAAATGCACCTTGGAAGCTTATACCAGAAAAAGCCTGTGATTTCTACAAAGACTTTGGACCACACCTTGAAGATTCACGACGTTTTATCATTCGCCGACAGCATCGCGTTCATCGAGAATCAATGCTACCTTTTTTCATCTTCAGAAAAATAAGGACCTCTGAGACAGATCGAATCTGTACTCGCGTCACACAAAGTTTTCGATGTATTTTCGCATGTTGAGCTCGACTCTGGTATCATTCTTACTCCATCTCTCTCCTGTCATCAGAAAAATCTTGAAGCCTTTCAAAGACTGGTAGAATCTGTATATGTGATACGTAGTTTTAGATTTACTTTTTGATGTTGAATATGATTTAGTGCGTTCAGATTTGTTGCGTGAAGGTGTTACGATACGATCTTTTGTTGCATGTCCATGCACGCATACTCACTATGAGAGTAAGAGAAAAGCACCCTCTAATGAGAATATAAAAAAGTACAACAAAATAAAAGATTCATCAAATATCAATTACATTACGTTTGATCATTCTTACTCCATCTCTCTTCTGTCATCAGAAAAATCTTGAAGCCTTTCAAAGACTGGTAGAATCTGTATATGTGATACGTAGTTTTCGATTTACTTTATGATGTTGAATATGATTTAATGCGTTCAGATTTGTTGCGTGAAGGTGTTACGATACGATCTTTTGTTGCATGTCCATGCACGCATACTCACTATGAGAGTAAGAGAAAAGCACCCTCTAATGAGAATATAAAAAAGTACAACAAAATAAAAGATTCATCAAATATCAATTACATTACGTTTGATCATTCTTACTCCATCTCTCTCCTGTCATCAGAAAAATCTTGAAGCCTTTCAAAGACTGGTAGAATCTGTATATGTGATACGTAGTTTTAGATTTACTTTTTGATGTTGAATATGATTTAATGCGTTCAGATTTGTTGCGTGAAGGTGTTACGATACGATCTTTTGTTGCATGTCCATGCACGCATACTCACTATGAGAGTAAGAGAAAAGCACCCTCTAATGAGAATATAAAAAAGTACAACAAAATAAAAGATTCATCAAATATCAATTACATTACGTTTGATCATTCTTACTCCATCTCTCTTCTGTCATCAGAAAAATCTTGAAGCCTTTCAAAGACTGGTAGAATCTGTATATGTGATACGTAGTTTTCGATTTACTTTATGATGTTGAATATGATTTAATGCGTTCAGATTTGTTGCGTGAAGGTGTTACGATACGATCTTTTGTTGCATGTCCATGCACGCATACTCACTATGAGAGTAAGAGAAAAGCACCCTCTAATGAGAATATAAAAAAGTACAACAAAATAAAAGATTCATCAAATATCAATTACATTACGTTTGATCATTCTTACTCCATCTCTCTCCTGTCATCAGAAAAATCTTGAAGCCTTTCAAAGACTGGTAGAATCTGTATATGTGATACGTAGTTTTAGATTTACTTTTTGATGTTGAATATGATTTAGTGCGTTCAGATTTGTTGCGTGAAGGTGTTACGATACGATCTTTTGTTGCATGTTCATGCACGCATACTCACTATGAGAGTAAGAGAAAAGCACCCTCTAATGAGAATATAAAAAAGTACAACAAAATAAAAGATTCATCAAATATCAATTACATTACGTTTGATCATTCTTACTCCATCTCTCTCCTGTCATCAGAAAAATCTTGAAGCCTTTCAAAGACTGGTAGAATCTGTATATGTGATACGTAGTTTTAGATTTACTTTTTGATGTTGAATATGATTTAATGCGTTCAGATTTGTTGCGTGAAGGTGTTACGATACGATCTTTTGTTGCATGTCCATGCACGCATACTCACTATGAGAGTAAGAGAAAAGCACCCTCTAATGAGAATATAAAAAAGTACAACAAAATAAAAGATTCATCAAATATCAATTACATTACGTTTGATCATTCTTACTCCATCTCTCTTCTGTCATCAGAAAAATCTTGAAGCCTTTCAAAGACTGGTAGAATCTGTATATGTGATACGTAGTTTTCGATTTACTTTATGATGTTGAATATGATTTAATGCGTTCAGATTTGTTGCGTGAAGGTGTTACGATACGATCTTTTGTTGCATGTCCATGCACGCATACTCACTATGAGAGTAAGAGAAAAGCACCCTCTAATGAGAATATAAAAAAGTACAACAAAATAAAAGATTCATCAAATATCAATTACATTACGTTTGATCATTCTTACTCCATCTCTCTCCTGTCATCAGAAAAATCTTGAAGCCTTTCAAAGACTGGTAGAATCTGTATATGTGATACGTAGTTTTAGATTTACTTTTTGATGTTGAATATGATTTAGTGCGTTCAGATTTGTTGCGTGAAGGTGTTACGATACGATCTTTTGTTGCATGTTCATGCACGCATACTCACTATGAGAGTAAGAGAAAAGCACCCTCTAATGAGAATATAAAAAAGTACAACAAAATAAAAGATTCATCAAATATCAATTACATTACGTTTGATCATTCTTACTCCATCTCTCTCCTGTCATCAGAAAAATCTTGAAGCCTTTCAAAGACTGGTAGAATCTGTATATGTGATACGTAGTTTTAGATTTACTTTTTGATGTTGAATATGATTTAATGCGTTCAGATTTGTTGCGTGAAGGTGTTACGATACGATCTTTTGTTGCATGTCCATGCACGCATACTCACTATGAGAGTAAGAGAAATGCACCCTCTAATGAGAATATAAAAAAGTACAACAAAATAAAAGATTCATCAAATATCAATTACATTACCTACGTTTGATATGGATTTTGGTTGTCAAATATTTGATGTACGCAACATAGCCGATATAAATCAACCTTGAAAAAATTCATTAATTTATTCACGAATAAATTGCCGATGTAAAACAAGTTATCAAAATTATATATACTGTAACAAAATCAGAATGGTATAAAATATGTGCTAAAATAACGAAATGGTACTTAAAAATATATACGTGACACGATTTTTTATTTTTATATAAAAAAATAGGGTTCGTTGGGGTGTTTTTCCTTAGGGATTAGCGTGGAACTATGTACCGGAAATACAGGAATCGATATCCAGTGAGCTTGAATCTTAAATAAGCTGATTTTATCGAGGTGTTGAAAAATGAACAAAAATAAATGAAAAGGTAAGGGCAATTAGATATTTATAAACTTTCTCTTTACAAATTATGTTTAATTCAATTTGGAAATATGTTTAGTATCCAGAAATAAATTAGTAAAGCAACAACACTTTAAAATCTTTTTTATTTATAACATCAATTGTTAAAATGTCCAATCTTTTGATAAATAACTGTCAACTCTCTTATGTCACAAATTACTTTGCATCGTACTGAACTGTCAATGTGACCTGTCATATCTCATCTATAATAACAGCATGATAGCTAATCCCTACAAAACTTTCTAATTCGTAATAAATCAATATGTCGTTGATATATTTTATATAATGCTATTTGATTTACTTTCTTTTGATTTAAATAAAGCTAATGCCATTTATCTTGAATCAGATGATATAAGTTTTATGTCACCTGTCAAATGTCATCTATCTGGAATAAAAAAAGATGTGTTTTATATTATATGTCACCTTTCAAATGTCATCTATCTTCAATCAAATAACATGTATTTTATGTTATATGCCACTTGCCAAAAGTCATTTAGCTTGAATCAAATGACATGTGTTTTATGTTATAAGTCATATGTCAAATGACATAATATCTTATATAATATTTTAAGTACCTACTTGATTTTTATTTAGATAAATCTAATGTCATATTAAATGACATGTGTTTTATGTTATAAGTCATATGTCAAATGTCATATCTAATATAGTCCTATTCAATTTATTTGTTTTTTTTTTCATATAAACCCAATGTCATCTATCTTGACATGCATGTAATGTTATGTCACCTATCTGTCATAGGTCAAACTAGTGCATGATAATTATCTTTATCTACTCTACCTCATATTATGTATCAATTTTCAGTTCGTGAAAACTGTCATTATAGACAGCAGTGCGTGAAGGATTGAAAGTGTGCGTGAAGTAAAAATGTATTTTAAATGGGATTTACTTTTTCGCACTGTTTTTGACACACCTTCATATAATCAAATATCCTTAGCATTCGCGTTGCCATGGTGTTGCTATGAGAGCATTAGTTTTGTTATTATCAGTAGTAATAACCCAAGGACATTGATAATTGTTGGAAAAAATTTTATAACAGATTTCGAAAGCTTGTTGCTTGGAAACAGACCGACGCCGTAGGCGGAGGTCTGTTGCCTGTAAGCAACAAGCTTGAGAAAGTTGTTAAAAATTTTTTGAGCATTTATCAATGTTCGAGGGTTATTCGGATAGAAAATTTTTTGCTGGTTATTCTTTGGTATATTTGATTCGATAATTTCATTAATATTCTCCATCAGTATTACAACCAAATCGTGACATTTTGAAATATTGAATATTTGAAATGTCAAAATCGAAATGAAACGAAATGTAGGTATCCATAGCTACATGATTGAGTGAAAACAGCCCATGGGATCTGTTTTCAGTATAATGTTGGTTTTATTGGTTGTATTCAATCAGATGACCACAAATTAATTGATTTCATTGGATTTCTAATTGAGCAAAAAATTTTCTTGTAAATGAATTGAAAATAAATTGCTTTCTTGTAATTAATAATAATAATAATAATAATAATTTATTTTATCCATAAGACAATACAATTGTATGGGAATCGTCAAAATTGTACATTTAAGTACATTTACATTTACAATCACATATTAAAAAACAAATTTTAAAAGTTTAAAAATTCTGACATATTATAAAAACACCTATCTAAAAGAAACTCTTTTAATTTTTTTCTAAACAGTTTTATATTATTAATAGTTTTTATATCAGAAGGTAGTTTATTAAAAAGTTTAGGTCCCATGTAGTTAGGAGCCTTGTATCCAAGAACCAATCTTGCGAAAGGTACGTGAAGCTCACCAGCCTGTCGTGTATTGTGTTCATGAATATCATTATTGCGGTCAAATACACACCGATGTTGAAATACATATGCACACAGTTCAAAAATATGTAAACAAGGGAGAGGAAGGATACCAAATTGTTTGAAAAGAGGTTTACACGATTGTCTTTCTGAAATTTTCGCCATACAGCGCAGTACTCTCTTTTGTGCAATAAAAACATTTGCTGCATCAACTGAATTACCCCATAAACACACTCCATATCTGAGCCGAGAATCAATTTGTGCAAAGTAGAGACCGACAAGCTGACTCACCTCCAGCACCTCTCGCAAATTAATGAAAAGGTATCTCAGCGAATTGATTTTCTGACCAAGCGCCTTACAGTGGCTTTTCCAGTTAAGAGACTCATCAATATGAATGCCAAGGAAGCGCACACTTTCGTGCGTACTTTTAAGAAAAGTTTGATCAATAGCAACCCTTAACTGATTTACCTCTTTCTGCCAATTATGAAATCTCACTAATTGTGTTTTATCCACATTAAAAAACAAATCCAAACTATTAAAGTAACTGTTAATTCCTTGAAGGACACTCGAAGTTTTTTCTTTTATTAATTCATCATTGTTTGCTGAAACAAGTATGGAAAAATCATCTGCATAAGCTACATAGTTGTTTCTACCAATTACTGTGTCTGCCCCATTAACATAAAGAATAAATAGTATGGGTCCCAAGACAGACCCCTGTGGCACACCCATGCTTTGGTTTAACAGACAAGATTCATATGTTTGCAATGTTTTCTTGTTCTCAAAATTGATTGTAACATATTGATTTCGATTTTTGAGGAACGTTGAGACCCATTCCAAAGCAACTCCTCTTATACCGTACGTCTCAAGAACAGTCAGCAAAGATTCATGGTTGACACAATCAAATGCCCTGCTTAGATCGCATAGAATCGCAACAGGACAATCGCCAGCCTCAAGGTAATCGATTATTTGATTATAAAATGAAAGCATAGCTGTTGCAGTAGATTTTTCCATACTAAAACCGTGCTGCTTTTCTGTAATGATTTTATGTTTATCACAGAACAGTAAAAGACGATCCAAGAAAGCGTATTCAAAAACTTTCGAGAGACTACAAGGAATGGTCACAGGTCTATAGTTTTCCACCAACATTGGATCTTTTTTTTTAAACAGCGGCAAAACTTTCCCAGTCAATAATTGAGGGGGAAAAATGCCTTTTTCAAATGACATATTTACAAGGTATGTTAGTGGAACTATAATAATAATAAATATAATAATGCCTAATTATTTTTTAATTGATTATCGTAGATAAAATATTGTATAAAACTGTGCGTGAAGTGCTTTTTGCGCACTTACGCGATATATAAACATCGCGTGCGTGCGCAAAAAGCATACTTCACGAACTGTTTCATAAATAACTATTTATACATATTTTTTGATAAAAAATATACATTTGATAAAAATAGACACTTAAATGGTCAAGACGGAAGAATAATTCTTTCCTTGTTTTTATAATTATACATTGTGGTTGTGAATAGAGCCTATAATCGATTTTTCGTTGAACCTTTCCCCTTTGGGTCACTAACTATTTAAATAGATCGTCTGAGGTTACGATCGGTCATGTGTAAAAAGTTTTTTGGTGTAAAACTATTTTAGAATATTATCCTTTAATATGAATTTTGGAAAGTATTTTTGATGATTGACTGCTTACTATGCGTATTTATATTATTACTTTTTTTCTTATTTACGAGGGTGGTCTAAAGAATTTCCTACCTAATAAAGATATAAGAAATTTTTTGTTTATTTTTTTTAATACAGTCTCCCAGCGAGATGTGTCCAGAATATCTGTCACGGGAGCTTTATGAACAACAGGTTATCAGAGGCAAAGTTTTTAGACAATTGAAAACTGCTACAATAAACTGCAAAATATTACTTCTTCTGACATCTATTGGTGAGACCAATATTACTACTTTTATTTATTTTTTCATTGGGAGCAACCAACTGCTTTACCGACACAGCAACACTAAAACTACTTAGATGGCGAATATATGTGTCCTTTAAAATCAAGTGATTATTAAAAATGCCTAATTTTAATAAAACACAAACAGGTCAGGTTTGTTAAAGAATCGTTAAAAAATGGTAAAATTCGTTAAAAAAATTGTAAAAAGCGTTAAAATTTTAAATAATAACGTTAAGCATTAGTAAACATGGTGTAAAAATGGTAATTTTTTTGTAAAAATGTTCAAAATCGTAAAAATTATTAAAATAAATAAGAAAAAAACAAAAGAAAATCATTAAAAATTTGTAAATACATTTTGCTAATTATTTTTTTTTTAAATATTGTTTGATGTACAAGGATGGTTCTTACGGAGAGAAAAGTTTAAAAAGGTAAAATCTTAAATATTTAAACGAGCAATTTTTATTTAACTTAGTACCATAACGCCACCGTAAGGTGGCGCAGTTAGTATCACATAAATTTAAACAAGCAATTCTTACTTAAGTACCATGACGCCAACGGAAGGTGGCGCAGTTAATATATTTAAAGTTCTGACTGAGGTATAGTAGCACACACAGTCGTTACCGCTGATGGCAGAAACGTGAAATTTCGACAGTTGTTTATTTTTATAATATGAAAACCTACTTGGAAGGGATTTTGAAAAAAAATTAACTCTGAAGGGGTGCAAATAAGAGGTGGAAACTTTGTATGAATAATATTTCAAACTTACTGCATTTTCTATAAAAAATTATTATTCGGACTCCTAAAATATTTGGTTGAAAATCTTGGAAAAATGTTAAAAATTAAAAAGTTGTTGAAAATCGTAAAAAAATGTTAAGAATCTTGAAAACAATTTGAAAAAAATATTGATAATTGTAAAAAAAATTGACGATCGTAAGCAATTGACAAAACGCCTGAAAAAAGGATAAAATCCAAAAAAATTTTGAAAATCGTAAAAGAAAAATGTTGAAAATTGTGAGTCATTAATAATCTTAAAAAATTGCTGAAAATTATGATAAATATTTAAAAATCCTGAGATAACATTAAAAATCATGAAAAATTATGTTGAAAATAAAAAAAAATGAAAATCGTGAAAAATTTATGGAAATAGTAACAAATTTCTTGGCATCTTCAAAAACTGTTGAAAATGGTAAAAATATGTCGAAAATCGAACAGAAATGTTAAAAACATGAAAATTTGTAATAAATTCTTGATAAAAGTGGTTAAAATACTTACAAAAATGTTGAAAATCGTAAAAAAATTTTAGCAATTGTGAAAAATAGTTGGAAATCAAAAACAAATTAAAATCGTAAAATAGTATTGAATATCATGAAAAATGTAAAAAAAATAATTGAAAAATTGTCGAAAATGTAAAGAAATTAAAAAGAAATGAGTAGGTATCAAAAAAGATAGGGAAAATAAACAAAAGCGTAAAAATGTCAAAATCCAACAAAAAAAAGTAAAAAACTGTAAATGTAAATAGAAAAAAATATCATAAATTTGAAAAAAAAATAATAAAATCAATCGAAAAAAACGGAAAATGAAAAAAAAATATTTATAAGGAGAAACGAAGTTCGTCGAGTCAGCTAGTATTATAATAAAATACTTTTTTTCAGAAATTATATAAATAATAAATGTGTGTATGTTTCTTTTAGTTTCGATTTTCTATTAAAAATTTATATATGTGTGTTTTCTCCTTTATTACATACAAACACACACCCTCAATTTACTTACCCAGCTCTGACTAAATAATTTCTTATTACGTCTAAGTAAACACGAAATTACCCGTAATAAATTTAGATATTTGAATGTAAAATGAAAAAAAAAACCTTATAATTAATGATATTATTTTGAAGCACCAACGTGAATTTTTTTTGTTTTGGTATAAGCGATTCGAGCTGCTCGCAGCCCTCCACCACCAATTTCAGTTTGCAATAATAGATATTTGATCACAGTCGTAAGTAGTAATTTTTTTCCGCCACGGTTGATGAGGATACAATTTGTCGATCTCGATCATCATTTTCCATGGGGTGTGGATGCGTGGCGGCCGCTACATGTGGAAAATACGATGGAAAATCGTCGTTTTTTCAGGTGGAGGAGGTAAGTGCAGCGGCGAGAAGCTTTGCGCGGCGCGGGACAGTCCCGGCATCGTACTGACGGCGGCAGCGGCGGTTGGCAGGTCAGGAGGCGGCCGAAGTAGAGAAGCATCAACGCGCCGTGCCACTAGCTCCCGGCAGACATGTCGCCGCCTCCAAGCGCTTGCCCAAATTTATTTACTCACTAATAACAAATTATATCAACAAATGATATAGCAACTGAATTTAACAAATTTTTTAGTAAAATAGGAAAAAAACTTACTCAGAATCTTAAACTAACGCTAAAACAACTGGAGAAATCTTAAATTTTGTAATTTTGATCCTATTACAAGAAATGAGTTAATATTGCAAATAAACACACTTAAAACCTATGCCTCTAGCAGTGATACCATAACACCCAAAATTATAAAGTTTTTTCACCAACAACTTATTCAGCCCCTGCTCCACTAGCGCCAGTTTTCACTAAACTATTTCAACTATCATATGATACTGCTATTTTTCGAGAATCCTGGAAAACTGCTCGAGTGCAACCAGTCCCCAAGAAAGGCTGTAAAACCCAGGCTTCTAACTACAGACCCATAGCTCTTCTATCTGTGCTTAGCAAAACTATGGAGAAATACGTCAATCACGAGATCCTGAGCTACCTTGAGACAGACAACCTTTTAAGTGACAGGCAATATGGTTTTCGCCAACAAAGGTCAAAAGCCGATCTACTAGCATATGTAACTCATGTCTGGAGTGATTCCATCTACCGCTATGGGGAGACTCAAATAGTATCACAAGACACCTCAAAAGCATTTGATCAAGTGTGGCATGCAGCTCTTTTAAACAAACTGCCTTCATACGGACTCTCGCAAAACCTTTGTAGATGGATATCCAACTTTCTCTTCAAGAAGCACATCCAAGTTGCTGTAGATAGACATTCTTCCAACCTCTACAAGATCAACGCTGGAGTTCCCCAAGGATCGGCTCTAGCTCATACTCTATTCCTATAACACATTAATGATCTACTAGAAGCCACTAACAACCCGATACATGGTTTTGCAGATGATAGCAACCTACACTGTAGCAAAGCGCACAACCGTCCCATATTCTGGAAGAAGACAGAAGATCCACAACGGCTTCTCTCAATCAAGATTTGAGAATTGACTACAAGGACTACAAATTGCTATATAAAAACTACACGTTTCGACATCTTCCGGTGAGGCCGACGCCATTTTGCAGTTCCAATCCCTCTTCGTTGGAAGATTTCGACAAGAGGTTCCTACAGGGATATTCCATTTCGTTACAGTTCCGATCCCACTTCGTTAGAAGATTTCGACAAGAGGTTCCTACAGGGATATTCTATTCCGTTGCAGTTCCGATCCCTCGCTGTTAGAAAAGCCGAGAGGAAATCTCTACAGGGGAATTCCATTTCCGTTGCTGTTCCGAGTCCACTGCGTAGAAACGTGGAAAATTCAGTCAAGAAGTCCCGCGAAAGAAACCCATCCTTCTTACAGCACGCTCTTCAGGATCAAACTCCGTCAAAAGCCGCAGATCCAAACCAAGTTAAAAGATTTAATTAATGTACCTAATTTTCATTACATTACTAACCAATTTTAAAATAATAAACCATTTAAAACTGATATATAGAATTTTATTTGTGTGTCTGTACTTGGCGCCCTTTAAAACTTGTTTGGGGGGGAATTAAGCAAAAACACTGAAGGAAAGCCACGACCCTCAGGAGCTAGCCCAGGGTACTTTTAAGGTTACAAAGTAAGTAAGACAAAGACATGTTGCCTATCCAACAAGAGGCAAACAAACGACTCATCCATCACAATGAACGATCAGACACTAGTAGCAAGCGACTTCATTACGCTGGTTGGTATAACGATCTCCCAGGACTTACTCTGGAACGAACATATTGCATCCATAGCAACTGCAGCAGGAAAGAAATTAGGATTTCTGGTTAGAGCACGGAAATATTTCTCTCCATCCAACTTAGCTCAAATAAGACCTAATCTTGAATACTGCTCGCATATATGTGGTTAGGCGGCTCCGTCAAGGCTCAGAGTTCTTGATACGATATCAGAGAAGAGCAGTTCGACTAATAAACGACACAAGTATCACCAAAAACCTAGCCCCATTGTCCCACCCAAGAGCAAAGTCTGATCTTTCCCTGTTTTACCGATACTTAAACGGAATTTGCTCAGAAGAACTCCACTCTATAATGCCTTCACTTGCCAGACCAGCCAGAGCAATGCAACGTGCCAACACCATGCAACCTTATACTGTTCAGTGCCAGACATCGAGAACGGATCGATTCGATCGCAGATTGTGGAACTTCTTACCTTCCATTGGAGTGAGCCAAATCTGGTGAATATGGTTGGTGTTCAAGCAATTTGTACTACAATTCGTTCAATTCAGCTATCGTCAACAAACTTGTGTGAGCCCATGCATTGTGTTGATGAAAAATGAATGTTTTCTTCTATAAACCGGGTCTTTTTTCACGAATTTTTTTATCCAACTGGTCCAAAACGTTGCAATACTTATATTGTTTTAACTTTTTTAAGATCAATCAGAAAAACCCCTTGCCATAACCTTTTTTGCCGATCGTTCTAGCTTCACCCGGTTTGGAGCTGAAGATTCATTTTCACTCCACTGTAATTGTTTTTGTTTTAGTTTAGGATTATGATGGTAGATCCAAGTCTTATCCATAATTATAAAACGAAGCACAAAATCGGTTTTATTCTGCTTAAAACGGTCCAAATTAAGCACAGAAATTTGTTTGTGATTCAGTTTTTGTTGAATTGTTAACGAATACTGTATTAACTTTCCGAAGTAATTCTTTGTGTAAAATATGAAGTGAGTGCTCGTTCATCTGAGATGCCTATAGTAACAGCAATTTCAACTTGGATATTTACAAACAATATCATAGACTTGCTCAATGATTTCTGTTGTTGTTGTTGCAATTTTTGGACGTCCACTACGTGGTTTATCTTCGGCGTTTGTACGACCACATTTAAACTCTAAAAGCCATCTATGCACAATTGGAAATAAAGTAGCAGATTCCTTTAACACTTTCACCACTTTTGTATGAATTTCTGTTGCTGACACCTCAACTTCAAATGGCTTGTAAACAAAGAAAAATATACAAACCAATATAGAATTTTTTGTATACTTAAATGGAATATGAAATATTAAAAGGAGGTATAAATTTTGATTCCTCTACTGGTTAACCAACCCTATACATATGTATTCCATATTAGAGTTTTGAAAAACCGTTGAAATTTTACCGTTAAGGTTGTGCGATCTGGACCAAAATCAAACGGGTTTTTCTTGACATGAAGAGTTATAGCGCATACAAACGGAAAGAAATATTCATTATAAACACGAGTGTCGGAAAACTGTTAAAATTTTAGCTTTAAGGTAGCTCGATCTGGACCAAAATCAATCGAGTTCTTATTCATGACATGAAGATTCTATATACCAAATTTCATGACCCTGTGACCTTTGTTCAAGATTTACAGCGTACACGGAAAGACAAAGGGTCACACAAGCCGATCTTATACAGTACTTCGATGGTACCTAATAATTACTCTTGAATATTTTGTCAGAGATTGGTTTTTGGTTATACAACTATATAGGAATTGTAGTCATTGCAATAAAATTTCCAATGCACGTTCTAAAGTGGTAAAAGTAAACGCTGTAAAGTTGGTACAAAATTCGACAATCTCAAGAAACATTTTACAAAGTCTACTAAATTGAGCTAACCGTTCTCTGACCTCAGATACCTAGCGTCATACGAAATAGAAGAAAAATATCTATTAAAGTATTTTTACAGAAAACTGTATCATTGTCATATTTAATAAAGCGTGTTATCAATAGATAGCAAAGAATAATATTATTCTAACGCTTTATAAGTTTTTGAAAAACATTTTCAAAGACAATGACCGTTTAACTAAGAAGAAACAACTACCTCCTGGGCTATATGCCCCAACGGATATTGGATTATACTTCAAAGTCAAACGGGGTTGGCATATCTACAAGATATTTAAACCAACCATTCTGAAGCCTAATGATATCTTAAACTTTCTAAGAAAGATAGGACTAGAAGAGCTACTATAAGTCTGCGGAAACATCAGAACTAAAGCAAGAAAAGGGGAACACAATAGATCTTATAGCTCGGAGGTGTATCTGTCACCCCTAATTTCGCTCATACGCTCATCGATATGTTCGCATTGTTTTTATTTTTTTCCTGGATACTAAAACTATCGATAATACCGATTATTTGTTATTTACACTATCGATTTATCGTAAATATCCACTATTGATAATAATCTATGGTCTAGCTCTAGCTAGAGCTAGTTTTAGAAGTACCAGTACGTTGTTGGTCCGCATGAAAGCCTAAATCCAGATATTTTAAACAGAAGTGTTCCAGAACAAGCAGAAATCAGCCAACAGTCATTATAGGATTTTTAACAGACCATATCTTGGTAAAGAAATACCTGCAAACCATGGGGATTTTATATAAAGATCCTACCTATAGATTCTACGACAAAGGTGAGGCATTGGATCGTGGGAAACTTCATAATGACTCCATAAACATATGTCTTATAGACTTGAACCTACAAATTAGTACAAAATACCAAGATCCTGGAATGGGTCCTACGAACCAATGGATAAAGTTTAAGTCAGTGTTATTAGACGATATTTAACGGCTTCCATAAAAAAGTGTGAAATTCCTAATTAACTTTAAATCAATTTAGTTTTTGCTTTGTTATAAATATGTTGATTTTTAATATAGGTTTGCTTACCTTATCAGAATCTGTAGTATTTCCTGAACCAAAAGACGTTAATGAATTACGATCCAAATTTTCAACACTTTCATCCAATGAATTACATTCTTCCATATCCCTGTAACCAAATTTATAATGAATTAATTATTTATTATTATTATTATTATAGATTGTAAAGATTTAAATATCGTTTTGTGTAAAATTCATTTGTCAAAAGAAAAATGTTACATTTTTCATAAGTTAACAATTTTATTTATTGTTTATTTATTCTAGTTGTTACTCCCGTAGCAAAGTTGTTAGAAACGTATATTCGTAAAAGATGGATATAAAAAAAACTAACCGACTTGATCTCTGACTTTGTGGTTTTAACTTAGCAGGACTTTTAGGTAAAGAAAGTGGTAAAGCTCCACTGA